>JARUPY010000045.1:600000-1013490 GCA_029817715.1 Melastoma dodecandrum
AAGATGCTTCTACGTTTGACTGACTTGGGTTTGTTGAGGAGAGTCTTTGAATTTTATTTTCTTCATTTTTGCTCGGGACTAGCAAAATTCAGGTTTGGGGGTGTGATAACTCTATGAAAGTAGAGTTATTTAGGGCAACTTCCTACTTAGATTTTGTTAGATTAATGAAATATTGTGTTTATTGCGTAATATTCCTAGTTATTTCACATTATTCCCGAGAAATAGATTACTGCCGAGTTTTCTGGTTTATTTCAGGATAAATATGAAGAAAAGGGGACCTCGGCGTAATTATGAAGACTTCGTGCAGAAGGAAGATCTCTGGATGCTCTTGCAAGACCTAAAGCTACGATGGGGAGAAATTAGAAGATTTTCTTTCCTTATTTTCTAAAGATTCTCTAGGTTTAGGGGGGATATAAAAACATTTTATTTTTACCGAGATGGGAGAGGAGGCCACTACAGAGAGCCGTCGACAAAGACTTTGGGAGTTTTTCTTTTAGTTTTCCTTATGTCGTTTTCATTGTCTACGATGAATCTGATGTTTTCGTTTATTTCGGCTATGAACTAAATTTCTTTGCCTAGGGTTAAGATGGATCTTGACGATTAGTCAAGAGTCTATCTCTTTTGACACACTCGAATGATTTTGGGTTGATTATTCCTGTTCGTTCTTAATGCTTTCTTATTGCCTGATCACCAATAGGATTGAATAGTGAATTTAGGTGAACTCGGAAGGGGAATCCTAGATTAAGCACGGGGAGAGGAATAACTTAGGGTAAACTTAGTCGGAAGACGGGTTTATTAACGAGTGGGATAGGAATATACCCAATCATCCCAGGTAGTCGAATTGGAATTGATTCTTAAGGGGCACTCGATAGTTAATCTACCTAGGAATAGAGTTATTACTATTTACAGAGTTGTACGTTCTTATGACCTCGGGAGGGGCGAGGAAGATAACCGAATTCCATATTATCAACCGGATCATTTTAAGCATGTTGATTGAGATATGACTTGCGATTAATTGTCCGGTGAAATCGTCGCCCTAGGTGCTTTTCTCATCTGAATTTTAATTCAATTTACTTACTCGTTTTCTTTAGCTTTGCATTTAGTTAGATTATTTCTCAACTCGTTTAGTTGGATAATAGAGATTGATTAATTTGATAATTGAAAGAAATTCAGATCAGTCCTCGTGGGAACGATATCTTACTTACACTTTATTACTTGTACGATCGCGTACACTTGCGTGGTGAATACGTTTTCGACGTGACAAGGGACATGTGTTTGACTCTTTACTCGCAACTTTCATTGTATCCTCATTGTAGTCTCTCGTTCTCACATGGCATCTTCGTCTTGACTTATTCTTTTTGATAAAATTAGGATGACAGTCCATTATCCTTGCTTGACATTTATTCTTTTTAACATAGTGGCTCTTCATCATGGTTTGTCTTTTTAGACTAGAGTTTGCTCGTCATCTTGCATGACCTACTCAAATGTACCAATCTCTAACCATGATTTCTTTTCTTGACTTCGCTATAGTTAACTCTCTAGCGAAAAATTTGCTTGTCGGTGGGTCTGACCACGATTTTGATGTTTTCATCTCACTTTCTGCACATATAGCTCCGGTTAGGTAATCGGTTCCGGCCTGCTTGAGCCAATAATTTAGCCATGCATCAGAGCTATAAAACCCTAAACCCTCACGAGGCATCGATTGAGCAAAAAAGACTGAGATAATTATCAAACACCCACAACGATCACGACCGAATCTACGAATGGTTAAAAAAAACACTTCAAAACCCAAGACTCAAGAAGGAGGAAGGAAAGGGACCTAGCCATTGACTTGGAGGTGTGAACAGAGGAGTCCTTGGGCTTCTTAGCGTCCTGCAGAGGGCACTTTCGACGACATCATTCCACCACTCTTGAAGAGATCAGCCCCCCCCATGGTTTCGATACCTCGACAACATATGGGCTCCCTCATTTCTTTCACGGGCTTGACTGGTTGAACCTCAATGGGCCTCCAGTTACTTTCCAGGCACAATATCTGAGGAAAAAATTTGTAACGGGCCCATTCCAATTATCTACTTCAGTCAGGTCTGCCTTAACAAAACAAAATCCGCCATTCCCACACCAACTGGGGTGGTGGGAGGGAGGGCATCTCTCCCTCTGTCTTTCTTTCAAAATTTTTTGTCCCACTTTTCGAGAGAAATTATGTTTCATATCAAAATGATATTTTGTTTTTAAGGGAGAACTCCGCGCCAAAGGAAAAGACGGAGAACATCTTCATTCATTTATTTAATTTATTCGACAATCAAGACGGACGAACAGCTGTCGATTAGTGGCGAGGGCCGAGTCAAGGCGCAACACACTGACCTATAAAATATTTGATGATTATATTGAAGTATTTGATATTTCTTTATGTTTTACATGGGTTCCCTACGTTCCATGATTAATTTAAGACGATAAAAAACGATAAGATCCTCCTTTCTTAAAAAAAAAGGTACCTTTCTTCCCCTCCCCCGTGATTTGGGGGGGGGGGGAAAGCTAGTCGGTCAGAGGTCGTCGTCGGGGTCCCACTTTTGGCGTGGTCGGCGGTCACACCCTCCCCCCCCCCCAATTCATTTTTAAATTTTAACGAGGAAGGTGGGGGGGAATTAAAGAAACAGAGGTTACGGATTCCTTTCTTTTTTCTTTTTTTATATATATTAAAATTAAAATAAAAAGGAAAAGGTCCCCCGTTCCAAACAATACAAGGAAAGTAAAGGAAAGGAAAAGCATGATGGCAATCACGATGTCTCCCTTCCCTTTCTCTCCTCATCATCATTATCTCCTCTCGCGTGCTTCTCCCTCGAACCCTCCCTCTGCATTTGAACGCCCACTTTATCTAAATCCCATCCCACCCCTCACCCAAACACCATTTTCCCAAACCCATCCATCATCATCAACCGCTCTCTCTCTCTCTTACTCCTTTCTCCCTTCCATTGGATGGCGGGGACATCGGAAGCAGGGACTAGCCGCGGCACTCTGAACACCCCACACGGATCTGCTTACGATGTGTTCGTTAGCTTCAGGGGACCTGACACCCGGTACAACATCACCGACGTCCTTTATGTGTCCATGACGGAAAAGGGGATACGCGTGTTCAGGGACACGGAGGAGGTCCGTAACGGCGAAGCGATCGGGGACGAGCTCCGTCGCGCTGTCCCGGACTCTAGGATCTACGTTGTTGTCTTCTCCAAAGGCTACGCATCAAGCGCGTGGTGCCTCCGAGAACTCGCCATGATGGTGGACTGCCGCAGGGACCCAGCCTCTAGGAAAGTCATCTTGCCCATCTTCTACGATGTAAGCCCCAGCGACGTGAAGCTGCAAACCGATCTGTACCGGGACGCCCTCGAGAAGCACAAAGAAAAATACAAGGAAGAGGATGTGAAATTGTGGGAGGAAGCTCTGGAGGAGGTTGGACGTATCCGTGGTGAGGAATACAAAGGAGATAAGGGGTATATAACTCATAATCTTTAATCATTCTCTTTCTTATATAATTATTTTTGTCATTTCGGATTTTTCAACAGCTGTTGTTTCCTTTATGCTTTTCCATGTTGTTAGTCGGCAGTTTTTTGAGAAACTTGATCTCCATTTGATTTTGGGCAGGATGGGCGAGTTTGTTAGTGCTGTGGTTGTGGATATTCTAAACAAGCTGAAAATCAAAGATAGGAGTTTGCCGGATCAGCTCTTAGGGATGGATGATCGCGTGGAGAATGTAATGGGCATGTTGAATTTGAGTTCTCACGTTGAACGACAAGTTGTGATGGTGCACGGCATGGGGGGTATTGGGAAGACAACGTTGGCGAATGTCATCTTCAACAGAATCTCTTCCCGATTCGATGGATGCTGCTTCCTTCCTGATGTACGAGAAACCTTGTCGACTGGTGCGGAGGGTGTTGAAAGGTTGCAAAAGAAGCTATTGAGGGATATCTTCGGCAAATCAGATCGAGAAATTGGTGACGCTAGCGATGGAATGAATGAGATCCAAAGAAGGCTCTGCAACAAAAGGGTCCTTATCATTTTTGACGATGTCAGCGAGAAAAGTCAGCTCAAAAAGTTGGTTGGAAATTTCGATTTCTTCGAAAAGGGAACGATAATCATCGTCACGACGAGGGATAAGAGAGTTTGCGAGGGCCTTATGAGGAGACCTAGTGTGACTGCTTATGAAGTGGAGGGAATGAGCGATGATCATGCTCTGCAACTCTTCAGTCGACACGCATTTGGTGGAGAGGGACCTCCAAATGACTTTGTTGATTTATCGAAGCGGGTTATTCGTATTTCCGGAAATCTTCCCTTAGCTTTGGAGGTGATCGGAGGGCTCCTATTCGGAAAGGAAAAGAATAAATGGGAACATACCTTGGAAAAGCTGGAGCAAGTGCCTCACAAAGACATCTTGAATAAGCTGCGGATCAACTACGATGACTTAGACGAGAGTGAAAAGCAGATTTTTCTGGACATTGCATGTTTCCACCATCATGTCATGCCAAGGAAGTATGTGAGTTACATGTGGGAAGCCTGTGGTTATTTTCCTAAAAGTGGATTGGATGTCCTCCAGAACAGATCATTGATTAAGGTACTGAATGTCAACAATAACTTTGAAGAAAAGTATTGGATGCATGACTTAATTAGAGAGATGGGAAGGGAGATTGTTAGTTCAGAGAGCCCCCATCTCTGCAAGCGCAGCAGGCTGTGGGATCCTAAATTGGCACTTAATGTCATACGCCAAAAGCAGGTGAGATGATAATAATAATAATAATAATGTTTTCCTAATTTATTGGATTGGACTCGATCTCTCTCTTTTGGCTTCCTCATTTCCTTTATGTTATGTTACCAGGGCACCCATCAAGTTTTAGCCATCCACCTGGATGGTTATTCGGAACGTTTAACCAGGAAGGAATTAAGTTTAACCGGGAAGGAATTAATTTTAACCGGGAAGGAATTCGAGGGCATGTCCAATCTCAGGTTTCTCAGCCTAATTGGAGCAGGATTAAGTGGAGCAGGATTAAGTGGGGAGTTTAGGAATCTATTGTGGCTACGTTGGGATGTGAACTTGTATGTCAGACCTAATCCCTATATCTTCCAGATGGACAGCCTCGTCATTCTCCAGATTTCGGGGCATAGAATTACGGATGATTCAATGAAAGACATGGTATTAATTTCCTTTCCCTTGTATCCATCTCTCATGAAGCAGAAAATCAACATTAACTAATCATTGGACAATACTCGTTTTTTTTTTTTTAATAGAGAATGGGTAATTTGAGAGTACTTGATATCTCGAAGGCGGGGATTACAGGACTGCCCGACCTCTCTGGTTTCCCAAAGCTGGAGATAATTGATCTCTACTTTTGCTGGAATTTGAAAAAAATTCACAGTTCTATCGGTATATTAGGGTATCTTAAACGCCTGAATATAAGAAATTGTAGGAAGTTGATGAGGTTGCCAGAAGAGCTTGGATATGCAAAAGCTCTACAAGAGCTCATTTTGTTCTGTTGTAGTGAAATTTCGGAGCTGCCAGAGTCTATTGGGAGGCTAGGGGACCTGAGATTACTCCGTTGGATTCGGACTAGGATAAGGAAGCTACCTTCCTCGATCGGCAATCTAAAGAGCCTTGAGGTATTGGAAATTGACGGATTACCCATTTATGATGGAATTTCAACGTCAGAGGAGCCAAACCTTGCAAGATGCAATCTTTCCGGACTTGTCAGCCTCCGATCGTTGACGTTACTTGGTCTCAATGTGTTCTTAGAGGGGATAGAGAAGCTCTATGGGTTGCAGAAATTAAAGTTGGATGTCGGTGGTTTTCCTTCTACCAGTTTGGGTTCCTTAGCTAGGCTGGAAGAACTCTTTCTGTATTCTTCGAACGTTTCATCCTCATCGCAGCTTCCTTCGAACTTGCGTAAATTGACGATCACGGGACGTAAGTGGATGATGTGGAGTGGGACTTCGCTGGATGGACGAGATAATATTAGAAATACGAGATATCCTATCAGGTTGTCAGATTTAGGATCATTGAGGAGGCTTTGCTCTTTACAAGTACAGTTTTATGACCGCATCGACTTTTCTGGGATTGAGAGAATGGAGCTCTTGGAGGACTTAAGTGTCTCGTGTTGTTGTGGTTTCGTGGGTGAAGTCGCAGACCTGTCAAACTTGACAAGATTGAAAACGGTGGAGTTTTATGAATGCAACTCTCTGACAAGCGTGCCCCGTATGCCGGGAGACTGTCACTTGAAGATTGATGACTGCAGGGAATTGGTCTCATTTGAAGGCCCGTATCGACAATACCACAACAAACGAAAAAGGAGAGAACTGTAAGTTGAATGATGTACTTTACCTTAACTGGATGATTAACGTTGTATTCAATCATTATGTCTCTTAACTCATCAATTCATTAAAGAGGCCAAAGACAAATATTATTCATTTCACTTCCTGGTTCTGAGGGTATTCATTTCACTTCCTGGTTCTGCAATTTTTCTCGGGTCGCCGAAACAGAAGAAAGCGGATATGCTCGATGATTTGGGTTTGCAGGACTTTCCTGGGATGTTCGAGTGGAACATGTGGAGAGAGTGAAATGGTATGCACCACACATCCGCCATCTTGTCGCTGACGTGACATGCAGACATACCCAGAGGTGATTTCGTTCTCCATTGGCTAATGATGTTCAAAATCCATTACCAGTTGCGAATTCCGAATGCATTAAAAACCTGTGGTTAGTTCCATGTCTTGCACCAGATATGCGCCCATCTGTCATTTTTCATCTGTTAGATGTCGAAATAGTCTTGCAACAATACTTCAAAAATGTTCCATTTCGAGTGGAAAGAGTTGTGCTGCTTTGTTTAGGGAAAAGACCTATGATAACAGCTATAAAACTCGATAATCATTCACGTTTCAATTCACAAAAGGTTTGCCTCATCTAGAAAACTCGAAGCACATACAACATCTACTATACACTCCAAGAATATATGAAAGATATTTGGGTAAAGGATGCATCGGGCTCGAACCTAGGGAGATCATTGTGCATCAAACTAGGATGGACTGTGACTTGTGCACCAAAAAAAAATCAGGATGGACTGTGACTTGTGCACCAAAAAAAAATCACCCGACGATGCCGGTTTAGTGCCTCCACTGAACTTAGAACAGCTTTGCTGGCTGCTGAGTCTTGCTTCACATCATTGGGCAAAATTCGTCGTAGTCAATCCTCCCGTCCTGTATCAGAGACCTCATGTATCCAGCAAAGGGGAACCAAAACGAAAAATCTGTCATAAACTAAAGAAAATCTCCTTGATGTCAGCTTCATTCCCAATTCCATGCTCTTTCATCGCAGCTTCTAACTTGTCCTTGGTGATATAGCTTGATGCACATTACGAAGAAAGAGTCGATCACACCATAGAAAGTATTTTTTTTCTATCTTTTTGTATCGATGAACGAAGGCAGAGAATGTTCATTGCCCTTCATTTTTTTCTTTGTCTTAAGCACAACCCTAAACCAACAACGTGGACCAGTGCTATAAGTGCCTGTAAAATAATCCAAACTCATGAGCCAGTAAAATAATCCCAAAATTGTGTTTACTTGTCATCCATCGTACGGACAAGAGACTTAAGTAGTTTAGATGTGACAAAAGGATAAGAGGAAGTCAAAATTTCACGACTAAAATTTTGGGCGTTTTGACTTTCTAGGACAATAATTTTTAGGGTTGCGACTACAATCGAATTTAGAGGGAGTCTCGAATAAAACCTCGAAGAAATGAGAATTCGACGTTTCGAGAAGTAAGTTTTAGGGTTTCGATTTTAGCCGTTTCGCGAGTATTTCTCGGACCGGAACACTACTTGTGCCGGTCTGAAGGCTCGGCCCAAATCTCGGACGACCCATTGGGCCGAATATGAGGCCCATATAAAGGAACAATTGCGGCCCATTTTCTAGGCTCTGAGTCTGGGCCAGTGCTACATAGTACCGACCCAACTGAAACCGAAACCCTAAAATATTCACTCCTGAAACCATAGTTATTAAAATCGCGATTTAAATCGTGTAATCGAGCGATTTTACGATTTTTTACACCCTAACGAGTTGAATCGTCGTGAAAATCGGTTTTTGACGAAATCGTAGTGAAATCGTGAAATCGTTCGCAGGATCATAGGAACGAATCGTTCATAGGAGCGTAAAAATCACTGAAATTGGGCCATAACATTCCAAAGCCCAAACCCACCTAATCCAGCAGTCCGATCAGCCGATCTCGCCCCCGAGCAGCGAGTCTCCTTTGCCGTTCTCGCCCCCAAGCAGCAGCCGGCGTTCCGAGCTCGCCTCCGAGCAGCCGGCCCTCCGAGCTCGCCATCGAGCAGCCGGCGTTCCAAGCTCGTCTCCGAGCAGCCGGCCCTCCGTCCTCGCCCCCAATCTGTCTGTGCTTCCGTCTTCGTCGTGTTTGCGTACGTTTCACCCCCTTTTTCTTCCTCTACTGTGGTCGTCTTGGTCGAAACTCGTAGGTCTTGTTTGATCAATGTGTTGCTGTCGGTCCATGGAGAGTGGTCGGGTTCAGTGGTGTCGTGTCTTGTGGTTGTTCAAATCTTGTCCATTGTGAGCTTGTGAAGCCATGGAAGGATAGCCGTCGGTTGTCCTTTGTTTGAATGGGCTACGCCCTCATGCTCCTATGGTAGTCTGGGTGTCCGAAATTTTGCATCTTAATCCGGATTACCTCGTTGATTTGGGAGCTGTGACCTCTATAAATGCGGGCTTGTGGGATTGCTTGCCATCTTGTTATTGATGACTCTGAATTTTGGAATTTAACCGCTTGAGTCCTCTGGTGTGGGCTCGTTCTGTGTTGAGACCGAAACCTGGTAACCTTGTGGATACATGCAATCGATGCCTTGACTTGCTGATATGTGAATGGGTGTCAGTATCTTCTGGAAATATTACTCCCTTGATTCATAGCTATATAGTGGAAGTTGAAATCGTGACTCTTATTCTGTTGGTGATCCTCTCTGTTAAGGAATTAAGGTAGCAACGACATCATTGGGTGATTGGTTTTCTGGGATCAATTCCACATAAAACAAATGAATTGGGATTTGGCAAGTGAAATTCCTTTGTAATGGTGGGTTGCAATTTTGCTTTCTCTACATTAACTCGTTTATACTCTGCAGCGATTTAAGCCTTGGTTAGGCATGCGGGAAATTGAGGAAGGAGTCCTTTAATGAGCCCCCTGGCTTCTTAATGATCTGAATGGCTTCGAGATTTATGCTTCTCTGATACATATGGTCTTTTAGGTTGTTATTGCTTAGTGTCTTTTAGATTCGAGATTTGATATTTCTAACATGGTTTCGTGTTTAAATCACAATTTTGTAAACTCTTCCGATTTTACTTACGATCCTACGAGTTATGATCTTACAGATCCCTCCCGATCCTACGTAGGATTTCGATTTTGACAACCTTGCCTGAAACCACAAATTTGATGAGAAATTCTCCAAGAGAGTTAGTTGATTAAAGTATTTTATAATCTTATAGAGCGGGCAGACAAAAAGGTTCAAATTTTACGGCATGAAAATGGTCATAGAGAGACATACAGTTCCATAGTAAATACAACATACAAATATGCAGACAATGGCCACGGCATATCATTAGACAACTTATCCGCCCCATAATCCACCATAAGTTTTCCAGAAAAACCCAGGATTTACCGCGGCTAGAGCAAGATTCTTCACTTCGGCACTGCCCCTGTAGGTGCCCGTGTAACCACCAAAAACATAACCTGCTTGTCTGTATCCACAGACATCTGCGACGAGCATAAAAAAAGGGGCCTTATTCCTTTGTACGCATTGAAGGGGACTATTTCCCCTTTGATCGGTCTTCTTCCTCGCTCTCCTATTTTCGGAACACCTCCAGATATTTGATTGCCTCTGCCATTGCATAGATCATCATTTTCCTGACCTGTCAAATCTCAGCAACCATCATTTTGGGACCTCAGGAGAAAACTACTATTCCCAGAGGCCACATTCCTAGCAACACTACAACATGGATGAAGTTTATAAACACTGGCTTTCGGATCCTACAATTGTGACAAGATGTTGATCGAACCAATATAACAGAACAACCAACGCACTAGGGTCTCCTTAATAGAAAATGTTCAGTGGAGCTGACACGATCCATAAATCATTATCAGGGTATTGTTCCTAGGAAGTAGCTGAGGAAATGCATCTGGTAAATCTTCTTGCTAAGGTAAATATGGAAATATCCTCTCTTCCAGATATTGCATCGCAACAGGGTCACAGCATATAATCACTAGTAGAGGAGGTTACGAATAACAAACCTCTAATTTGTCCTCCTTTGCTCTGTGGTTATTGGGAAGCTTCCGGAACTCTTCGGCCAATCGAATGCACTCGCCCTGAGACAAAATCCATGGCTACCTTGACTACAACGAACAAAAAAAGGATTAGTTTAAATGTAGTAGAGAATGCATAGAAGTTTCTGATGAGCTGAATGGAGGTCGAGCAAATTTCCACTACAATGGGTCCTAAAGGGACACCCCTGGTGGTCAAGACATTGAGGATTTTGTGATAGATGTACTACATAGGGATATACCATATTCTGGTATCAACGGTGTACGTGAAGGCAATCTTGATGTATTCTAGACACTAGAATTGTTACGGAATTTTGGAGCTGCCAGAGTCTATTGGGAGGCTAGGGAACCTGAGAATACTCCGTGGGATTCAGACTGATATAAAGAAGCTACCTTCCTGGATCGGCAATCTAAAGAAGCTTGAGGTGATGGAATTTGAAAATCCCAACGCATCTCTTAGAATTCCAATGTCAGAGGAGCCAAACCTTGCAAGATGCAATCTTTCCGGACTCGCCAGCCTCCGATCGTTGACGTTACTTAGTCTCAATGTGTTCTTAGAGGGGATAGAGAAGCTCTATGGGTTGCAGAAATTAAAATTAGATGTCGGTGGTATTCTTTCTACCAATTTGGGTTCCTTAACGAGGCTGGAAGAACTACAGCTGGAATCTTGTGACATGTCATCCGCATCTCACCTTCCTTCGTCCTTGCGTAGTTTGATGATCGCGGGACGTTCGCCGATAATGTGGAGTGGGACTTTGCTGGATGGACGAGATATTAATGGAAATATGAGTTATCCCATCAGGTTGTCAGATTTAAGATCGTTGAGGAGGCTTTGCTCTTTACATTTACGGTTTTATGACCACATCGACTTTTTTGGGGTTGAGAGAATGGAGCTCTTGGAGGACTTAAGGGTCTCGTGTTGCCTTGATTTCGCGGGTGAAGTCGCAGACCTGTCAAACTTGATAAGATTGAAAACGGTGGAGTTTTATGAATGCAACTCTCTGATAAGCGTGCCCTGTATGGCGGGAGACTGCCACTTGAAGATTCATAACTGCCGGGAATTGGAGTCATTTGAAGGCCCGTATCGACAATACCACAACAAATGAAAAAGGAGGAGAACTGGAAGTTGAATGATGTACTTTCCCTCAATCGGATGATTAACGTTGTATCTCTCAGCTCAGGAATTCATTAAAGAGGCCAAAGACAAATATTATTATGAAGTGATTAAAATGATTTGACACACGTTAAACTTAATCAATCAATTAATAAAAATATATACATGAAAAATTAAACATCCCCCCTAAAAACCCTCAACAATACTTCCCCTAGGATTTTAAACATTCATAAGATTAAATGATCAAAAAATATTAAAATAGTTAGGATAATTTTTTTATCATATTTGTTTCCGACTAACCTTTCCCTGAGAAGTCTATTCTTTTCTATTTATTTTATTTTTAATGTATGATCATGCAACGTTGACAAACTAACTGATTTTGATTTAATATTTCGTTACCGGAGACTTTTCACGGCTTCAAATGTTAAAACATAAATATATGTCAATAATAATTCTTGTTATACAACAAAAAGTCTCCACCCATGTACACGTGCGTGGTTTGTATTACACGAGGATCCGAGTCTGCTCGCCTAATGCCTTCCTCTTGATATATCGACTCGAGTGTCGTAATGCAACTTTTTTCAATTTGTGGATATTCTATAATAACGTCAGAAAAACCCAACCTCTTTTTTTTGGCAAATTATCCAACTACCGAATGATTCCAAATTATCCGAATTATTCTTGTACATTTAAAGGTTTCTTATTCCTTAAAAAACCATCATTTTGAATACAAATATCAGGATAATATAGACTCTTGCATTTAGAAGACATCGTTCATGCATTTAGAAGAAACGCATTCCATTTGGCACTGGATCTTCGGATCTGAAATGGGAGGGTAAGAAGAATCGAGGTCCGGGGTCGGCTGTCTGCATTTTCTGCGTACACAATCCTGGTAGCAAGCTCGGTAGAATTGTTCTTGCTTGCTTTTACATTCTTTGTCGCAACCTACCTCGCAGGGTGTTAACCCCGCTAAGGCCGCATCCATATAGAGCATCATTATCGAGAACAAAGGAATCATCCATGAAGCAGAAAATCAATATTAACTAATAATGGGACGATACTCGTTTTTTTTTTTAATAGAGAATGGGTAATTTGAGAGTACTTGATATCGCGGCGGCGACGATTACAAGACTGCCCGACCTCTCTCGTTTCCCAAAGCTGGAGAACATTGATCTCCACTTTTGCGAGAAATTGAAAGAAATCCACAGTTCTATCGGTGTATTAGGGGATCTTAAACGCCTGAATATAGGCAACTGTTGGAAGTTGACAAGATTACCAGAAGAGCTTGGATCCGCAAAAGCTTTACAAGAGCTCAGTTTGATCGATTGTTTCGGAATTTCGGAGCTGCCAGAGTCTATTGGGAGGCTAGGGGGCCTGAGAATACTCCGTGGGATTCGGACTGATATAAAGAAGCTACCTTCCTCGATCGGCAATCTAAAGAGCCTTGAGGTGTTGGAATTTGAAGAATCACTCGGTTTTGTTGGAATTCCAATGTCAGAGGAGCCAAACCTTGCAAGATGCAATCTTTCCGGACTCGCCAGCCTCCGATCACTGACGTTGGTTGGTTTTTATGAGGGCTTAGAGGGAATAGAGAACCTCTACGGGTTGCAGAAATTGAAGTTGGATGTCGGTGGTATTCCATCTACCAATTTGGGTTCCATGTCCAGGCTGGAAGATCTCTATCTGCATTTTAGGAACATTTCATCCACATCGCAGCTTCCTTCCTCCTTGCGTATATTGAAACTCGTGGGATGTTGGCAGTCAATGCAGAGTGGGACTTCGCTGAAGGGACGAGATAATATTGGAAATATGAGTTATCCTATCAGGTTGTCAGATTTAGGATCGTTAAGGAAACTTTGCTCTTTAACACTACTGAAATGTGATTGCATCGACTTTTCTGGGGTTGAGAAAATGGAGCTCTTGGAGGAATTAAACGTCTCGCGGTGTGGTGATTTCGTGGGTAAAATCGCAGACCTGTCAAACTTGAGAAGATTGAAAAGGGTGGAGTTTCAATCATGCAACTCTCTGATAAGCGTGCCCTGTATGGCGGGAGACCGCCACTTGAAGATTTCTTCCTGCGGGAAATTACAGACATTTGAAGGCCCGTATCGACGATTTCACAACAAAAAAAAGGAGGAGAACTGGAAGTTGAATGATGTACTCTGCCTCATTTTGATGATTAATGTTGTATCTAATTGTTGTGTCTCTCAGCTCGGGAACTCTTAAAGAGGCCAATGACAAATATTATTTTGAAGTGATTAAAATGATTTGACACAAGTTAAACTTAATCAATCAATTAATAAAAATACTTACGTGAAAAATTAAACATTCCCCCTAAAAACCGAGAACAATACTTCCCCTTCAATTTTAAGCATTCATAAGATTAAATGAGCAGAAAATATTAAAAGAGTAAGGATAATTTGTTTATCATATTTGTTTCTTACTGGCATTTCCCTAATTCGGGTGTGAAGTCTATTCTTTTCTATTAATTTATTTTTAATGTATGATCATGCAACGTTGACAAACTAACTGATTTTGATTTAGTATTTCGTTACTCGAGACTTTTCACGGCTTCAAATGTTGAAACATAAATATATGTGAATTAATAATAATTCTTGTTATAGAACAAAAAGTCTCCACCCATGTACACGTGCGTGGTTTGTATTACCCGAGCATCCGAGCCCGCTCGCCTGGTGCCTTCCTCTTGATATATCGACTTGAGTGTCTGGGTAATGTAATTATATATATATCTAAAAGTAATGCAATAATATGTATACGTCATGCTATTTTTTTTCCATTTGTGGATATTCTATAATAATATCAGAAAAGACCAACCCTTTTTTGGCAAATTATCCAACTACCGAATGATTCGAAATTATCCGAATTATTCTTGTACATTTAAAGGTTTCTTATTCCTTAAAAAACCAACATTTGAATACAAATATCAGGATAAAATAGATTCTTGCATTTAGAAGACATCGTTCATGCATTTAGAAGAAACGCATTCCATTTGGCACCGGATCTTCGGATCTGAAATGGAAGGGTAAGAAGAATCGAGGTCCGGGGTCGGCTGCCTGCATTTTCTGCATACACAATCCTGGTAGCAAGCTCGATAGAATTGTTCTTGCTTGCCTTTACAGTCTTCGTCGCAACCTGCCTCGCAGGGGGTTAACCCCGGTAAGGCCGCATCCATATAGAGCATCATTATCAAGAACAAAATAATCATTGGTGCCGCCGACACCGGCATCAATTTCTTCGAAGTCATATTCGAAGGAAGAAATTTCTTTGTACGATGTGTTTCTTAGTTAGATGTGGATATCGAACGGGTGCACCATTCATTTATATATACCCGATTTTCCATCTAAAAAAGGTTTTTTTTTCATATATGGGCATTTAATAGTACTTTAGAAAAATTTATTCTCTTTTCTTTTTTGGTAAATTACCACCCCAACAAAACAATTATCTGAAATTATTCAAAATTATTTTAATATATCTAAAGGTTTAAAATGACTTGAAAAGTTTGCTTCTTATTTTTTTTGGTTACCCGAGTTTCGGCTCGACTAATTCGGATTTGATCCGAGTAAGACAGTCGACTATGGTGGGTAGTTCTTCTTACAGGGGTGAATGTATACGATATGTTTCGAACCCAATACTTCCTTAACCAAATTCAAACTTCCTACAACTTGGACAAACTCCATATTGTTCCAACATATAAATTATTTTATTGTTGTCAAAATCTACAAGTAAAATTAATTATTTTATAAATTTGGTTGTGATAGTCGTTTATTTGATAGGTAAGCAACATACAACTAATTTAAATGGCTATTTTTTAATGGCAGAAAAGTTAGCAGAAATTTAGATAGATTTTGCTTATTTTAATTGCTCTATATATATATTGTCTATTTTAATTGCACGAAAAATATTATTATATTATTTGAAGTTAGAGAATCTCTACATGGGTTTTGTTGATTTTAATGGCAGAAAAGTTTGGCAATCTCGGTGTCAAATATTTATATTTGAGATGAACTTTATCTTTTGCGAGAATTAATTTAAATTGGATTCTTGTTGGTTCCAGAATCACTGTATTGGAATTTTAAGACACGAATAAGAACATTAGTGCTTGGATGAAAGATGGAATTGACATTGGCTAATCCATTTGTCTTAATCAACACCTGTTCCATTATTTTGGCTCGATTCATTATGAATTATGTCACTGTAAGTTACCCTTTGGACTTATTAGCTCGAATCCGTTGATGGCTCCACTGGTAGAATGAGCACAAATAACACGAGATCGCAAAGTTTGCGTTAACAATATAATCTTCAGCCAACACCACAAATACGCCGTAGAGATTCGAACCTAAGACCTTCAAGTAAATCCTCAATGCCTTAGACCACTAGGGTGTCCTTCGCAGGAAAGAATGGTTTTGTCCCTAATGAAGTGATGTGATCATTTTGTGACCAATCGGGTTTAAATTTACAATGCAATAAAGACTTTCGTAATTTTATTTGAATCAATCCCAGCAACTTAGTTCATATTTCTACTGAATTCCAAATGATTGGCATTTCGGCATAACATTTCGGGAAAATAATCTTTCTTTATTTAAAAAAACAATTTAACATTTTGACCGTTTGTATATTTAGAAGAAAAGGTACTTCTAAAAAGAGGTAAATATTTAATATTTTTGAAAATTAGTCAAATACACTCTTCTTGAAAACAAAAAACTCATTCGGATGTGTTTGTTACTCTTCAAATTTAAAAAATTGAAGAAGAGTAGATATAATCAGGAATTTGATACTGAAGTAGACGACCAACCCTGTCGGATGTTTAACATGTTCGACCTAGGAATTTGTATACTATTTTTTTTGGGGAGTTGTCTAGTTCGTTTGTGAGTTTTGTGTCGTGCATTTTTTTTATGTCCAAGTGATGCGATCATTTTTTGTGTAATCTGGTTTCAATGTATCAGTAATCAAGACTTATTATTAATTTAATAGTCCTTTAATAGTAAAATTAATCATCTTCTTTTATTTGAAAAATTAATTCCTACAAATATGAATTTTAATTTAATTAAAGGGGACCTTTTTGACAAATTCATTCTATTCATGACTTTCTTATAGTGATTATAGCTGAGATTCATTTGCCAGAAAGTTCGTTATGTTCAGAAAAGTTCGTATGACATGATCGTGGAACAAATTTTCCCGTGATGATTATGAGAGAACAAACTTTTTCGTTTACGATCGACCGTAAAATGGGTCCCAGTCGACCAAAATCTCAATAAAGTGACGAAAAAGCAGCTCACGACATGGCATATTTGCGGCTTCCATTATGTCTTGGTCATATCTCTTTGTTCGTAGAAAGTTGGCTTCTTGTCATAACGTTAAAGCCTTGTTTGCAGAATAAAGGGTCATTGGCAGTTACTGTGATTCGGGTGCAGGCATCTTGACATGATGCAACCGCTTTTGTATTGCATTAAGGTGCTTTCAGATGCCGGAGGAGTCGCTTTACAGGACCGTACGGAGGCAAACTACCGCACAAATGGGGTGTAAGGTAAACGACCCATACATCCAACGAGGCAAGAGAGCTGGCAATTGTCGAACGCCTCTGCCATTCCCTGTGATTGTTCCACAAGCAACATCAAGATCATTAGTAGCATTGGCATGCCTTGTCCCATGGCATGACTTGTATAGAATAGTTAATATAAACCAGAACCGGGACTCCTCAATGATTCTCCTCCTTGGGTGATTGGAGATGTTTTGGCCAAAGCAAGCGTCATTTATCTCGTTGTTGCTCTTCATACTGCTTGTTCTCTTGTCTACATCGGAAGGAAAGCCAACTGCCGGAGTCCTGAGACAGGAAAAGAACGGGACGTTACCTTCACCATGGCTGAGGACCGTCACGAAGAACTTTAGACCCGGAGGGCGTTGGAGAAGGCCATGGGTGTGCAGCCAGGGGGAATTCCCCATGTTTCTCATGCGATGCTGCTGGAACCGTTGCATCGATGTCTGGGAGGACCCTAACCATCGTGGGCTGTGCAATATCAGATGTCCTTTCAATTGGCAGTGCTGCCGCGGCAGGTGCAGGAACATAAACCACAACCCCTTTCATTGCGGGAAGTCCTTTAACAGGTGCCCTTTGTTCAGCCGGTGCAGGTTCGGGATGTGTGGCTACGCTCAGCCGTGGCCCAAACTTCCCTTCCCGATTCCTCCTATGCCGCCTTCTGAGTGGCCGCCAAAGTGGCCTCCAAGGAAGACCCCCAAGTGGCCTCCGAAGAAAATAGCAAAGCATCCAAATCAGCCACCCGAAGTCGAGGAGCAAACTTGACCAGATCAAAGTTCCATATGTTACTGCAACGCCTCCTGTCCAGAGCTAAGATAAGGCGAAAAAGCGCCGCCGAAGCAGCATGAGCGAGCTTCTACTATGCTCCCCTAAGGCGAGAGCATTTGCTTCTTCTACTGACTCAACCATGTCTTTCTTCATTGACTGCTTCATTCCATTCGTATAGTCTCTGAAGGATGAGAACCAACTATGTAGCATCTACATCGAGAATTCAAGTATTGTATACGTCATTAGTCCGATCCTTTGGAGGAACTACCCGTAATAACGAACAAAAGGCGCAAGAAAGAGCAAAGATAGCTATTCTTCTTCAAAAAGGGATTGAGAGTTCTCTTGCTCTTTTTTTGTTTACAAAACTCTTATTACTAAGTTAAGGTTTTTTCTCAATTCTCTGTAACCATAGTTTGTACTCATAATTTGCATGGATGGTATATTATATCATAGTCGATTGAAAATACATTATCATTCATTTTCGAGAACAGGCATAACCATACAAGAGCATTAAGCCCGAACTATGACATAAATGATCATCCCCATTGAACTATGTATTAGGTACAGGAATTTAGGCCCTCTCAATAAGTCGGTAACCGAGGATCAACATCTCGCGCCCAGGATTCGATGCCCCCGATGATATCCTTCGCCTAAGTAAAGCCCATGTTCTGGAGGGAGTGGACGGCCCTCTGAGAATCGTTCGCTACCTCTTCTGCAAATTACATACAAGTTTGGCCTTTCGCCTTCAACATCGGCCTTCTGAGTTCTTGCTTGCTCTGAAGAGGCTTCAGAGACCCTCTTATCTAAGTGTCGCGGGTGGATCCGTTTCCGGTTCCATTTAAAATGAATATCCTCCCTTGACGATAGGGCTTCGGATTTTGAAAATATCGGAGTCGCTACTAACTTATTTTAAGTTCAAGTTAGAAAAACTAGAGATTCGTTAAGGTTCGGGAATTAGGGATTACTAAAATCGCATGTATCACAGAGAAAAGGGAGGCTTTATCGTGTGTTTCTAATGTCCGAATTAAGAAATGTGTTTTATGTCACGTAGACACTGTTTGACATAAAAAAATGATTTCGAGCTCAATAATGCTTAAAATGTCTACGTGAATCATTTTTTAGAGAACATTTCTTAAAAAGTTGATTTTTGGGCAAAACACAAGCAGCATAGATTGATTAATGCCCTTAACAGTTTCTATGCCGAAAATAAATTCAAGGGAGAACCGGGTATTTGTATCATTGCTCGCTTTTCATAGAACGCTCCTGTTAGCGTTTATACCTCACGGTACCTTTTTTAGAATAGGTTTACAGCGAACCTGGCGAGCCGCTGATGCCGTAACGTTGGTGAGTGCGAAGCCGTGGGTCTTGATTTTCAAGAATCCAAATAATCCCTCGAATACTTCGTTATCTTGAACACGTTGAATGGGGTGCATGCCTTGGTTGTCCTCAAGGCACGCCCCCGAGATACCTGCATAGATACCGAATAAATGAAGTAAACAGTTGGATAAGATTTTTGAAACAGGATTAATTAAAGAACAACTTGTAATAATACGAATTCTTGATAGATAACGGTTAAAGTTATGTTATAAGGCAATTGGAAAAAAAAGTGATCGAAAAGAAACTTTTTAAGAAAATGAGCTTTAAAAATATCAACAAAACTTTGAAAGTACGGAATAATTAAAACGTTTATTAAGATAAGCCAACATGATAAATTAAATTAACAAGCCTAAAAAAAATCATCACACGTACACAGGTTGCAAAATAATTGTAATACCTCAAGTCCCCTTTCCTATTTTACTTTATTTTCAAAAATATTTCTTTTGATTCCTTTAATTGCATTCATTAAGATTTCCTTCCTAAACGGGAGCACACACACGTTACGGAAGACACAAGGATAGATTGAAACACTTCACCTTTAGACGTTTCAATTTACAGACTTTACAACTTTCAAAAGTTACTTTTACTTTTACTTCCCTATAATAGAAGAGGGGAACATACACACAAAAAAGCTTCCCCCTCCAAGCATTCTTCGAGCCTCCCCTCTCCACCCGACGAGCCTCTCGATCAAGGTAAGCTCGTAGAGCAATGGAGACCCCCCGACCAGCCTAACCGCGGAGGACACGTTCCGGTTTCACAAGTCGACGGCTGCGGCAAAAAGAAACAACGACGACCCCGGACAACCTCCGACGTCCTCCCCTCGCCGTCTCCATGCTTGAGGCCTTCTCTCTCCGGCATCTAGGATCTGCCCTCCCTCGTCCAAAGACGAGGAGGACTTCAATTACCACCTTTCGTAGCCTCGTAGCTTTGCCGGAAGGCTCCCTTTTGCTTTGACGTTTTCTTGTTTGCGCAGCGACAAGGATTGGACAGCCGAGAACCAACTCCCGAAGACATCCTGTGGTCGCACAAATAGGCCAAGACTCTCACATTCCCTTCCCTTCATATGTCCTAGCATGTTGGGATACGTTGCAGCCCTCCCATCGAGCCAAAATAGCTCGGTAAGTCCAAGCATATTTCGGATCAGTTTGCGCAACCTTCGGTTTTTGAGGTATATCTTTCTGTGTGCTTATCGGAATCACGCGAAACCACTTTCATTTGATTCCTAACTTAAATACGGTTTTAAGGGCACCAACCAAGTTAAATTTGATTCCCTAACCTAGGAGTTTCGAATAAAACATTGAATTAATTACAAACAACCGAGTTTCGCATTTTTGGACATGACCGTTTGCATTTTTGCCATACGTCGAACTTCAAATATACTCTAGACATGTCACACTAATTGTATATGATGTTTTAAGCACAATTTTTTTAGTGGTTTTAAAATGACATGGCATTTATATATGAATGGAATGTTTTCGTAGAATCCGAGGACTTCTAGGCTCGGATCTACATGTCGGCAGTCCACTCTTTTACTCATAACTTTCTTTCTGAAAATCGTATTGACCTAAAACTTATGCCATTAGATGCCTGACTTCAAGATCTTTATTTTGAGTATAAGTAAGCTTATTTTCGTGAATTGTGCTAAAAGTTATACACGTTTTTTTGAAAGGCAGCAAAACTGTCGGAGCTCGGATCTGTATGTGGACATCTCACTCTTTCGTTCATAACTTTCGTTACAGACTTTAGATTAACTTGAAACTTGCACTATTGGATTATTGACTTAAAGAGCTTTCTTTCAAGTATAAATATGTGCATTTTCATGAATTGAGCAGAAAATTATATATGTTTGTTTGAAAGGTACCGAAGCTGCCGCGGTTGAGAATCTTTAATTACGCATGATTTTCCATCATGTCTTGAACTTATTTGTTGTCATTGATATAATCCTCGCGTTTATCAAGTACATATTATTATTTACTAATCATTTTTCTATCTTGACGTTTTCGCATGTGAAAATGCAATCTCGGTAATTCGAGTGACGTTCGGGACATATTGAAGGTCGGCGGGTTCAAACACTTCACATCGTTCGCCTCCGTTTTCCAACTTCAAGATGATGCACGATGGACCATAGTGGAAATGCTCCAGGCGGTCCCAACCTTCATTAAAGGTACAAAGGGGAGGTACGGGCCTCCCCGAATTTTTATTTAAGCCCACATGTAACGGGTCGTGGGCCCAAGTGCATAGGCCCACGATCACCACCCTTCCCCGCTCACTTTGATCTAAATAATTGTCTGTGTCTGTCCGCATGCCTTAGGCCCATAGGTTTATCGTCGCATGCTGTTTGCAAAGCAAATAAACATGAGTTCGGGCCCAAAAGCCCGAATCGGGTCCAACGCCCGTAAATCAGAAACATGAGTCCGGAGTGATGCCCGGATCGGGTCCAACACCCGTTAATCAAAAGCAAACTTTTTGGGAGCAAACGCCACCTTTTCGCATGTTTAGATGTAAGAGTTAGTAATTAGGAATCTCCGAATCTACTCTGGTTTTCCGACTTAAACCAAGCTTTTATAATTAAGTCGGTGGCGACTCCGTAATAGTTTACCTAGGTTAAACAACAACACATTTTTACGAAGTCATTTTGGATGAGGAACTGACGACACGAGCCGCTCTTGGAACCTCCTGAAGCTTCCTCCTCGGGCCATGCGCTTCTTTTCGCCCGTCGCCTCTTAAGGAGCATGGAGACGATCGGCGAAGAGTCTGGGCAGACCCGGTCAGGAATCGAAGGAGGGACCACCCTAGTCATTTTCGCAGTGTTCGACGCTCGAGTCGCGACGCCGACCGGAAGACTCTAGGGGAGCGGGCCCGGATCCTCGGGTCGTTCGAACCGCCGCGCGCGTGCTAGGCCGGAAGGCGCGCGTACATCCCGGATGGCGACTCCGCTGGGGAATCTGCATGTGGATTCTTTTCGAACGCTCTTACATTTTAATCCACATGTGGAGAGGAGTTCTTGTTTGCGTGTGTAATTGCTTGGCTCGGTGCCCTTTGTATGCTCTCATGGTTGTGTTTGTTTACTGCTTTCCTAGGCATATCTAGGTGTGCCCGAACCCGGGGCTAGGATTTTTAGGGGGGTCACCGAGAGGCTCAGCCTGCTGCTATTTGCGGTATGGTTTTTGGCCGGGGCCCCGCCTCCCTCAGTCCGAGGGAGGTTTAGAAACCTTCATCCGAGAGTCTAGCATTGTTTGCTCACCACAGGTACCAGACGCCGCATATGCATTTGTTTGTTACTAAGTGACTGCTACCTGTGCAGGGACAGGTCTCAGGTATGCTTTGTATGCGATAAATCGTAATAACTAATTTTGTTCATTTTGCAGCGGTTTGGGTTGGTTGCGGGGATTTCCTCAATTCTTTTCCTCCCTTCCCAATCTCCCCTATTTACATTACTACATCCATTTGCATTCATTCTGCATTAGTACCTGCTATAAAAAGTTCACGCATCAACACATTTATATTTGTTCAGTACTCTTCAAACGTAAATAATTCGCATGCAAATTCACCTCATATTAGGATTTGGATTGGATTGTTGTTACAATTGAATGACGTCCAAGCTTGTAGGTTCATCTCATGGAGTCAATAGCGCTACGCAAGGGGGTTCCATCTACGGATTTGCTTCGACGGTGGCTCGATGTGCTCAGACCCTCAGAAAGGGAGTTCGTGCAACAAAAGCTTGGAGGTCTCTTTCACCTCATCCGCATGGAAGTCGACTGGTTCCTACTTCAGCATCTCGTCGCTCGCTGGGATCCCGAGAGCTATACCTTCATATTTGGCACTTTGGAACTGGCGCCGACTTACGAAGAATACGGAGATCTCTCGGCACTACCTCCTCACTCGGGAATCCTTCCCCTACCTTACGATGACAAGCCAAGAAACTACGTAGCTCGCCTTCTTCAAATCTCTCCAGCTGTTGTACCCAGCTTATTTACCGTGGAAGGACATATCAACGTCAACAAGCTCTTCGAGTTACGCAACACGCCGTATGAGCCACACATGGGAGACGGTCAAGGATCAGCAAGGGCCTTTATCCTCTTGTTCGCAGGGACGATACTCTACCCATACAGAGAGGCATTGCTCAACAAGCAAACAGTCTACCTGACAATAGCAATCATTGAAGGAAGGCCTTTTTTTCCAAACCTGGTCGGCGAAACAAATTACAGCCTCACCCGGATTGCACGCAGAGCTAGAGAGGGGGTGCAGAATCACAAGTTCACCTTCAGCCCGACGCTGCTCCAGGCTTGGTTCTATATCCACATCGGCATAACCGGAGAATCGTTCAGACGGGAACAGTTTCCAGATCTGCTCGACCGCATATCGGGACGTGCTCGCCTTCCGACTCGTACCTTTGCTGGTGTCCGAGCTCTCTTCCGCTCTCTGGAGTCTGAGGACTTCTATCAGATGGCCAAATGCTTCGACGTGGACTGGGCCATCATAAGTTCCCTAGATGGAGATTACATCCCGATCGTTGGGATCACCGGGACGTCCTACTACTGTCCGGCACGGGTCATGCACCAGTTCGGAGGACTTCCGCGGATCAGAGCAGCACCAACTAAACCATTTGATCCAATCGACCTAGATAGCCCACCACCAAGGGGCGTAATTCGGCGAGCAACGGCACACTTCGCACGCGTGTGGATGACTCTCACAGAGAAAGAGTTCGACCTTCCCCCAAGACATCAGAAGGACATCGACGCCCAGTCAGCCCGTTTCCAGAAGAAGCGCATTACTCCTTGGGATCGCATTTGAAGATCGACTCTATCATAACGAGCTTCAAATCCCATTTCATCTTTTATTCGTCAAACTTTTTAATACTCTTTGTAATAAAGTTTAGTTTATATGACGTTTCGCTGACTTGCTTTCTCTCTCTTGGATTGAATTCATTTTAAATACAATCCAATCCTTGCATTAGACATGATCATGCATCATTACATATCATGCATCCAAAGTATCACATTGCTCGATGTTGATTAAACCCTTTTATCTACCCAAGGTACCAAACGGCCAAGATTGATCCACAAAGAAAACGTCCGAGAACCCGCTCCACCCGAGAAGCTATGGCCGGCATCGCTCCAAGCCGCACCTCCACTTCTTCAACTACTTCCTCCGTCAGTAACTCTCTCGTGACTGCTGAGGCTATCCCAACTGCTTGTGCTGTTGTCTCGACTATCACTACCGTAGGATCGGTTCAAATATCAGCGCCGGTTTCGCCTCTTGCTAGGTCCCCCGTTCTCGCCGAGCTATTCCCTAGAGCCCCAGTCTTCACCGTTGGGCCATCCACAGCTGGGGTCAGTGCTCCAGTTTTCATCCCACCTCTGACGGTTTTTACGACGCCGGCAATTGAATCATCAACTGCTCCACCAGTGGTATCACCACTCAACCTCAACATGTCTGAGGCGGCCCAAAGCGCCAACGATACTTCCCTGGGAGTTAAGGTGGAAACCCTCACAACCGAGCTGTCATCTCTCAAATTGATGATGGCTGAGTTCCTCCAGCGGCAACCATCGGCTATACCTGCCATTTCTATTGTCTCTCAAAACCCCAATCTTCCTCCTATCATTTCTGGATCCACCACATCTACAATGCCACCTTACTTCCCACATATTCAACCAGGCCTAATCGCTTCATCAAGCCCTCTATTCCCCCATAACCATGTTATCCCCGGATCCGCTATCTTCGCAAGTATAGCAGCACCTCTTTATAACCCACACATGCGTGGACCGCCTTTTTCGTCAACCACAACACCACCATATCTCCCACAATACTACCCTCAACCTTCCGTACCAGGGCCAAATCCCTATCAATCAGCGCCACTTGGGCCATCTCCCTACTTTCCTGCCGCCCCTACAACTGCCGGCTTTCCAGTACCCCGGGCTCCACATGTGGAATCAACTGTGCCAAACCCGACAAGTCGTAATGCGGCCATTATCGATCAGTTATTTGGTGAACAACAGCAGGCCAATGCTTTTGAGACAAGGCTCGAAGCTAAGATTGCGACGAAGCAAGAAGATGGGGCGCGTCGTATGGCGAGAATGGAGGAACGCCTCAATGCCATTCAAGGGCACCAGGCTCACAACTGGGAATATGCAAACTACCATGTCCCCCAGATTCAAGTCTCGCCGAAGTTCAAAATGCCTGAGTTTGAGAAGTTTCGTGGAAATGGCTGGCCGGAGTTACATTTGAAGCACTTCTGCCACAAGATGGCTGTATACCCGGTATATGACAAGTTTCGCATCGCCATGTTCCAGGAGAGCTTAGCGGAGTCGGCGTTGCACTGGTATTACACCAAGGATGTGAGCCAGTACAACATTCAAGGAGTTAGCCCTCGACTTTCTCAATTACTATAGTTTCAATGTAGAAATAGCACCCACGATATCAGACTTGCGAAAACTAAGAAGGTACCGCTCCGAGGACATCAAACAATTTGCTTATCGGTTCAGAGAAATGGCTTCACAGATTAAACCAGCTCTAAAGGAAAAAGAGCTGATAGATGAGTTCTTCCAACTCCTCCCACGCGAGTATCTACCATACATGATTGGTCAAACCATCTCAACCTTCGCCCAAGCGGTCATCAACGCGGATAAACTCGATGGGGCAAGCCGAGATGGGTTAATTCCTCCCCCTTCAGTAAAGACAGCTGTCAAACCAAAGCCCAAGGAGCTCGTCGCGGCTGCAGAGCACAATAAGGCAGCGGTACCGCCGACTTCATATGCGTCAAGGTCATATGCCGCAGCTACCTTTAGACCCCATGTGCCTGTGGTGGCCAATCTTAGACAGCCTACTCCCATGATGGTGCACCAGCAGCCAAAGCCTGCGCGGCAAGAGCGTCCCCGACGCAGATTGGAGGACCTGGTTCCGACTCCTGATCCATTAGACGTCATGTTCACCCGGCTGAGAGACATGGGCTTCATCTCACCCGTGGACCCTAAACCGACCAACCCTTCTTCTTTTGGCTACAACCCTAAGGCGAGTTGTCAATATCACTCTGGAGCACTGGGGCACGATACCAAGGATTGCATCGCGCTCAAATTTAAAATTCAAAACTTGTTGGACGACGGCGTCATCACGTTCCCAACACCGGCTACGACTCCAAATGTCACGAGTAACCCGTTGCCCGAGCACGTCAACTATGTCGGGGCAAACCCCTTCGCACCGCTGATTGACCATGAAGAAGAGGTGCATTTACATGAGGTGGAGCAAGAGGTCATTGAACATGCTAATATAACTGAGGTCAATCAAGGGCGAAGCTGGAGACGCCGACCTCGCATGCGCACTCACCATATACCAACCAATGTGGCTGTACCCCTGAATCTCATGCCGACATATATTAGACAGGCCAACAAATCGCATTTCCGGGTTCCAATTGTTCATCCTAGAACTGAAGTACAACCTCCGAGAAAGCAAAAGAAGTGTGATTTCGAGAAGGTGGATGATACGGAGGTCAGGACTCATGAGTCTGAAGGAGAAGCATATGTCAACATGGTCGAGTCCAATCGTGGTCGAGGACGAGGCCGAGGCCGAGGACGTGGACGTGGACGTGGATCCTACGGAGGAGGTACACACCCTCTACAGATGCATGCCGCTATACCGAACATTTTTCCCCAAGTACTCCCTCGAGCACCGTATGTCTACATCCCATTGGGTCCAGCGCAACCGGAGATGCCACCTCAAGCACCTGCACTGATACAGATGGAACCAAGGAGTCCAGTTGTCATTGGTCCAAGTGGCTTGACACCTAGCCCAGAAGTCGAGCTCATCACCCGTTCAGGAAGAGTGGTGCCAGCTCCAGAGCCTCAACTGCATCCTGAGTCTTCAAAGCCCAAGGGGCCGTCGAATGAGCAAATTCGCAAGGTGATCTACTCGGTGAAAGAAAGTGACTACAACATTATCGAGCAACTGAAGAAGCAACCCGCCCATATCTCTCTCTTCTATTTGATTCATTCCTCTGACAAGCACAGGGAGATGTTGGAGAAATTTCTAGCCGAAGTACATGTACCAGAAGAGATTGTGGTCAACGCGCTGGACTCGTACATGAACGGCATGTTGGCAAACAATGCCATTACCTTCTCAGAAGATGACCTACCTGAAGGAGGACAGGACCACAATAGCGCTTTATTCATCACGCTCAAATGCCATGATACTATTGTTTCCAAGGTACTTATCGACGGAGGGTCCGGAGTCAACATCATCCCACTCGATGTGGCTCATAAGCTCGGCATCAACATAGAGAAACTCCCAGCTTCCAGCCTGACTATTCGAGCATTTGACGGCGCAAGACGGCAGGCCCACGGCGAGGTGACTCTAGAGATTAAAGTAGGGCCCACTCTCTTCTCCTCCGCATTCCAAATCCTTGAGACCGCCGGATCCTTCAATATGCTGCTAGGACGTCCGTGGATCCATCAAGCCGGGGCAATCCCTTCGACTCTGCACCAGATGGTCCGTTTTCCTTCCGATGGCAAGCTCATCACAGTCAAAGGGGAGTGTACCATGGAGTTGTGCCATGAAATTGACATGCCTTATGTCGGAGATCCAGTTGGCGAACCATCGACAGCTCAGGCGTTCGAGATGGTAAACATGGTCAGGAGAGACTTCAGGTCAGATCCCTTAATGGGCCGGGGCAACAGCAGCGCTGCTCGACAATTCATCAGATTCGGATACCAGCCTGGTCAAGGACTCGGAGCTCGAGGGCAAGGCATTCGACATCCGATCGACATACCTACCCAGTTGGGGACACGCGCTCTCGGATCCAATGGCAACGAACCATGGAGGCCTGAGATAACAATACAGGACATGCTCGCTGGAGGCAAGTCAGTTATCCCTTTTGTTCGTTCGTCAGCAACGACAATGGAAGGTGAGATCCTCTCCGAGCAGGTGGAGGATATGAAGATTGAGGCACAAGAGCCCGAAGAAGAAATCAACCTGATGGAAGCGTCAAACCCAACTGAGTCAGACATGCCGCTCGAAGGGTGAACCTTTCCAACTTTACTTTTTGCACTTAGAATAATTGAGTCTAGAATAAATTGCCTTGCTACATTCTGGTCATGGACTAGCAAGGTTGTCCGTATGTAACGCGACTCTAGTTAGTGTCTGTGGGATCGGGACGCTAATGATAAAAGGCGAATCTGAGGAAACAACGAGGGCCCTGCTGAGGCCTGATCCCACAACGTTTTATTTATTTTTATTTTTATTTTTATTTTTACTTTTACTTTCTTTTAGAATGTTTAACTTATCATAGTTGTCATGCCGTATAATACTTCAAATTTCATGTAATTCAACTACAACCACGACATTGACTTGTTTCTTTCATGAAGGAACGGCGCTTCAGACATACTTGAAAATGCCCCAGAACATGACGGAGTGATCATAGATAACCCGAGATCCCTCGACGGCTACCATAGTCTCGAGCTAGGTCTCCAACGACATGAGGAACCAAAGGAGATAACATTACAAGAACCCAAAACAATCAACATCGGAACGAACGACGAGCCTAAGGAGCTACACATCGGAGCTGATCTCCCAACAGATGAGGCCGAGAGTATCATCAACCTACTCAGGGAATTTTCAGATATCTTTGCTTAGACATATGCGGATATTCCAGGACTAGACCCGGAGATAGTGGAGCACAAAATCCCCACTAATCCACTGATCCGTCCCACCAGGCAGAAATAACGTCGGTACAAGCCCGAACTAGCTCTTGCGATCAAGGAAGAGGTCGACAAACTCCTCAAGGTCAACTTCATCGAGGTAGCCAATTACCCACAATGGGTCACCAACATCGTCCCCGTCATCAAGAAAAACGGGAAGGTCCGAGTCTGTGTTGATTACCGTGACCTTAACAAAGCGAGTCCCAAAGACGACTTCCCTCTGCCGCACATCGACCTGCTAGTGGACAATACCGCTGGTTTCAACAGATTCTCATTCATGGATGGATTCTTCGGGTACAACCAAATACGCATGGCTGAAGAAGACAAGGAGAAAACAACTTTCACAACACCTTGGGGCACATTCTGTTACCGAGTCATGCCTTTCGGACTCAAGAACGCCGGGGCAACTTATCAACGGGCAATGGTGGTCCTGTTCCATGACATGATGCACCGAGAAATCGAAGTCTACGTCGATGATATGATCGCAAAATCCAGAGTAGAAGAGGACCACACCGTTGTTCTCCGCAAGCTATTCGAACGACTTCGCAAGTACAAGCTTCGTCTCAATCCGGCCAAGTGCGTCTTCGGGGCAACATCAGGCAAACTTCTAGGGTTCGTTGTCAGCAGCAAAGGTATCGAAATCGACCCCGACAAAATCAAGGCAATTCGTGATCTCTTAGCACCAAAGTCAGTTAAGGAGATTCGGGGTTTCATGGGTCGCGTCAACTACATTGGAAGGTTCATCTCCAACTTAGCAGATACATGCAAACCCCTGTTCAAGAAACTAAGGAAAGACGTAAAATTTGAATGGGACGATGACTGCAAAAACGCTTTCGAACAGATAAAAGCCTACTTAACAGAACCACCCGTTCTCATCCTGCCAAAGTCGGGGCACCCTCTCACGCTCTACATTACAGTTCGAGAAGAGTCATTCGGAGCCATGCTTGCCTAACAATTGCCAGGCACAAAGGAACACGCGGTGTATTACTTAAGCAAGAAATTCACGGATTGCGAGTCTCGGTACACGGTGTCAGAACGTACCTGTTGCGCACTCGTCTGGGTGCTACATCGACTCCGGCAATACACCCTCCATTACGAGATTTTACTAGTTTCCGAGAGCGATCCCCTCAAATATCTCTTCGACAAGCCAACACTAATCGGAAGAGTCTCTAAGTGGCAGTTGCAGCTAGCTGAATTCGACATCAGATTCCACTCAACTAAGTCAATCAAAGGAAGAACAATCGCTGATTACATTGCGGAATATCCAGGGACAGACAATTCGCCTTTGGAAATCAAACTACCAGACGAAAACATTTTCCTTACCGAGCCACAACAAAGATGGACAATGTATTTTGACGGCGCTGTCAACTCTTCCGGTTCAGGCATCGGAGCAGTAGTGATATCCCCAGACGGACAATACTATCCAACAGCTGCTAAAGTCACTTTCCCTTGCACAAATAACATTGCTGAATACGAAGCATGCATCCTTGGCCTATTACGTGCACTCGACATGCGAGTCCGATTTCTTGACGTTCATGGAGATTCAGCACTCATCATCTCCCAAACAAACGGGGCATGGCGCACACGGGACCCAAAGCTCATCCCATATCAGGACTACCTACAAACACTAGTCCGCCAATTCGTCGATATTGAGTTCAATTACCTCCCACGGGCAGATAATCGTTTCGCTGACGCTCTTGCTGTTCTTGCATCAATGATTCCATTAGCAGGAGAAATGGACATAGAGCCTCTTCGCATCGACATCGCCGAAGACCCAAGTTGCATGCATGTCGAGCCCGGCCAACCTGGGGACTCACCACCGTGGTTTACAGACATCAAAGCTTACCTAGAGACGAACACATTTCCCCAAGGCAGCACAGGAAAGGAACGGAAATTCATCCGGAGGATTGCTAGGAACTACTTCCTCAATGGTGACGTGCTCTACAAGAAGTCATTCACGACAGCCCTCATGCGGTGCGTCACCGAACAAGAAGCTCAAGCCATCATCTTCGAAGTCCATGAAGGCGTTTGTGGACCACACATGAACGGTTATGCCCTCGCTCAAAAGATCATGCGTCAGGGATACTATTGGCTCACAATCGAGGCCGACTGTATCAAATACGTCAAAACCTGTCACAAATGTCAGATATACAGCAACAAGGTGCACGTCCCTCCAACAAGGCTCTACCCACTGTTCGAACCGTGGCCGTTCTCAATGTGGGGCATGGACGTCATCGGACCGATTAATCCAAAGGCATCAAACGGGCATCGGTTCATCTTAGTCGCCATCGACTACTTTACTAAATGGATCGAAGCACAATCTTTCAAGGAAGTCACCGCGAATAACATCATACGTTTCACGCGGGCAAATATCATCGCCAGATACGGAGTTCCAGAGCTGCTCGTCACCGACAACGGCACAAACTTCAACGGCAAACAGATGAATTCTCTATGCACTGAATTTCGAATCAAACACCTCAACTCATCACCGTACCGTCCACAAATGAACGGTGCAGTCGAAGCCGCCAACAAAAACATGAAAAGGATCCTTCAGAAGACGGCGATCACATATCGCGATTGGCACGAGAAGCTCCCTTTCGCACTACTCGCCTATCGGACTACGATGCGCACTTCGACTGGGGCAACTCCCTTTGAACTTGTCTATGGCGCTCAAGCAGTTATTCCAGCTGAGGTCAAGCTACCCACTCTCCGGATTTTGTCCCAAAGCAACATGACTGAGGAAGAGAAGGCCAATCACCAGCTCGCACACCTCGACTTCATCGATGAGAAACGACTTGCCGCAATCGACCACATGCAATGTTATCAACAACGCATGTCCAGGGCATTCAACAAAAAGGTCAAAGAGGTCAAGTACAAACCAGGAGACCTCGTCCTCAAACGGATCCTTCCAAATGCCAAAGATCCTAGGGGAAAATTTGCTCCGAACTACGAGGGACCATTCGTCGTCAAACACGCTTTCTCGGGAGGAGCTACTATCCTAACAAAGATGGATGGAGGAGAACTGTCACAACCAATCAATGCGGACGCTCTCCGACGTTATTACACTTAAGTGGGTAGCAAAACTTCAAGCCAAAGACTTGCAGCAGTTTCGTCAATCCTTTGATTCCTTCGGACGAAGATGCAATGACGAAACACAAAAAGGGGAGTACCAAAACTCTACTTCGCCTTTCATATAAATGAAGTTACATAAACAAACTTCGTTTTAAGATAAACAAGTTACATGAGCTTACTTGTTATCCGCCCTTTGGCGAGTGTAGGCACATGAACATCCTGCATTACAGACAAAGGCGCGGGCGGTTGGGTGGAAAATTTCGAGCCAAGGCTTCGAGATTGCCTTTGTTACCACCAAAGATAATCATATCGAAAGGGAGTATCATCTGCATTACTCTCTAAAAAAAAATTTTCTTTTCATTCCCCAGATAGAGTCATATCCATCCCATTTCCCCAGCGGATAGTACATTATTCACCCAAACGAGGGGTGAAGTATATGAACTAACTCCGTCTCCGTTCGTTGTCAACTGTGTAGGCACATGGGCATCCGCACAATACGATACAGACTACTGGCAACATCGTGGTTGGTCTTGTGAAAGCCGTTTTAAGAACATGACTGGGGCATGAAGGTACAAGCACTTTCCTCGTGAAGCTTGCATGAGAACATCACTTTAGTATGAAGTCTCCAAAGAGGTTTGTGTACTTGAACCTATTTAAGCATTTGTGTGTCCATTTGCATACAATTCGAAAAGATTTTTGGACAAAGAGAATGCTTCTGAGTGAGAACGGAGAAGGCAAACCTACTCCTAAACACCTACCCCTGAGTGATGAGTGCAAACACTATGAGGGTTCACACGCAAAGATCCAGGAGGACAAGGAATCCTTTGACAAAAGATGCTCAAACTAGGATGAGATCGAGCATTTCTTCTCTATCCCCAAACACAGAACATCAACCATCGGTAACCTTTTTCCGAGCCAAATTTGAAGTTTCTACATACACTAACTCCCACAGAGTCTAAGGACCGCCTCACATTGAGGTTAAAGGAGATCCTGTAGTTAGGAACTGGAAGTAACGGACCATAGAGGCAACACTTCCTCAAGGTTTAAGCAAAGAGGCACCATCAACGGTCGAGCTCGCCAGTTAAGTCGTCCCCAAGGATGGAATTTCTACAACAAAAAAAAAAAATTCCCAAGGAGTCCAAACCATCTCCAAGAAAAGAACAATAAACTGACAAGAGAAAGAAAGCAGTGCAAATCCCTACGATTCAACAAAGAAAAAGCAGAACTAGCGCAAAGACCAAGCTCTTCAAAAGCAAAGCGCAAAGATGAAAGTCAAAAGAGCATAATAAAGCACCAGGGCTGACATTGACGGTCGCAAAAGCAAAGGTGTCATATTCTTAAAGCGGACCATCAGCACTTACTAGTAAGCCAATCATTCATCCCCAAAGGAATGCATAAACTGGCGAGCTATTTGAACAATGGAGAATTAGCTTGAACGATGAAAACTCTATGGTCAAGTAGCTTCCGATGAGGTCTTTAGACTCCTTCTTTCAAACAAGGAATTTAAAACTTTAGTCTAAAGGCCTTATGCCAAAACCACATTACAACCCAGGCAAAGTCTCCTTCGACTAGTACATGAGCATCCAAGTCAAAGGAATTCTGCAAATCCACCTAGATACTTTTCAGAAGTAAGAATAAACTCTGTGAGGAATCAAAAACTTCTTCTTCTATCTCATTCAGAAGCAAGTCTTTAGAGAGAAATCATAAACGTCGTAATCATACAAGCTTGATTACCTTGTGTCTCATGAAATCTTTATCATTGCTAATGATCTTTTTGATGAGCTCTCAGGATACATGTTGGCCAAAGATGATCCCGAAACATAATTTGAGGTATTCATGATATCCTCATGAGAAAATCTCTTCAGATTTCCTCCCAAGGAGGGGCAAACTGTAATACCTCAAATCCCCTTTTCCTATTTTACTTTATTTTCAAAAATATTTCTTTTGATTCCTTTAATTGCATTCATTAAGATTTCCTTCCTAAACGGGAGCACACACACGTTACGGAAGACACAAGGATAGATTGAAACACTTCACCTTTAGACGTTTCAATTTACAGACTTTACAACTTTCAAACGTTACTTTTACTTCCCTATAATAGAAGAGAGGAACATACACACAAAAAAGGCTTCCCCCTCCAAGCATTCTTCGAGCCTTCCCTCTCCACCCGACGAGCCTCTCGATCAAGGTAAGCTCGTGGAGCAATGGAGACCCCCCGACCAGCCTAACCACGGAGGACACGTTCCGGTTTCACAAGGCGACGGCTGCGGCAAAAAGAAACAACGGCGACCCCGGACAACCTCCGACGTCCTCCCCTCGCCGTCTCCATGCTCGAGGCCTTCTCTCTCCGGCATCTAGGATCTGCCCTCCCTCGTCCAAAGACGAGGAGGACTTCAATTACCATCTTTCGTAGCCTTGTAGCTTTGCCGGAAGGCTCCCTTTTGCTTTGACGTTTTCTTGTTTGCGCAGCGACAAGGATTGGACAGCCGAGAACCAACTCCCGAAGACATCCTGTGGTCGCACAAATAGGCCAAGACTCTCACATTCCCTTCCCTTCATATGTCCTAGCATGTTGGGATACGTTGCAGCCCTCCCATCGAGCCAAAATAGCTCGGTAAGTCCAAGCATATTTCGGATCAGTTTGCGCAACCTTCGGTTTTTGAGGTATATCTTTCTGTGTGCTTATCGGAATCACGCGAAACCACTTTCATTTGATTCCTAACTTAAATACGGTTTTAAGAACACTAACCAAGTTAAATTTGAGTCCCTAACCTAGGAGTTTCGAATAAAACATTGAATTGATTATAAACAACCGAGTTTCGCACTTTTGGACATGACCGTTTGCATTTTTGCCATACGTCGAACTTCAAATATACTCTAGACATGTCACACTAATTGTATATGATGTTTTAAGCACAATTTTTTTAGTGGTTTTAAAATGACATGGCATTTATATATGAATGGAATGTTTTCGAAGAATCCGAGGACTTCTAGGCTCGGATCTACATGTCGGCAGTCCACTCTTTTACTCATAACTTTCTTTCTGAAAATCGTATTGACCTAAAACTTATGCCATTAGATGCCTGACTTCAAGATCTTTATTTTGAGTATAAGTAAGCTTATTTTCGTGAATTGTGCTAAAAGTTATACACGTTTTTTTGAAAGGCAGCAAAACTGTCGGAGCTCGGATCTGTATGTGGACATCTCACTCTTTCGTTCATAACTTTCGTTACAGACCTTAGATTAACTTGAAACTTACACTATTGGATTATTGACTTAAAGAGCTTTCTTTCAAGTATAAATATATGCATTTTCATGAACTGAGCAGAAAATTATATATATTTGTTTGAAAGGTACCGAAGCTGCCGCGGTTGAGAATCTTTAATTACGCATGATTTTACATCATGTCTTGAACTTGTTTGTTGTCATTGATATAATCCTCGCGTTTATCAAGTACATATTATTATTTACTAATCATTTTTCTATCTTGACGTTTTCGCATGTGAAAATGCAATCTCGGTAATTCGAGTGACGTTCGGGACATATTGAAGGTCGGCGGGTTCAAACACTTCACATCGTTCGCCTCCGTTTTCCAACTTCAAGATGATGCACGATGGACCATAGTGGAAATGCTCCAGGCGGCCCCAACCTTCATTAAAGGTACAAAGGGGAGGTGCGGGCCTCCCCGAATTTTTATTTAAGCCCACATGTAACGGGTCGTGGGCCCAAGTGCATAGGCCCACGATCACCACCCTTCCCCGCTCACTTTGATCTAAATAATTGTCTGTGTCTGTCCGCATGCCTTAGGCCCATAGGTTTATCGTCGCATGCTGTTTGCAAAGCAAATAAACATGAGTTCGGGCCCAAAAGCCCGAATCGGGTCCAACGCCCGTAAATCAGAAACATGAGTCCGGAGTGATGCCCGGATCGGGTCCAACGCCCGTTAATCAGAAACAAATTTTTGGAGCAAACGCCACCTTTTCGTATGTTTAGATGTAAGAGTTAGTAATTAGGAATCCCCGAATCTACTCTGGTTTTTCGACTTAAACCAAGCTTTTATAATTAAGTCGGTGGCGACTCCGTGATAGTTTACCTAGGTTAAACAACAACACATTTTTTTTTACGAAGTCATTTTGGATGAGGGACTGACGATGCGAGCCGCTCTTGGAACCTCCTGAAGCTTCCTCCTCGGGCCATGCGCTTCTTTTCGCCCGTCGCCTCTTAAGGAGCATGGAGACGATCGGCGAAGAGTCTGGGCAGATCCGGTCAGGAATCGAAGGAGGGACCACCCTGGTCTTTTCCGCAGCGTTCGACGCTCGAGTCGCGACGCCGACCGGAAGACTCTAGGGGAGCGGGCCCGGATCCTCGGGTCATTCGAACCGCCGCGCGCGTGCTAGGCCGGAAGGCGCGCGTACAATAATAATAACAATAAAAATAATAAAAAATTTCGTTCAGAAACACGGAAATGGGGGAAGGGTATGTTACCAAGTTTCGTCCTTGCAATACACCTTCCATTGTCGGACCATCTAACTGGAGACACTGTAGATGGCCCATGTCTTCGATGAATTCCTGAACCATAGAATTGAACTTGTGGGCACTGCTGGAAAGTCTTGGCTGTGAGCCCGTTGCTCCACTTGGGTATGATGTCGAGGAGAAGCGAAGTGGTCGTCCACCAGGAGGAGCGTGGAGCAAAGACCATTCATCGGCGGAAGCTAATGCTGCACTGATCTGCTCGATCCTCTTCAAGTTAGCATTCAATGTCTGTTCAATAGAAGACCTGAATTGCCTCACCAGAACCGATGAAAGCGCAAGGCCCCTGCCCTCCAACACGAAACAATGGCCAAGGCATATCCTGACGCATTCAGCGGCCACCCGGAATCCCCCAGCGCCTGTCGACGAGGCAAACACATGCCGTTTCAGTAGGAGAGCCATTTCTTCAGTCTCCTTGACGGCCCATGTCATGAGCTCGGAAGTAAATGCAGGCTCCTCCCGGAAAGCCGCCGTCGAGTCATTTGCTGCCTGAGCGATACTCGTGAAAACAATCTGAGATATTGTGGCAGTATAAGCTCCTCCCATGAGAGTGGTCATTGACCTCAGGCCTTGCATCGCAGCCTGTAGCTTCTCATGGTGAGACTTCAGAAGCATCGCGTGTGCACGTGGCCCGTCCCCAAGTTTCTTGAGTGCCAGGATCGCCGAAGGCAGGCGCCGACGCCGCGGGAGCGAGCATCGCCTTCGGCGGCATACCCGGCGTTGAGCTTGTTACAGCAACCGACAAGGTTGAGGCTGGGTTCGGCGATGAGGTCAGAATAGAGGGGCAGCGGCACGGAGGAGGACACTTCGGCAGCAGACGAGATGGTGGCATCGAGGAGGAGTTGACAGTGGCCGCTGCGGCCGCTGCTGTTGCTGTTGCTGCTGCTGCTGCTGCCGCCGCCGCTTGCCGCTGCCGCTTGCTGCTGATGCTTGCTGCTGCTGCTGCTGCTGCCGCTTGCCGCTGCTGCTTGCTGCTGCTGCTGCTGCTGCCGCTGCCGTCGCCGCTGCTCTTGATGAGAACTAATGATTCAGCAAAATGGAAATGGTGGATCCGCAGTAAAAGCAGTCAATAGTAAGCCTAGTGTGAAGAAACTGATCGAAGAGGAATTGGTCGGAGAGCAAGATTCTAAGATTAAAAAGGGTGATGCTAAATCAACTCCTAAACACGCTGAAAAGGCTATCAAGGATGAAAGCAAGAAAAATAGGAAGAAAAACAGAAGATCGTCCAAGGGCAGCCATGACTTCGAACTTGATAGGTTGAATATCTCTGCGGGCCTTCCCGAGGTTGATGGGCACACCGACCCACATAATCCCAAGATTATAGCAGAGCAGATTTGTGGTGAGATCTGTAAGAAAAGTATCAAGTGGGAAGCTTCTCGGAGAGGACGGGACCATTCTTTTCCCGGAAGAACTGGCGAATGTACTTCAGGTTCCAAACTTGGATGAGGAGTCATTCCTCGAACATATGTGTCGGAGACGCCGCCGTTATTGGTTGCGAAAATAATAAAAGTAAAAAGAATCAAAGTAGATAAATTCATCTAATTAAACAGAAGGAAATGAAAGAATTTACCGAATTGTCGGGTAACGTGAGTCGTAGACAGAGTTGTCGAGCGTCTTGTATTCCAAGGGAAACGAGTTGGGGGTCATGTCGGTGAACGAGGGGACGCTCGGCCGGCTGGGATAATCTGATGCAATCTCTACTGAGGAAACATTAAAAAGAACACTACCTTTGATGACGACGAAGTCTAGATTTTCAAGCGTTCCTTTCTTCTCCGTGTGCGTCCCCCGGTCTAGCTATTTATTATTTTTATCAAATCCCTTTTTTATGATTTTTCTCGATTTTGTGGATTTTTGTTGATCTTTGATGATTTTCTATGTTTTTTATTGATTTTCGGAATATTTGCAAATTTTTTAGTATTTTATGAAGATTTTCAAATTTTTTAGAAAAAATTGGGTTACGACACTGAGCTAGAAAGTGGAATGTTAATCAAGTTGGGAAGAGAGACAATCTTGTAGTGGTGCTCTGGTTGGACGTCCACCAGAATGTGTGCTTCCCATTTCTAACAATCTCACTATAGTCCTTGGTAGTTATCCTGGAATTGTTCCCAAGCAAATTCAGCTTCACGGGTGCAGACTGCAGAAAAAAAAGCCCGGGCTCAGATATGCTATAGTCGAAGTCATTGAAATATTGTCTAGAGAATTCCGAATTCTCACCGCATGCTTCACACTGTAAACATCTTCCCCGGATCTTGACCTTCATGAACCACAGAACGAAAAATCTATAATCATACAAGAACCTATACTGGATGAAAAACAACACAGAAATGAAGAAATAAAGAGCGTACAATACGTATTCTTGCAGACAAGGAATCAAATAACAGCATCCGTCCTGGCAATTTTTATGGCCTCTAGCGCTTGAAGACAGCCAATTACACCAGGAACTGAAAAACAAATAAAGACAAGTTTTAAACAAGAATTTCATGTAAACCAGGCAAAGAAAAGAAAGTTAATCAATGAGGATCACTAACCTACACCTAAAACACCACTGTCAGAGCATCTTTGGCAAGCTGTTGTGGGTGGTGGTGTAGGGAACAAGCATCGGTAGCGTGGACCTCCTTTGTAATTATAAACTGTAAGCTGAAAAACCAAGTGTGAATGTCAGACAAACAAATTATTATACACAAAATTTTAAATGGAAGTCTCAACATTCTGTAGGGTGATTGGATGCTGCTTTCCTATTGCCTGATCCTCCAATCCAAGCGCAGCACCAGATACAAGGGGCTGTATGGTATAAACGAGAAAAGATCAATCTCAAGGTAGTTAGGCTAACATTCCCCCCCAAAAGACAAATCCCCAAAGTAAAAATAGTATCTTCTGTGACACGCAAAGGGCCTGGATGTGCCAACTAGACAAACTGATTGAAAAACAGGGTTGACAGTCCACTAGGAGAGAACCTGGAAGACAAACGGCCACCAGAAAATTAGTTTATTTGTACGTTACTATACCTTTCCCGAGACAACGCAGCAATCGTTGATCATGTATCGGCTTGGAGCATTGTCGGTTGCATCAACTACAATGTCATACTTGCTCAAAATTTCAAGTGCAGTAGAGGTCCGCAAGGCCTCTCGGTGTTCTGTGACCTCCAAAGTGCAATTTATGCTGAAACCGCCATCCCACAGATGTCACACAGAAGGAAATGCTCAATCACCGATGCAGATAAAATTAATATGCAAAAAGTTTCTGCTCTTTTGTAGGAGCACTTACGCCCGAGAGGTAGCCAGCAGCAGATTCGACCTTTGATCGACCAATGTATGCTTCAGTGTGGATAACCTAATCAAAACAAAGCCAATAGAAACCAAATCAACACGCTTAAGAAAAGTTTGGAATTCGATCTCCCCAACTATCGGGCTCCACCTTTTGAGTTTAGGAGCCCTTGATTGATGAGCTCAAAATCCGGTTGGTTAAAGTAGAATCGTGACCAGTGAAGCTTTGGAGCTTAACATTAGAAGAGCAAAAGGCCGGGGGCTAGGGTAAGCTGAGAAGGGACAGCGTAAGTGAGCGAACGTGTGTAAGCCCAGTCAAACACGACTGTTCTAGGAGGGGCGGGCATCCTACCTTCGAATGGTCTTGGTCCTATGACCGTGCTGTTCGAGCTGTTGACGAAAGAAAGAGAGACTTCCCTCCATGAGATGTTTTTGAAAGGGATAGAGTTAAGTCCTCAAGAGGCTCAAGCTTATCTTGGAGAAAATGGAAACCAGGCATTGAAGAGTATGTCCATGCAAAGAGAACATAGAGCAATCAACCTCAAAAAGAAGCAAAATACCTGGCGATTATATCAAGTACCTGTCTGTGCATATTGTTCAGCTCAACCACATCGTTATCCATGATTCCCACTCGACCTGGTCCAATCATAGCCAGCCACCAGCTTATAACTATCCCAAAAATACATAGATACTTTGCCCAGGTAGTAGTTTATCTATATCAAAGAGCGATGAATTGTTCCCTCACTACTACTAACAGACAAACATGCATTTACTTGATGAAGAGAGTGAGTGACAAGGATAATGCCATAATTTTATAACAAAGTGTCGTAATTCTATATCATATAGAGTTTAGAGTGACGTGATTTTGCAATTTCTTCGCCACTCGTTTATGGGGACAAACTGCCCCACCAAACAAGCAACGTACTGGATGATTTCTAGGTACATACCATCTCCTCCGTTTATATCAGGTGCATGAACATGCAAATTTCGGACTACGTTGTTATGTATTTGATAGCCCTGGCGAGGGTAAAAGCTTTCTCGTCGAGGATGAAGCAGCATAGCTTATTGAACCTCCTTTCCTGGTGGAATCAGTTCTCATCGGGATCTTTGGTAAAGAAGGAATTAAATCGAATAGGCATTTGTAGCTGTCCTGATTATAAAGCGTGTTCATTGATATCAACTTCCACATCATCAGGATCGTACATTTACATGTATTGAAATTCTACCTTTTGTTTCCCTTTAACAACAACTACTCTTAAGAGCTTCTCGAGAAGGGTTGCCCATTTGAACATTGGAAATGACACTTTTGCCAAAAATGTTAATATGCCTCACAAACTCATTCAGTGCGTTTAGTGTATTTATCATCCTTTGTTGTCCAGATATTAATACCCTGACCAATTGTTGTATTTGATCTGAAAAAAAATCTACAAATGGGTTATGTTGCCTACATCAAATGGATGGACATTTGCCAATCCGTCATTGGAACATCTAGCATTGTCACCCAAATTTACGGATGCTTCCTTGGACTTTCCTCCATCTAATGGGTCTTCTCCATTTGCAGAATTTCTATTAATCATTTTAGTCATTACTAATAAAATCTACTCCAATTATGGTCACCAGAGACATTCATGTAAAAAACATGTCGTAAAATATCTCAGTTTATAGGTTACGTTTCCTTATTATAGGAATTTAGTGGAGGGACATGTGTTTGACTCTTTACTCGCAACTTTCATTGTATCCTCATTGTAGTCTCTCATCCTCACTTGGCATCTTCGTCTTGACTTATTCTTTTTGACAAAACTAGGATGACAGTCCATTATCCTTGCTTGACATTTATTCTTTTTAACACAGTGACTCTTCATCATGGTTTGTCTTTCTGGACTAGATTTTGCTTGTCGTCTTGCATGACCTACTCGAATGTACCAATCTCTAACCATGATTTCTTTTCTTGACTTCGCTATAGTTAACTCTCTAGCGAAAACTTTACTTGTCGGTGGGCTTGACCACGATCTTGATGTTTTCATCTCACTTTCTGCACATATAGCTTCGGCTAGGTAATCGGTTCCGGCCTGCTCATTTCATGGGCCTAGACTCCCTTTATCTTGGCAAATAATTTAGCCATGCAATAGAACTATAAAATCCTAAACCCCCACGAGGCATCGATTGAGCCAAAAAAGACTTACATAATTATCGAACACCCACCACGATCACGACCGAATCTACGAATGCTTAAAAAACACTTCAAAACCCAAGACTCAAAAAGGAGGAAGGAAAGGGACCTGGCCCTTGACTTCGAGGTGTGAACAGATGAGTCATTGGGCTTCTTAGCGTCCTCTAGAGGGCACTCCTGACGACTTCGTTCCTCTACTCTTGACGAGATCAGCTCCCCCCATGGTTCCGATACCTGGACGACATATGGGCTCCGTCCTTTCTTTAACGGGCTTGACTGGTTGAACCTCAATGGGCCTCCAATTACTTTCCAAGCCCAATATATGAGGAAGAAACTTGTATCGAGTCCATCCCAATTATCTACTTCAGATAGGTTCAAACCCGTCACTCCCACACCAACTTGGAGTGGTGGGAGGAAGGGCATCTCTCTGTCTTTCTTTTAAAGTTTTGGGTCCCACTTTCCGAGAGAAATCACATTTCATATCGAAATGTTATTTTGTTTTAAGGGAGATGTGCGCGCCAAATGAAATAAGAAAAACAGAACTTTTTCTTCCCGCGCACCTCCGGTCACAGGACCCGGACCCACAAAACGACAACCGAAGAGACGGAGAACATCTTCGTTCATTTATTTAATTTGTTCGATGTATGTCAACAAAAAAATTTAACAGATTAAATATTAATTAATGTATTTAACTCATAAGATTGTGGGGGTTTGGGAAGGAGAAGAGTGACAGGGAGGAACATGACTCGAGGAGTTGAAGTTTAGTGGGGGAGATTAAAGCTGGTCGGTCAGAGGTCGTCTGGGTCCCACTTTTGGCGTGGCCGGCCGCGGAAGCGGCTAACGGTACGTGCATCTAACGGTTTCGTAGTTTACTAATTAATACTAACGAAAAATAGTAATTTTTACTAAAAGTTGACCATTACTAACGAAGTCAACGCATATTTAGTAAAAAATGTAGTAAAATTTACTACTTTTCTGTCAACTTCTAGTAAAGTCAACGCAAACTTAGTAAAAAGTGTGGAAATTTTACTATTTTTCCCAGTTCATGCCAGTTCAAGTTTACTACTTTTTTATTAATTCTGCATTGACGTTACTAACGAAAATGTTTTAGTAAAGTCAGCGCAAGGTTAGTAAAACACGTAGTAAATTTTACAACTTTTTACTGTACGAATTATGCTGATAATTAGTAACTGTTTACTAATTCTGGTATTTTTTTTAGTAAAAAACTATTCAACTTAGTAAATTTTACTAATTTTGAGTTGTTTTTACTAAAAAAAGTAGTAAACTGTTACTAAAAAATGAAGGCGTTTACTAACAAATTTACTAATTAGAACAGTGTTTCCGAACCTAACTCCGAACCTATTTATGTTGTGAAATTATCTCTCTACCCTGGTTACTCATCTTATTACTAATTTCGGAGAACCAAAGTCGTCATTCGGTTCGTAGCGTTGGAAACTCCCGGCGATCGTCCCCTTGGTGGTTCGCTTTCCTTTCTGGCCGCCGTGTGTGGTGTTGCTGATCAACTTCGACGGCGGCTCTTCTGCTAGTTCCCCCAATTCCGTTTTGCAGTATGTTTTTTTCCCGTGTGATTAGGGTTTGGGTCGGTGGTGGGCGTCCTCATTTGTTTGGGTGTGGGTGGCAGTTGTGGTTGTGGGACGTGGGTGTGGGTCGTGGTTGTTGTTAGTAATCCTCGTGAGTTACCACTTGTCGGTACTCCTCCTGATTTGGATCATGCTTCGGTTTTACTTGGACTCGTCATTCCGTTCGTATCGTTGTTAACTCCCGGCCATTGTCCCCTTCTTGCTCCGCTTTCCTTTCCGGCCGCCGTGTGTGGTGTTGTGGATGAACTTCGCGGGCGGCTCTTCTGCAAGTTCCCCCGCTTCCGTTTTGCAATTTGTCTTTTCGGGTGTGATTAGGTTTTGGGTCGGTGGTGGGCGTCCTCATTTGTTTGGGTGTGGGTCTTGCTTATCGTTGGTTGTCGTCCTGAGTTGTTGTCTGTCGGCACTCCTCCTGATTTGGCTCATGCTTGGGTTTTACTTGGACTGGGTTTGTGCTGTTAAGCGTGTACCTGGGATCCAGAACGGTTTGGTTGTTTTAGTTTAATTTGGTGAAAGCACTATCGGGTTTGAATTGGTTCGGTTTGAGTTTGTTCGGTTTTGTTCTGGGTAGGCTTTCGCTTTTGGTTTTGTTATGGTTTCGATGTGGTTTGTTTTCAGGGCGTCTGGTTGGAGTGGGGTCCGATCTTCATTTCGTTTTATGTTAATTTGATATGGTTTTGTGAGGGGCTGTGAACCGTCAATGATTTCGTGTTTATTTATATGTTGGAAAATGCATATATGGAAGAAGATTTTGCAGATTTGGTTGGAGAATATTCACAAGAGGCAGCGGGTATGACCCTCAAGAAGCTGGAATTGAAGTCAACACACCTAGTTCTTCTCAAAAGGAGAAGGCGAAGGGTATGCGAAAATCCAAGGTAACGATGATTTCCATCTTTTGTGAGTATTGGCAGTATTCCTGATTGTAGTATTGAGGTATTCACGATGTGTATTTTTACAGGATTACCTTTATACACGGTGTAGTCCGCGAAAGTTATTGGTTGTGCTGAATACATTTAACGAAGCCAAGAGGGCTGCCCTTTCTAAGCTAGGATTTCAAGGGCTACTGCATCTGGCAAGTCGGCAAGTTCATCACAATGCCTTGAAGTGTCTTCTCAAGTTGTTCGATCCCGTTAAGAGGGTTATGGTCATCGACCGTGTGGAACATCGTGTGGAACCCCGTTAAGAGGGTTATGGTTCGGAAACACTGTTCTAATTAGTAAATTTGTTAGTAAACGCCTTTATTTTTTGTAACAGTTTACTACTTTTTTTAGTAAAAACAACTCAAAATTAGTAAAATTTACTAAGAGGGATTTACTAAAAAAATACCAGAATTAGTAAACAGTTACTAATTATCGGCATAATTCGTACAGTAAAAATTAGTAAAATTTACTACGTTTTTTACTAACCTTGCGCTGACTTTACTAAAACATTTCCGTTAGTAACGTCAATGCAGAATTAGTAAAAAAAATAGTAAACTTGAACTGGCATGAACAGTGAAAAAGTAGTAAAATTTTCATACATTTTTACTAAGTTTGCGTTGACTTTACTAAAAGTTGACCGAAAAGTAGTAAATTTTACTATATTTTTTACTAAATATGCGTTGACTTCGTTAGTAACGGTCAACTTTTAGTAAAAATTACTATTTTTCTTTAGTATTATTTAGTAAACTACGTAACCGATACATGCACGTACCGTTAGCCGCTTCCTTGTCCGACCGACTGATTTACGGCAATGCGTACTAATATCACTACCAAAATTCTCAATATTCCTTTGATAATGTCTATAGAAAAGAGCATTTTAGAATATTTCCTCAAAGACTCTCGCTCGATCATTTTCAAAAAAAAAAAGTGAAAAAGTACTACTGACAATGAATTAGAGAACCAAATGCCATTAACCCTCCTACAACTACAACTACCGAGTGACCCAAAGTCTGTTTGTCAGATCACTCGCCCGTGAGGGGGGGGGGGGGGGGGGAGTAAACCTGGTCGGTCAGAGGTCGTCTTTTGGCGTGGTCGGCTGTCCCCCATTTTTTCATTTTCGTTTGTTCTGACATTTTTAATTTTAAACGGGGGAAGGTGGGGGGGTTAAAAGAAAATCCTGATTCTTTTCTTTATCCTTTTTTTTATATTTTTTTATAAGTCATTTGCTAATATTTAGTTTAAACGTTAAGAGATCTATATTTGAATTTAAAGATAAATTGTGTCCTTTTTATTTAAACAGGATGTTTTTTGGACATGATTCATTGAATGTATGCGCGTGTATCAGAGAGAAGGCGCTCGTCAATGTATACGCGAGAGGAACCATTAAAAAAAATAAAATACTACTATTTAACAGATTAAAAAATATATATTAATTAACTATTCTTTTTTCTCATATCACGTGGATTGGCTGTGAATTGTCTGCTACTTGATACAAAAATATTTTTCATCGTTTCGAGGATAAGTATAATCGTTTAATCCTTTTGATTGGAATCAATCATTGACGTGTTCACGTGGCCGACCACTTAAAGTCGTTAGATAATAAAGCGCTTTTGATGGGATCCAGACAGACGTAAGGAAGAGGAAGTATCACCACCCAAAGCACTTTCTACTCTTTTTATTTTCCTCCATTCAATTCAATACGCATGACCTTCTTCTGTCAGCGGGCGCTCGGAAATAAGCAATTTCAGCTCAATAATGGAGTCTGTACGCAGTGACCGATATTCCCACTCCTCCATCACATCTGAGTACGACGTCTTCCTGAGCTTCCGGGGACCCGATGCTCGTTATGAAATCGTCGACCACCTCTACGAGTGCATGACTGGGGTCGGTCTCCGTGTTTTCAAGGACGACGAGGAGATCCGTCGTGGAGAAGTAATTGGGGGAGAGCTCGAGCGAGCGATCCGCAGTTGCAGGGTTTACGTCGTCGTCTTCTCCAGGAACTACGCATCCAGCGCGCGGTGCCTCCAGGAGCTCGAAATGATAGTGGATGTCTGGAGAGGCTCGAACAACGGCGGGAAAATCATACTGCCGATTTTCTACGGAATAGATCCGGCCGACGTAAAGCTGCGAAGGAGGTGGTATCGGAAAGCCCTCGACAAACACAAGGATCAATACGGGGAGGACGTTGTGGAGAAATGGGAGGAAGCACTTAAGACGGTCGGCGGGATCAGCGGATGGGAATGCAAAGCCATCCAGGGGTAACCAACCGAGCCATGTTATTTTGCTCACTTTGGAAATAAGTATTTTAAAATATTACTCTATTTTCATTGTTGTCTTGAAGGGAAGGCAGATTCGTTCAATTAATAGTTCATGACATTTTTGGGAAGCTGAGAATTAAAGACAAAAGTTTGCCTGATCATCTAATAGGGATCGATCATCAAGTCTCCAACATGTTAAATCTGCTGGACTGCGCCTCCTCAGGAGTACGGTTCGCGGTGCTTCACGGCATGGGGGGAATTGGGAAGACGACCCTTGCTCGCATCATATTCAATGAATTACATTCCCAGTTCGAAGGCTCCAGTTTCGTTTCCGATGTACGTGAGACGTCCAAGGGTCATGGAGGCATTGAGAAATTGCAGAACAAGTTATCGGGGGACATTCTTGGTGGCCAAAATGCTAGATCTTATAACTACAACGATGAGATCATACAAAGGATCTAGTGCAAGAGGGTTCTTTTGGTTCTCGATGACGTGGATGCGTACTCTCAACTGGAAAAACTACTGATGAAAAATTCAGAAGACACGTTAGGAACAGGCAGTCGAGTCATAATCACGACTAGGGATAAAAGCGTTTGCAATCGATTTGTTCGTCCTGGTTCCGAATTACTTCATTTTTATGAAATGGAGAAAATGGCTGACAACCACGCCCTTCAGCTCTTCAGCAGGCATGCCTTTGGCACCGTTGTGACTCCAAAAGATTATCTTTGTTTATCGATAGAGGTGGTTAAGACGACAGGTAACCTTCCCTTGGCTTTGGAGGTGATTGGAGGACACTTGTGTTGTCAGAGCAAAGAGTCATGGAAGTATGAGCTCAAAAAGCTAAAGAACGTTCTCCAGAAAAGGGTATTTGATATTTTGAAGGTAAGTTACGATGGGTTAGACTGGAGGGAGAAAGAAATTTTCCTCGATATTGCGTGTTTTCGGGAGGATACGATGCCTCGGAGGTATGCGGATTATCTCTGGGAAGCTCGGGACTTGTATCCAAAAATCGGAGAGAAGGTACTCATCAATAAATCATTGATAAAGATTGATTCATTTGGTAAGTTTTGGATTCACGACCAGCTTCGAGACATGGGAAGAGAAATCATTCGGTCGGAAGGCAATGGAAGACCCGAAAAGCGTACTAGACTTTGGGATCCAGAGGACGCCTTAAAGATAGTGCTTCAAAAACAGGTAATGAGCTATTTAAGTTGGTCTATTTCATTTTGTGATGTAGGAATGGTTCATAATTCTATTATATTACGAGAATTTTTTCATTGATATTGAAATATTACTATTCATCGAGCACAATATAATTATGAATGTTGGTCTACTTTTTTCGTTTATAAGGTCTCGAAGAAAATCATAGCAATGACCTTGGGGAGACATGATGAAGCACACAAATTCTCTGATGAGAACTTCAATGGATTATTTAATTTGTTGTTTCTTCATCTAAATGGGGCGAAACTTATTGGAGAATTTGGAAATGTCTGGGAGAGCTTATTGTGGCTAAGTGGATTAGCTAATTTGTTGTTTCTTCATCTAAATGGGACGAAACTTATTGGACAATTTGGAAATCTCCGGGAGAGCTTATTGTGGCTTTCTTGGGGGGGTTGCAATAAAAAGTTGAATTCCAACTTTTTCAAGATGAGAAGTTTAGTTGTTCTCAAAATCATTGGTAACAATGGTGGATGGAGGGATGGTGAACAGCTGGTATGAAATCCTCTCCTCCTATATGTCATGTGTTTGGTAGGTAAATGTGTAAAGCGCTCTTCTTCTTATTATAATTTGTGGTGCATGCATTTACAGATGATGCCTAACTTAAGGGTGCTGGAGTTCGAGAATAGCTTCATGACTACGTCACCCGACCTCTCTTGTTGCTTAAAATTGGAGATTATGGTTTTCTGTAAGTGCTTCTTGGAAGAAATCCACCATTCGGTGGGTAAGTTGGAGAGTCTTACTTATTTGAAGATCTACTATTGTCCATCTTTGAGGAGTTTGCCAGAGGAGCTCTGTTACGCAAGAGCTTTACGGGAACTAATTGTGAATTATTGCGAGATTGAGGAAGTACCGGAATTAATTGGGAGGTTGAAATCCTTGAGGACACTTGACTTATCATATAACAAGATCAGAAGATTACCCACCTCGATATGTGATCTGAAGAACCTACTAGTGCTGGACGTTACGTCTAACCCTCTTGACGAAGGAATTCCGGAAGAAATCGGGAGCCTATCGGCTTTAGAAAACTTGGAACTTTCGTACACCAATATTCGCTTCCTGCCAGCAACATTTAGTCAACTCACGAGCCTTAAGTCGCTCAGATTGGATTTTTGTGGGATGCTTCAGGAGCTTCCAAGACTTCCCACAAGCCTAACGGTGCTAAATGCTTCTTGTTGTCCTCTTGAAAAAGGAATTCCGGAAGAAATTGGGAACCTGTCAGCTTTAGAAAGATTGGACCTTTCATATACTAATATTCACTTCCTACCAGCAACGGTCAGCCAACTCATGAGCCTAAAGTCCCTCAAATTGTATTTTTGTCGGATGCTTCAGGAGATTCGAGGACTTCCAACTAGCCTAAAGGTGTTGGACGCTTCGAATTGTCCTCTCGACAAAGGAATTCCGGAAGAAATAGGGAACCTATCAGATTTAGAATATTTGAACCTTTCGGGAAGCAACATTCGCTTCCTGCCAGCAACAGTGAGCCGACTCACGAGACTTAAGTCCCTCAGATTGCATGGTTGCGACATGCTTCAGGAGCTTCCAAGACTTCCCACTAGCCTAATACATTTGACATTTTCGACGAAGTCGCTACGAGCATTCCCAAATCTTGATGTCCTGACGAACTTAACAGTGTTAAGGGTCTATGATGTAGTGCTTCCTACAAAAAAAGACTATGAAGGAGAGCGTCTGGAGATATCTGGGCTTGGGAGTTTGGACAAGCTGAAGAGCTTGTTCTTCTTCTCAAGCAGAATGATTACATTTACCCGAGCTTCCGAGTTGGGCTCCCTTTCCAAGCTTGAGACTCTCGATTTGTTATCTTCGTACATGGAGTCTGTTCTGGAGCTTCCTTCATCTCTACGTAAGCTGACGCTCCGGGACACACGAACACCCATACCCTGGGAACATTACTCCAACTTGACGCTCTTGACGGAGTTGCAGATAAAAAATTCGAAATTGACAGAGATGGAGCTTGGTGGGATCGATTCGTTACCCAGTCTTACGACATTGTCTATCAATGAGTCCCACAGTCTCATCCGGGTGTCCAACATTGGGAGATTGAGGAGGGGGCTGAAGTCGCTTAGGTTTTTTGACTGTGAAGCGTTGGTGGATATCCCAGGACTGGAACAATTGGAGATGTTGGAGGAGTTGAGCTTTTATGGGTGCCCTTCCATTAGCGAAATTCAGGATTTGTTGGGCTTGAAAAGATTGAAGCGTGTGGAAATCTGGCGTTGCTCCTCGTTGCTCCACGTGCCCCGTGTGATCGACGAGTGTGGCCTAGCTATTGCACTTTGTCCCAAGTTGCCGGAATTTCAGGGAACATACTGTATGTATGAATGGGAGAGCAAATTCAAACGGAGACGTTTCATATAGAGGAGTTTCTAAGTTGGGCTTCCTTTCAGGCTCAAGACTCTCTGTTTGAGTTTTCCAGACATGGCGTCTCTGCATACATATCTGAAGATAAGAGGTTTTACATTGACAGAAATGAAGCTTGGTGGGATTCATTACCCAGCTTACAAAGTTGTCTATTAGGGATCCCTCAAAGACTCTTGCTCGTTCTTTTTCAAATAATAAAAAGTGAAAAAGTTACTACTGACAATGAATTAGAAAACCATATGCCATTAACCCTCCTACAACTACAACTACTGAGTGACCCAAAGTCTGTGTGTCAGATCACTTGCCCGTGATGGGGGGGAGTAAAGCTGGTCGGTCAGAGGTCGTCTTTTGGCCTGGTCGGCTGTCCCCCATTTCATTTTCGTATCTTCTGACATTTTAAATTTTAAACGGGGAAGGTGGGGGAGTTAAAAGAAATAGAGCTTACTGATTTCTTTCTTTTTCCTAGGAAAAGGAAAAGGTCCCCATTTGCTAATATTTTCCGAAAACTACAGATGAATTACGAATTCCAAACAATACAAGAAAAGTAAAGGAAAAGCATGATGTATTCTCCCTCCCTATGCCCAATACAATCAAGAAATAATGGGAATCATGTCTCCCTTCCCCATTCTCTCCTCATCATCATCATTATCTCCTCTCGCCTGCTTCTCCCTCAAACCCTCCCTCTGCATTTGAACCCTCCCTCTCCACCCCTCACCCAAACACCATTTTCCCAAACCCATCCATCATCATCAACCGCTCTCTCTCTCTCTCTTACGCCTTTCTCCCTTCCATTGGATGGCGGGGACATCAGAAGCAGGGACTAGCCGCGGCACTGTGAACTCCCCCGACGGATCAGCTTACGATGTGTTCGTTAGCTTCAGGGGACCTGACACCCGGTATGACTTCACCGACGTCCTTTATGTGTTCATGAAGGAAAAGGGGATACGCGTGTTCAGGGACACGGAGGAGGTCCGTCACGGCGAAGAGATCGGGGACGAGCTCCGTCGAGCTGTCCCGGACTCTAGGATCTACGTTGTTGTCTTCTCCAAAGACTACGCATCGAGCTCGTGGTGCCTCCGAGAACTCGCCATGATGGTGGACTGCCGCAGGGACCAAGCCTCTAGGAAAGTCATCTTGCCCATCTTCTACGATGTAAGCCCCAGCGACGTGAAGCTGCAAACCGATCTGTACCGGGACGCCCTCGAGAAGCACAAAGAAAAATACAAGGAAGAGGATGTGAAATTGTGGGAGCAAGCTCTGGTGGAGGTTGGAGGTAACCGTGGTGAGGAATACAAAGGAGATAAGGGGTATATAACTCATAATCTTTAATCATTCTCTTTCTTATATAATTATTCATGTCATTTCGGATTTTTCAACAGCTGTTGTTTCCTTTATGCTTTTCCATGTTGTTAGTCGGCAGTTTTTTGAGAAACTTGTTCTCCATTTGATTTTGGGCAGGATGGGTGAGTTTGTTAGTGCTGTGGTTGTGGATATTCTAAACAAGCTGAAAATCAAAGATAGGAGTTTGCCGGATCAGCTCCTAGGGATGGATGATCGCGTGGAGAACGTAATGGGCATGTTGAATTTGAGTTCTCAGGTTGAACGACAAGTTGTGATGGTGCACGGCATGGGGGGTATTGGGAAGACAACGTTGGCGAATGTCATCTTCAACAAAATCTATTCCCGATTCGATGGATGCTGCTTCCTTCCTGATGTACGAGAAACCTTGTCGACCGGTGCGGAGGGTGTTGAAAGGTTGCAAAAGAAGCTATTGAGGGATATCTTCGGCAAATCAGATCGAGAAATTGGTGACGCTAGCGATGGAATGAATGAGATCCAAAGAAGGCTCTGCAACAAAAGGGTCCTTATCATTCTTGACGATGTCAGCGAGAAAAGTCAGCTCAAAAAGTTGGTTGGAAATTTCGATTTCTTCGAAAAGGGAACGATAATCATCGTCACGACGAGGGATAAGAGAGTTTGCGAGGGCCTTATGAGGAGACCTAGTGTGACTGCTTATGAAGTGGAGGGAATGAGCGATGATCATGCTCTGCAACTCTTCAGTCGACATGCATTTGGTGGAGAGGAAACTCCAAATGACTTTGTTGATTTATCGAAGCTGGTTATTCGTATGTCCATAAATCTTCCCTTAGCTTTGGAGGTGATCGGAGGGCTCTTATTCGGAAAGGAAAAGAATAAATGGGAACATACCTTGGAAAAGCTGGAGCGAATGCCTCACGAAGACATCTTGAATAAGCTACGGATCAGCTATGATGACTTAGACGAGAGTGAGAAGCAGATTTTTCTGGACCTTGCATGTTTCGACCATCATTTGATGCCAAGGGAGTATGCGAGTTACATGTGGGAAGCCTGTGGTTTTTTTCCTAACAGTGGACTGGATGTCCTCCAGAACAGATCTATGATAAAGGTACTGAATGTCGACAATGACAAAATTTGGGAACACGAAGACAAGTATTGGATGCATGACTTAATTAGAGAGATGGGAAGGATGATTGTTAGTTCAGAGAGCCCCCATCTCTGCAAGCGCAGCAGGCTATGGGATCCTGAATTGGCACTTAATGTCATACGCTAAAAGCAGGTGAGATGATAATAATAATAATAATAATTAATAATGTTTTCCAGATTTATTGGATTGGACTCGGTCTCTCTCTTTGGGCTTCCTCATTTCCTTTATGTTTTCTTACCAGGGCAACGATAAAGTTTTAGCCATCAACCTGGGTGGTGGTTACATGTGTGGGTTATGTATTTTAGACTGGAAGGAATTAATTTTAACTGGGAAGGAATTCGTGGGCATGTCCAAGCTCAGGTTTCTCAGCCTAATTGGAGCAGGATTAAGTGGGGAGTTTAGGAATCTATTGTGGCTACGTGTGGGGGCGCTCAGACCTAATCCCTTTGTCTTCCAGATGGACAGCCTCCTCATTCTCCAGATTTCGGGGCCTGGAATTACGGACGATTCAACGAACGACATGGTATTAATTTCCTTTCCCTTGTATCCATCTCTCATGAAGCAGAAAATCAACATTAACTAATCATGGGATGATACTCTCTTTTTTTAATAGAGATTGGGTAATTTGAGAGTACTTGCCATCTCGTTTGCGGGGATTACAAGACTGCCCGACCTCTCTCGTTTCTCAAAGCTGGAGATAATTAATCTCTACTTTTGCTTTAAATTGAAAGAAATTCACAGTTCTATCGGTGTATTAGGGTATCTTAAACGCCTATTTGTAAGAAGGTGTAGGAAGTTGACAAGGTTGCCAGAAGAGCTTGGATCCGCTAGGATAAGGAAGCTACCTTCCTCGATCTGCAATCTAAAGAGCCTTGAGGTGTTGGAATTTTGCAGATTTCCCCTTTATGCTAGAATTCCAATGTCAAAGCTTGCAAGATGCAATCTTTCCGGACTCGCCAGCCTCCGATCGCTGACGTTAATTGGTCTCGATGAGGACTTAGAGGGGATAGAGAAGCTATATGGGTTGCAGAAATTAAAGTTGGAGGATGTCGGTGGTATTCTTTCTACCAATTTGGGTTCCATGTCTAGGCTGGAAGATCTCTATCTGCATTCTAGGAACATTTCATCCGCATGGCAGCTTCCTTCGTCCTTGCGTAGATTGACACTCGTGAGCTGTTGGCAGCCAATGCAGAGCGGGACTTCGCTGGATGGACGAGATAATATTGGAAATACGAGATATCCTATCAGGTTGTCAGATTTAGGATCGTTGGAGAGACTTTGCTCTTTAACACTGTGGAAATGTGAACGCATCGACTTTTCTGGGATTGAGAGAATGGAGCTCTTGGAGGACTTAAGGGTCTCGTGTTGTGGTGATTTCGTGGGTGAAGTCGCAGACCTATCAAACTTGACAAGATTGAAAACGGTGGAGTTTTATGAATGCGACTCTCTGATAAGCGTGCCCCGTATGCCGGGAGACTGTCACTTGAAGATTGATGACTGCAGGGAATTGGTCTCATTTGAAGGCCCGTATCGAGAATACCACAACAAACGAAAAGAAGGAGAACTGGAAGTTGAATGATGTACTCTGCCTCAACCGGATGATTAATGTTGTATTTAATCATTGTGTCTCTTAACTCAGGAATTCATTAAAGAGGCCAAAGACAAATATTATTCATTTCATTTCCTGGTTATGAGGGTATTCATTTCACTTCCTGGTTCTGTAATTTTTCTCGGGTCGCCGAAACTGATGAAAGCGGAAATGCTCGATGATTTGGGTTTGCAGGACTTTCCTGGGACGTTCGAGTTGAACATGTGGAGAGAGTGAAATGGTATGCACCACACATACGCCATCTTGTCGCTGACGTGACAAGCAGACATACCCAAAGGTGATTTCGTTCTCCATTGGCTAATGATGTTGAAAATCCATTACCAGTTGCGAATTTCGAATGCATTAAAAACCTGTGTTTAGTTCCATGTCTTGCACCAGATATGCGCCCATCTGTCATTTTTCATCTGTTAGATGTCGAAATAGTCTTGCAACAATACTTCAAAAATGTTCCATTTCGAGTGGAAAGAGTTGTGCTGCTTTGTTTAGGGAAAAGACCTATGATAACAGCTATAAAACTCACGTTTCAATTCACAAAAGGTTTGCCTCATCTAGAAAACTCGAAGCACATACAACATCTACTATACACTCCAAGATTATATGAAAGATATTTGGGTAAAGGATGCATCGGGCTCGAACCTAGGGAGATCATTGTGCATCAATCTAGGATGGACTGTGACTTGTGCACAAAAAAAAAAAAATCACCCGACGATGCCGGTTTAGTGCCTCCATGACCTTAGAACAACTTTGCTGGCTGCTGAGCCTTGCTTCTCATCATCGTGCAAAATTCGTCGTAGTCAATCCTCCCGTCCTGTATCAGAGAGCTTATGTATCCAGCAAAGGGGAACCAAAACGAAAAATCTGTCATAAACTAAAGAAAATCGTAGCATGATTACTTACATTGTCTTTGTCCTCCTCGGCGATAATCTCCTTGATGTCAGCTTCATCCCCAATTCCATGCTCTTTCATCGCAGCTTCTAACTCGTCCTTGGTGATATAGCTTGATGCACATTACGAAGAAAGAGTCGATCACACCACAAATGAGTGTTCCCATAGGGATTTGGCAAGGACTTATTTTCGAGTCCCGAACACCTTAACACGAGTATTAAAGATTACTCCTAGGCAGAGTATTGAAGCTACTAGTAATAATTTAAGAGGCTTACCCACTGCCATCCTTGTCGAAATACTGAAACGCAGAGTACAGGTGCTCATCTCTCTCCAGTTTATGTCGATGCATAGTAGCTGAAATAAACTCAATATAGTCATTAGTCCCGTTTCCGTCGACATCAGCTTGAAACACTGACCACATCCATGAGTTGCAATCAATCGACGAGGCAACTCCAGTTTAGTTGAGTAACAATGGGCTGACCGCATCCATAAGTTCCTGGACTTCCGCCTCTGATAGCCTCCACCCAAGTCGAGCCAAACCAGTCTTTAGCTCTTCGTAGGTGATGGTCCCACTATTGTCCATATCCAAGTTGGTGAACATAGCTTTGAGACCTTTGATGTCCTCTTCGGAGAGATTCGCACCAATAACCTACATAGAATTACAGACTAATCTCATCAGAGAAAAGATGGCAACTCTTAAAATGGAAGGAACTCCCCTGAGCAGTGGTAAGAAGTAGTAACAACCTCATTGTACATACTTTTTTGACAGAACAAGGTGGAGAAGTGATCAAGCAATAACATTTAGAAATTACGAAGGCGGCATCATTCTAAAGCAACAAAACAAAACAAAACTCACTGACGATCTACTGTAAGCAATTAACCTTCAAGGCGAGTTTCTTGAGTTTATTCATGGCCCAGCTTCATTCGAGAGAGAACAGCGCTGTCTATTGGCTTTTCTGATGCCTCGCCTTTTTTGAGCCATGGATGTTCTGCTCATTACCATCATTTAGTCGTTGTGTGCTGCCTGGGTTTAAGCAAGTAAATGGGCAAGAGAATTTCAGAAAGTCTCAATACCGAGTACTTGTGCAGCTGTGATTCGCTTTTTAGCATCCTGCGTCAACATTTTCCTGACAAGATCCTTGGAATTATTTGAGATGGATGGCCATGGGTCGGATGCAAAATCAATTTCTCCGTGCAATATCTCGTTGAAGATGCCCTTTTCATTTTCTGAGATATCGATTCAAAGGATAAAAATAGTAATGCAGGACACAGCTGAAAAGATTATCTCCAACAAAGCAATGTTAAAAGAGTGAATCAATGATATCACCTGCCCAAAATGGAGGAACTCCACTTAGAAGAATGTACAAAATCACCCCGGCACTCCAGATATCAATTACCTTATCGTAACTACGTCGTAATCCTTGCAACATAATAAGCACTGCCGACAATATCCCGTTAAACCTTGCCTGTTACCAGCAGCCACAGCATTTAAAACTTAGTATGATATTTTGAGGACCTAAAAAGAGGAATGAAACTTTAAATTCGGACAATACTATCAATATCAGTATGATATATTAACAATATATATCTGCTGGTTCACAATATTCGAGGATTAACTTTCAGAAATGATCATAAGCTCAGACCAGTCACAAGGTCCATCGAACACGAGATCAACCAGGAATCAGTGTTTGACCTTCCTCGATCTAGACAGACAACCCAAAATCAGTGGCCTTGAGCATGGCATTCTCGTCCTTGCTAGCTAGGAGGAAATTCTCCGGCTTCAGATCCCGGTGCATCACCCCCATGACGTGACATATATGAACCACATTCACAATGGAGCGGCAAACAGCGGCAGCTGCCCTCTCGCTGTAATGCCCCTTAGAAATGATCCTGTCAAACAACTCCCCACCTGCGCACAACTCCATCACGAGATGCACCGAGTACCAATCCTCATACGCACCCTTAAACTCGACAATATTCGACTGCCCCGACAAATGCTGCATAATCTGAATCACCCTCTTGATGTCATCCCTATCACTCTTAGACACCAGTTTCCTCTTCAATATCGACTTGCAGGCATAACTATGACCAGTCGAATTCTCTGTACACAGATAAGTAATCCCAAATTGTCCCCTACCCAGTTCCTTTCCTAAAGTATAGAACCTCCTCACATCCTCGTAAGGCTTCCCAAGGATAGTGTTATCCTGCTTCGTACCCGAGGCCGCAACCCGCCATAATACTAACTGCGGGCTTCCCGGGGGCCGGCGGAGCCGGAGCCTTCTGAGTATGAACATGAGGATAGTACTGCTGCTGCTGAGGAGGCTGCTCCTGATGAGGGTAAGATTGGGATTGACTCTGGGTGGTGCCGGTGGTGGCCGTGATCGTGGTGGAGTAACCGTTTGCTCCGGATTGCTTGCGCATTTCCTTGCTCCCAGACACAACCCATTACTGCTATCGAAGGGAAGGAAATTGGGTTAAGATCAAGTCAAAAACTTGGGGTGGGAATTGGGTGATGATGTTTGGACGGGGAGTAGGGAGGAATTGTCGAGGAGATTTTTGCAGCTTTTTGTTTGATATGCAAAAGGGAGTTTGAAAGAAGTGGGGGAGAAAGAGAGACGCTGGAAGTTAGCTTTGCTGAGGTTTTAGTTTAAAGAATAATAAAAAGCTAGATATTTTTCATATAAACAAATTAACGTTTCTGTACCCGAAAACTATAAATTAGGTGAAAGTTCCAACTCTAATTAAAAAGTGTGTTCATGCCTTTTTTATCCGGTGAGAATTATTTTCCAACGTTCTAATAGCATGTTAGAAATTTTATCAGAATTCATTTTCACCTAAAAATTAGTTATTAAATAATCCTAATTTTATTTAAGGTATTGACCCAGCTCTGTATGCGGAATTATTTGTTGAAACGGGAACAATTAATATATAGAATGGGTTTTGCATGGTAACCCTACACCAACAACGTGGACCAGTGCTATAAGAGGCTGTAAAATAATCCAAACTCATGAGTCAGTAAAATAATCCCAAAATTGTGTTTACTTGTCATCCATCGTACGGACAAGAGACTTGAGTAGTTTTGATGTGATAAATGGATAAAAGGAAGTCAAAATTTCAAGACTAAAATTTTGGGCGTTTTGACTTTCAAGGAAAAAAAAAAGTTTTAGGGTTTCGACTACAATCGAATTTAGAGGGAGTCTCGAATAAAACCTCGTAGAAATGAAAATTCGTGATTTTGAAAAGTAAGTTTTAGGGTTTCGATTTTAGTCGTTTCGCGAGTATTTCTCTGACCGGAACACTACTTGTGCCGGTCTGAAGGCTCGGCCCCAATCTCGGACGACCCATTGGGCCGAATATGAGGCCCATATCAAGGAACAATTGCGGCCCATTTTCCATACTCTGAATCTGGGCCAGTGCTACATAATCCCGACCCAACTGTAACCGAAACCCTAAAATATTCACTCCTGAAACCACAAATTTGATGAAAAATTCTCCAAGAGAGTTAGTTGATTAAAATATTTTATAATCTTATATGCACATTTCGAGAAATAAAATAAAATAGAGCGGGCAGACAAAAAGGTTCAAATTTTACGGCATGAAAATGGTCATAGAGAGAGCCATACAGATCCATAGTAAATACAACATACAAATATGCAGACAATGGCCACGGCATATCATTAGACAACTTATCCGCCCCATAATCCACCATAAGTTTTCCAGAAAAACCCAGGATTTACCGCGGCTAGAGCAAGATTCTTCACTTCGGCACTGCCCCCTGTAGGTGTGCCCGTGTAACCACCAAAAAAATAACCTGCTTGTCTGTATCCACAGATATCTGCGACGAGCATAAAAAAAGGGGCCTTATTCCTTTGTACGCATTGAAGGGGACTATTTCCCCTTTGATCGGTCTTCTTCCTCGCTCTCCTATTTTCGGAACACCTCCAGATATTTGATTGCCTCTGCCATTGCATAGATCATCATTTTCCTGACCTGTCAAATCTCAGCAACCATCATTTTGGGACCTCAGGAGAAAACTACTATTCCCAGAGGCCACATTCCTAGCAACACTACAACATGGATGAAGTTTATAAACACTGGCTTTCGGATCCTACAATTGTAACAAGATGTTGATCGAACCAATATAACAGAACAGCCATCGCACTAGGGTCTACATAATAGAAAATGTTCAGTGGAGCTGACACGATCCATAAATCATTATCAGGGTATTGTTCCTAGGAAGTAGCTCTACAAGGAGGAAATGCATCTGGTAACTCTTCTTGCTAAGGTAAATATGGAAATATCCTCTGGCGAAAACAAATAAACTTCCAGATATTGCATCGCAACAGGGTCACAGCATATAATCACAAGTAGAGGAGGTTACGAATAACAAACCTCTAATTTGTCCTCCTTTGCTCTGTGGTTATTGGGAAGCTTCCGGAACTCTTCGGCCAATCGAATGCACTCGCCGACATTTTCAGCAGAGACAAAATCCATGGCTACCTTGATGCATGACTACAACAGAAAAAAAGGACTAGTTTAAATGTACTAGATAATGCACAGAAGATTCTGATGAGCTGAATGGAGGTCGAGCAAATTTCACTCAATGGGTCCTAAACGGATACCCCTGGTGGTAAAGACATTGAGGATTTAGTGATAGATGTACTACATAGAATATACCACAGTGTACGTGAAGGCAATCTTGATGTATTTTAGACACTATTTTGACTAATCTAGGAACTCCGTTTCTACCAACAAAAAAAACAGACAACGAGGATTCTCCTAGGAGATCCTAAGTTCAAATCTCAACAGTCGTGCCCTGAGGTACTTGCCAAAACCTAACTTTGATGGGTCTAATTTACCCGATCGTCGTGGATTATAAGTCTTGCAACGGCTCTAAGGGAGCGTACTAGGTCCCAGTCAAACAAAGCTTTTCCACAAGCCAAGAAACCTCTTAGTTATATAAAAAAAAATTAAATTACAATGATTACTTGGCATTCCATATGATGCTTTCAGATTTAGTTTCATTCAAAACTCAGTTCCATGCTTGTGTTATGCCTTACGCAGCAGATATAGTACCGTCACAGATGACCATCCATTATATTGACATAAATAGTGCACTCTTATTGATGGAGTGTGCTTTCAATCATCTGCAGATCAGCTCAGACAAATATAACGTGTATTTAATGATGCTTCCTCCATAATGCATAAGGGCATCTTTGGTTTAGTTAAATTTTTTCAGGTAAATGTTGTAAAAATTTTAAATCATGCAAGATAAATTGTTTCCGGGTAGTGTCTTCAACGATGTTTGAGACCACAGATGTAGAATTCAATCACTTATGTTAAGACATTATTAATGTTGTGATTAAGGATCGAACGTGATTAAAACAAAGAATCCATGTAAGCAACTCTACATAAGTATTGTTGTTAATTAAATCGTTCTCTTCACTGCAAATAACTCTTTTCAAAAGCCACTTTGAGAGGCAATACATGTGTCAGGCACACACAATCTTTAGCGGTGAGGAAAGTGTTTAGTGTTTAGTGTTTAGGGTTTAGGTGCTCCCAATAGCTTAGAGGGAAGCATTTAGTGTTTAGTGTTTAGGATTTTGTCGCCCATGGCAGCATCATTTCCAACAGCAGCCAACCATTTATATAGGCTGGATCATTTCCATTAGTTGACCAGCATTCCAACAACAATCCTCCATACATTTTCATAAGCACAATCCTCAATTCAGGCAAGCGCTAATGCTAGCACCAAAAGTATGAGGCCCCTTTGCTCGGTTTGGTTACCCGATAGTCAAAGGTAGTCAAACTTTTCATGTTTTTTCGACACATCTGCTTCAATCTCCTCATCGGTGTCGGTATGGGCTCCGAGGTTGCAAAACACTCCCTCCCAAAACGCCAGTAAGTTGCAAACCGGCACATTTACTTCTAGCTAAGACTAGTATAGGTCGTAAATAAACTCCTTTAACATATACAATCCACATGGCCGTATGGAAAAGGGATGGCATAAAAAAATGTACCGATCCAGTTGGAACTTGCTTTCTCAAAAGCTCACAACCAGGCTCAGGAAAGAGCAATCCGGCGAGAGGAGGGGTCCGACGGGGAGGAGGATGTAAGGATCGCCGATTTTACGAATTTAAAAAAAAAATTCATTTCGCATTGGTAGTAAAGGTTCGGTACAAAGATATTTACAATTCGTCCTGTGACTCTATGATGGACGGATGTATGAGGAACTCCTAGAACCTGCGGGAGACTAAAAACATTATAATATAGCCTAAGTATGCAGCCACGGCAAGAAGAATGCCCCATACTTGGATCGTCACCACTTCATGCACACTACGGCACCACTACCGCATCACTTCGTTACACGAATGACTCCCTATAGCCAGACCGTTCCAGCTTCATTCCGGCCTACAACAGCCGTCTTCTCAAACTTTCCAAGGGCAGGATTCGAGCATCCTAACCCCTCGTAAACACACGGCATGAATCAGCCCACGACTCATCCGCAACATCACCGTTTCACTTGCTCGTTTCAACCGAACATTGTCTTGTTCGGTCTCACCTCCCATCCACCCCCGAGCATTACTTCCGTGCCTCAAATCACACGAGGAATAAGCCTCTCTAGGCCAGTAAGGGACTCCAATTCAGTCCTTGCATTCCAACCCCATGGCCGATCCGTTTCCGAGACATATGTCTCGCGGTTCCGCTCGTAGAGCGCAGTAATGGGGTGCGACCGCTATGGGTCCAACCACCTCCTCCTTCCCATTCTTTATTCCATCATTTTCCATTTACAGACCCGAAGGACCGAGTTCCAACCACCAAGGTCGCCCTTACATTCAGCCAACAGAGCATTCCGTCGTAGCGATGATTAACAGAACACAACTACGTTCGCTAACCGAGAGGGGTCCGAGGCGGCTTCCCTTTTCATTCCCAAGGTTCGGTGCCCCCCCCCCCCCCCCCCCCCATTCAGCTCACAAGTCACCATATTTACAGCAGCAAGACCTCAACATTATAGTGCTAAAACATAAGGAAAATTGGAGAAGGGTCATAGAGCATACCTTCCGTTCACTCCCGCGCACAAGTTAGCGAGTTCCTTCCTCCGACGAACGATCTCCTCCCTCGAAGGCTGTCCTTTCTTGATCCTTAACCTCAAGCTTGTGCGGCGCCGAGTTCTTCTTTTCCAAGGATCCACGATAGTTGCCCTTCTTCCTTCCCCTTCCGCGGATGCACTTGCTCCGGCCGCTTCCCTCTTTTCTCCTTCTTCTTCTTCTTCTTCTTTTCTTCTTCCTTCCTTCTTCTTCTTCTTCCTCTTCGTCTTTTGGACGTCTACCCACACTTTCTTCCAGTTTTTCCAGCCTCCTTACGCTTATTATTTGTGTCCCATAATGATGACAAGTGGGCCCCACCATCATGGCTTGTGGAAGAAGCCTTGGGCTTGATTAGCATTAGTTTCACGCTTAATTAGCGCTAATAATCCAGCTTTGTTAACCTTAATTAAACCAACTCATTAGTCACTATTTTGTCTTATTTAACCAGCTTAGTCGTGCTTCTAAACTTGTAGGATTTGCGGCCAAATTTCAGTCATTAATCCGCACGAAAGTGGGCTGTCCGCAAGGGACGTCATCGAGTATTTGGGCAGCCCTTTTGTACACATCGATCACCCTTTCTCCGCTTCATGTTATTCATTTTTCATCCACATTTGGGGCTGAACAATCATTGAATTTCTTGCCATAATCGATTCGGTTCTCAACCATAACGTTAAGTACGTCTTAACCGCAACAACTCCAAGCTTATCGTCACGACAACGAAATTGTCAATCCATCGTTCGCCCGTATACTTTTAAACAGTACTCCTTCACTTAGGAGGCTGTCCATGTTGCTCATGGAAGTGTCCTTAGGCATTGGACATCATTCTTGAGTATCGTTCGCATCATTCCATTCTTTCGTATTCAAGCAGTCCATTCATTTTTCCAAACTCAATCATACCATTTTACGAATTTTCCCTTTTCATTACACATTCATACCATGGTACAACCCCATTTACATTCACAAACTAAATGGTGAAAATATGGGGTATTACAGAGGAAGCAAGGGTCTGTCTTCTATTAGGGTTCTAATAACAAAGAGGGGGGCACCTTGGTGGCGCTTGGCGCCTCAACACCTCAGGAAAATGCACGCGCCCCGGGTACGCCTTTTTGATGGCGCACGCCCTGGAGGATTAGGGCGCCTCGTTCGCACCCCGCTACCGTAGGCACACCCCAAGCGCGCCTTAACTAACACAGCATCAAGGTTTGGATCTCTTCTATGAGCCTTGAGAGAACGTCTAACACCACCAAGCCATTTCGATAGCATGTGGTTGAAAGATTTTAGAAATAACTTGAGGATAATTGCAATAAGATCATCTTCACATTGGCAATAAACACCAGTTAATTGAAAAGCTCACTGAATATATTTAAAATTTAGTACGATATTGTTTTTCGTAACTACCCAGCCACAAAACAAGCAACTCTTTCATTGTGCCAAAGTTTAGCTGTCACGTCTTACTCCTAGGTGATGTCGGTACAAGTATAATAATATCCAAAGCTACACATAATCTGAAAGCTCTTCAGTCTGTTTCATTCTAATTGCCTAACAAGCAAGCATCTACTGCACAAAGCTTTTCCGACCAGTAGAGAATCATGATCTATATGTATGTGTGTGTAATCTTTCTCTAACTGGACAAAATATTAGTATCAGGACTTGAAAATAGAACAACTTTTGTCATGCCCTAGGCTCGTGGATATTAAAGACCCAAAACCGATCAGCCAAGCCCCGAGAGACACGTCCTCGTTGGCGTACTCGTGCAGTATCTTTCTGGGAAAAGAATTTGTCTATTAACTACCGAGTCGCGGAATTTACCAGGTTCGAAATGAGACTCGCCTGTTTTCCCATATGTAAGTAGCAAGATCTCTCGAGATTGCGTATATCTGTCCGGTGGCGTGACGGAAGTAATTGTTTTTCCCGTCGCCGAATTTCCAGTACTCGGGCTTATGATGTTTGACATCCCTGATCCAAAACAGAGATAGAAAAACTTGAGAGCTTGAAACAAAACATCCTGCTGCAAGCCTAGTTCTTGTGGATTAGTCCGCCTACTTTTGGTACAGGACAGGACCCGACTTCATGCAACCGATGTATATGCGGGGTTTGTTCCGGTGTCCCGCCAATATCATCCCGAGAGCAGCTGCAAAGAAGAAGGCTTTTTGTGAGAATCATCACGAGACGTGACAGAACGAGGGAACGGAGCAAACTGAGCTATGTTAGTTCATCACCTGGATTTATGTGAGCGAGCTGCCGGCCGGTGAAACGAATCAAATGCAGTGAACACAGGCAGAGAGATCGAAGCCGGAGAAGAAAAACAGAAACAGAGGAGCAAAAAATCGGAAAACTGTTTTCTGTTATTCGCTCAACTGTAAAACTGTTACACTTGGGGTATTTATAATACAGACATACAAAGCTTTCTTTCATAACTGTAAGCTAGAAATATATCAGCAACCTCTTGTTGATAGTTCAACCCTTCGGTCATATGCTGCTATCCATTCGGCATCCGCTGACACTACCCCTCAAGATGGCATTTTGAATCTCTAACAATCCCATCTTGCTTGCTAAGAGCTGGAATCTAGCTGGATGTAAAGCCTTAGTTAGCAAGTCAACTATCTGGTAAGCCGTTGGAATATGCAGAACCTCTATCTCTCCTGCAGCCACCTTGTCTCTAACGAAATGTAAATCAATTTCTAAATGTTTAGTCCTTTCATGAAAGACCGGATTCTTACTAAGGTATATAGCCGATTTGTTGTCACAAAATAGCTTTATAGGCTTCTGTGGCTGAAAACAAAAGTCTTTTAACAATGCTGCAACCCATATTAACTCTGCAACGGTGGCAGCAATAGCTCGATATTTAGCCTCTGTTGAACTGCGAGAGACTATGGCTTGCTTCTTGGATTTCCAGCACAATGGAATCACCAATGAAGACATAATATCCAGTAATTGACCTTCTAGTTTCCACACAACCACCCCAATCACGGTCTGCAAATGCGCGCACTTCGACATTTTTATTACTAGAAAACATAATTTCTTTTTCAGAAGAAGACTTCAAATATCTCATAACAGTCAAAGCCACATTCCAATGCTCATCTGAAGGCGAATCCATGAACTGTGACAAGACATGAACCACATAAGCAATATCAGGTCTTGTAATACTCAGGTATATTATTCTACTTACCAACTGCTTATATCCTGTAACATTAACAGGATTGGACTTGTCTCCTTGAACCAGCTTCAAGTTTGGCTGTAAAGGAACTGCAGCTGGCTTGACTGCTAGCTTTCTCATCTCTTCTTACAACTTTAAAGTGTATCCTCTCTGTGACACATGAATACCCTTACTTGACCTCGCTATCTCTAAACCAAGGAAATATTTAAAATCTCCCAAGTCTCTTACTTTAAAAGACTGTTGTAGAAGACTGTGTAAATAAGTAATCACCTTCTTATTTGACCCAGCCACGGCTATGTCATCCACATATACCAAGACACCTACAAAACCTTCTTCCGAGATCTTAACAAACAAAGAACACTCTACCTTGGATTGCTCAAAACCTCCATTTACCAAGCACTCTGTAAGTTTACTATTCCACTATCTATAGGCTTGTTTCAAACCATACAAATATTTCTTTAACTTGCAGACCACTGTGTTTGCTGTTGGATCAACACAAGTCTCCCCCTCAACCAGCAAACCAGGAGGCAGTTGCATATAAACCTCCTCCTCTAGATCACCATTCAAGAAAGCATTATGGATATCAAATTAGCGCAGAAACCAGCTCTGGGAAGCTGCAAGAGCAAAAAATATCCGAATAGAAGAATGCTTGGCAACCGGGCTAAAAGTTTCTTGATAATCAATCCCTTCAACTAGTGTATAGCCTTTAGCTGCCAAGCGAGCCTTGTACCTCTCAACAGTACCATCTGCATGTAATTTAGTTTTATAAATCCATTTGCACCCAATTTCTTTCTTTCTTGCAGGCAAAGAAACCAGATCCCAAGTTGCATTGTCCCTTAAAGCATTGAGTTCAGCTGTCATAGCATCCACCCAATGTGGAATCTGTTTAGCTTGATGATAAGATTGAGGCTCATCATGCAAAGCAAGACTAACAGCGAAAGCTTTGTAAGAAGAAGAAAGACGATCATAAGCAATAGAAGGCTCTTGGATAAGCAGGTATAAATGAATAAGAAGAAGAAATGGACCTTGTCAGCAGAAGAGATTGAACCAGCCATAGTGAGAGACAGCTTATGATGGTAATCCTTGAGGTAAGATGGAATCTGCCTAGGTCTAGAGCCTCGTCTCAGAACATTTGGTGCATCGGGATTAGAAACAACTGATGGGATGCTAGACTAGGGAGCATCATCTAAGCATGATGCAAAAGTAGAAGGAACTGATGAATGTTGTGCTAAATGTGGAAAGAAACATCATGCACAATAACAGAAGAAGGATCAATGGAAGTAAAAGGATCAGCTAGCTGTCTGGAATCAGATGGATCAGCTAGTTTGAAAGGAAAGACAGACTCATAGACTGCAACATCCCTAGAAATAGTAACATGTTTTGTCTCTAAATTATAAACAAAATATCCTTTGACATGCAAAGGATATCCCACAAAGACACATTTGGAAGCACGTTTATCAAATTTATATCTATTTCTATTCAAAGTGTTAACAAAACATAAAGAACCAAACACTCTCAGATTATGATAAGCTGGGAGCTTATGAAATAAAACCTCATAAGGAGACTTATGATCCAAAATCTTTGAAGGAAGTCTATTGACAATATAAGTTGCAGCTAAAACTGCATGACCCCATTCAACTTGAAATAAAAGTGCTCTAGCTGTATGAATTTAGTGTTGATGTTTGCGTTCAACAATGCCATTTTGTTGAGGAGTTTCTACGCAACTTAGCTTATGTATAATCCCACGAGTTCTGTAAAAATCTAGCATGGTGAACTCAGCCCCATTGTCTAATCGAATCACTTTAATAGTTTTATGAAACTGAGTTTGAACAAGATGACAAAAGGCTTTCAGATGTTGTTTTGCTTCTGATTTATAGCGCAGAAGGTACAACCAAGTCCCTCGAGTAAAATCATCCACTATAGTAAGGAAATACTTGAAACCACCAATTACATCAATTGAATATGGTCCCCAAATGTCTACATGTATCAACTCAAATGGTGAAGAACTTCTTGTTACACTGGATGGAAACAACAAGCGCTTTTGCTTGGCTTCATGACAAACACTACAAACATTATTCGATTTAATATGAATGCTAGAATCCAAAGCAATAACATGTCTAATTTTCTCCAGAGAAGTATGTCCTAACCTAGAATGTCAGAGATCAAACTCATCTAAAGTATGATGAGACAGACAAATAGGGCTAAGAGAGTCATTAGCACTAGCCATCTTTGTGTTCTTGACCTCTTCCATCACATACAAGCCGCCTCTCTGATTAGCCTGTCCAATCGTCGTCCACTCTTTCAAGTCCTGAACATAACAATAATCCTTAAGAAACAAAGTACAAAGCTCACCATTCATGGCAAGTTTGCTGGCAGAAATGAGATTAAAGTTGAAATCTGGCACATATAGACATTTTGAATGGAAAAAACTATTGGACAAATCAACTGAACCAATGTGAGTAGCTAGAACGAAAGAATTATTGGGTAACTGGATTTTTTGTTCACTGAATCAGAAGGAATAACAAAAGCTTTTGTAAAAGGTAAGATTATACCCGCTTGATTAGGTAAAACAGAAAAAGAAGATTTAGAAGAATTGGAAACATTAGTCTCATAAGTGACATCATTTCCCACATTGAGCGTAGCCAACATCCTGAAGCAAATCAACAGATTATCATCGCGTTCAACATCCAGAGCATCCCGAGTCTTGCTTAATACCTGTTGGTAAGAGAAATCCCGATAAAGAAGCTGAGTATACATAACACAACAACCCATTTCCTCGCGAACTCAGGCCTCTGAGCCGACGACTCTTGGGCAACTCCTGCCTTGCGCATCCATTCCCGGCTCTTCGTAGACATTCAACCCTTTTCACCCCTCTACACAATCTTCCCCTTTCTCCCTCAAATTACACTCAAATTCTTATTCTGTAACAATGAGTTACACTTCCTCCCATCAAAGAATCAGTTAATGTTTTTCAATTCCTTTGGTAAAACTGCTGTTTTTATGATAGAACATTAATGCCTTCAAATAAAATAAAAAAGAGAAACTAGTATAAATTTAAATTTTATAATATTATACAGATTAATTCTTGTTTAACAATCTTACCATCACGAATTAGATTATAATTTATTACAAATAAGAAATTAAAAAAAATACAGAGAAAGATCAAATAGAGCATCATCCTATTCAAAATATAAATTAGTTTACTAATATTAAATTTGGTCATATAAACATCAAGAAATCATATTTTAAATTTTAATAATATCATATTCAATTTTAAATATTTTCATTTTTGTACCGGATAAAAAGTTTCTATAAGAGATACAATTTTATTACATAAGCCTAATTTTTAAGAATTTATAAAGTAATTTCTCATAAACCAGATATTATAACACTTTTGTAAATGTAAATTAGTGACTTTTAAACATTGAGTTCCACATGAACTCTTAAAACAAAGTTATTTAAAAATTGAAATTCAGTCTAAGTGCATAAATTTAAGAAATACGATTCGGTTACCGTAACCTCGCAGCTCGAAGTGCGGGACATTTCGAACGATGGATTGGGCCGAAATTGGGTTAGGCCCAATACGTTTAACCTTGTCCAAGCACATCGGGTTGGTTTCATTTTAGTCCTTTTAATTCATAACTTATTATATATTAATCTACTTAGACTGGATTTGATTAATCTGAGTCCTCATATTAAGTTCATAAGCTTAGGGTTTTCAAGGCGACTCCGTATTCTTATTTGCTTCGGACTTCTTACCGGCGCCGACTTTTTCCTCTTCCCGCCAAAAGACGGAGATAATGGCGGACGCCGGCTTCGACCGCCGCAAGGCCTCGACGCTGTCGTCGCTCGGCGGCGCCGGAAACGATAAGTCTCCGAAGGGCACGATCGACACCCCGATCATTCCCCTCCTTGAGGCGATCAATCGCCACCCTGACTACTTCACTACCAGCTCCTGCAGCGGGCGGATCTCCGTCTTCTCCCACCCTACTGCCTCCCCCGCCGAAGACGCCAAGAAGAAGGCCCGCGGTGGCACCTGGCTCTTCCTCTCCCATGATCCTGTCGCTGATGCCGAGGAGGTCGTCTCGCTGCTTTTCCCCCCGAGGGATCTGACGGAGTGTGATCTGGTTTTGAGGTTTGAACCGCTGATTGTAGCGGTGGAGTGCAGGGATGTAGAGTCTGCGCAGCGGCTGGTGTCCACTGCAATTTCGTGCGGGTTCAGGGAGTCGGGGATCACGAGCGTCGGTGTGAAGAGGGTGATAGTTGCCATTAGGTGCTCGATAAGGATGGAGGTGCCATTGGGAAGAAGTAGTAAGGTGGTTGTGACGGAGGATTATGTTAGGTACTTTGGTGAGCGTTGCTAATGAGAAGATGGAGGCAAATAGGAAGAGGACGGATGGGTTGTTGGAAGCTTTGATGAGAAGTTTGCCTGGTGGTGGTGAAGCTAAAGGAGAAAGTGGCGGTGCCTCTGGCTTAGATAATGGTAAAAACTCATGCTGCTGGGTGTAATTTATCTGTTGATGTGTTGTGTTTCAGTTAGTTATTAGTTGTCTGCTGAATTTAAATGGTCATCCTGGTGATAGTTGTCTATGTCATGTTCCTGGGCTTTTGTTTCCTAGGAGAATTGCAAAGTTGGATTATTGGCGCATGAAGGAATTGTGGGTGCATTAAGTAGTTGTTATTGTTATGGGTCACCCTTTGTATGCATTCTGAACATTCTAAGCTTAATTTCATTAATAAGCTGAAAATGGCTTGGGGGATATCTCTCTGCTGTCTTGGCAGTAGACCTCAGTTGAACGAGTTGATAATATTCTTTATCAAGAGTACCAAGTAACTTTATTTGTTTTTCCTGCTGTTTTCGTTAGTAAGAGATGAAGACACTTTATGTTGACATTCAAAGTAAAGTAATTATGTGCTGTTTCGATTGCAAGAGTCTTTCACAATTATATGAAAGCAAGCCTGAGTTTTAAATGATTGGCAGGGGCGACAGCAGTTGATGACTTAAGCCTGTTCATTACTCCGCTCAAGATCGTGGGTGAGCCATTTGAGAAAATGTTCTGTGGGCTCACTCTGCTTGCGTAGTCAATGATGAATGCCACGGAAAAATTCTTATATTTGGTGGCTTTGGAGGCATGGGTAGGCATGCAAGGAGAAATGATTCCTATTTCCTTGATCCCTCATCGGGCACCCTAGAGGCTATTGCTGTTGGCAGATCCCCCTCTCCAAGAATGGGCCACACTGCATCGGTAGTTGGTGAAAACATGTTTGTGATTGGTGGCAGGGAGGATCCCACAACCATTTTGAATGATGTATGGGTCTTCAGCATGGCTAATAGGACGTGGGCCTTGGTAAACTGCAAGGGCGACTATTTCCCTCCAATGTGATATTTCCTGCCGAATAACTAAGAGTTTTTCCTTTTCTGTGATTGTATGTGTGGTATTCTTCATGAATGTGCGAGAAGTTTTCATGTATGTCCTCACGAACCTCCAGTTGATGGAACAGGCATCGTCATGCTGCAGCTGTTGTAGGCTCAAAGATTTTTGTCTTTGGTGGCGTGAATGGTGGATCAACCTATGCATCTTTCTTTGTCTTTGATACAGTCAATCTGCTTTGGAAGGAGTTATCGACAAGTGGAGCCCTGCCATGTGGTCATCACTCCCATTCAATGATAGCATTTGAGTCTCAGATATTTATGTTTGGAGGGCATAGTGGGGAAATGGTGTTGGGAGATTTGTACGGTTTGACATCCAAAATCATATCTGGAAAAGGCTGAAGACTTGGAATAAGTTCGTACGCGAGGTTCTCCCACTCCATGTTTATCTATCGACATTATCTGGGAATTATTGGGGGTTGTCCGATCAAACAACGTTTGCAAGAATTGTCATTGTTGGATCTACAGCTACATTGTTGGAGACATGTTGCCCTTTGTTCAGCTGGCACGGATTTACTTGTTCGTGCTACAGTCAACAATGTTATTGGCAATGAACTTCTTGTGGTTGGCGGGGGGGCATCTTGTTATGCATTTGGAACAAAGTTCAGTGTAACCATGAAGATCAGTTTACTCCCTCTGTGCTGTTTAGATAACACCATTGCCCCTCCCGTCGACGAGCACTTTGGAAACCACAATAATTTAGTGGTTGATGGAAATGACATTGGTCATGGTTTGCGACTTGCGGGTGCTCCAATTGCTTTCCAAAATACTGACTTGGAGCCTATGGAGGATGGCCATGCCATTGCGGTACCTCCTTCAGGTCCCTCATCTTGGGCTATAAAGGTAGGGAAAAGGCATGCAAAACTCGTGAAGGACATCTTGAAGAAGTTTGGATGGCTAGATCTTGTAAGAAAGGCGTGCTCCAGTAAGGACGACGGAATGTTTATTTGTTTCCCTGTGACTGAAACTTTCTGTGACTTGTTACACGACTTCGAGGACATCATAGCAGAATTTTCCAATGGACTAAGTATTGGCGATTCGGTTGATATATCTGTAGAAAAAAGTACATCATTAGATGAGCTGACTGATGCGACAGCCTTAAATATTTTGAAGCAATGTGGTGTAGTGAAGTTGGTCGACAATGTAGTTGCTATTAAAAATTCTAAGAAGACACCTGCTGCTGCATTGAAGGAAGAGGTTGAAGTACTGCTACGGCAAAGAGGTTTGCCCGAAGAATACGTGGAGCAGATTCCTACGAGGTTGACATTTTACAGTTTTTGGGCTGTAGGCTAGGCATTTCTCCTTGTTCTGTCTGACCAGTTTTCTTTACGTGAGGTCAGACTTATCTATGGGCTGATGATGATGATAATGTTTGACTGGTGCAGATGGGAACGACTTGGAGATATTGTTGTTTTACCAGCAACATCTTTTACTGATCCATCTTGGGACACTATTGGGGAGGAGCTTTGGTCAAGGATTGCCCAAGTGCTTGGTTGCTGTCGGCTTGCTCGACAGGTCTGTTCTCATATGCCTTATTCTGGGGAATGAACAACACTTTCGACTAAAAAGAAGGTGGCGTATTCTTATTATCGACTGTGCTATTGAGGTAGCCAGCCCTTATCCATTATTTTATCTATGAGTAGGCCACATGGTCTTTGCCTTGATTCTGTAGGAAATAATTTATATCCATGATTGTTGTCCATGCAATTTCCGAAACTAAGGGTTCCTTTGCTTATAGGAAATAAGACAAACTATGGGATAGACAAGTGAACTGAGGCCTCAAACTGACACGTCTGTCATTTATTTCAGGGGTTCATTGCATCTACAGGCACCAGAGACAGTAAATTGAAGATGTTACTTGGAGATAATGGCTGCGTTGATCATCGTGACAATGGTATCTTATCTTGTATTCCTTTGATGCCACAAAGTGCATGTTTTCCTGGGGTAATCTTTCAGGGAAGCTCCGCAGGGCCAGTTTGGATTGCCAAGATGAGGTTGTAGTGGATTTGTTTGCTGGAATTGGATATTTTACTCTACCATTCCTTGTTAGGTAAGATTGTCATTGTATGCCCATTCGTTTATCTGCTAGCTTTGATAATGGAGTATTGATGAATCGTCTACCTGTTACTCACTTTCTAGGGGATGGAAACGTGAAGAGTTGTAGGAACTAACATTGGAAAAGTTCGCTCATATGCAATGAAGTAGGACAGCTTGGTGATTGTAAATTCTAATCACTAGTACACATTTTCTTCTGTTGGGCCAGTTTTGTGAGTTGTTTTTGTGAGGGGTTAGGTTATTTTATCATTTCCTTTTCCGGGGCGGCTTTGCTAGGCTGTCCATTTTTTGCTTTCATTATTGACCGGTGAGAGCTTGAGGTTTTTTTTTTTTCGTTAGCATGGTTCGATTTTCATCCTGGCAATCTGCCAGTAATAAGTGTAATACCCCATATTTTCACCATTTAGTTTATGAATGTAAATGGGGTTGTACAGTATGAATGTGTAATGAAAAGGGAAAATTCGTGAAATGGTAAAATTGAGTTCGGAAAAATGAATGGACGGTTTGAATACGTAAAAATGGAATGATGCGAACGATACTCAAGAATAATGTCCAATGCCCAAGGACACTTTCATGAACAACATAGACAGCCTCCTAAGTGATGGAGTAATGCTTGAAAGTATACGGGCGAACGACGGATTGATAATTTCGTGGTCGTAACGATAAGCTTGGAGTTGTTGCGGTTAATATGTACTTAACGATTATGGCAAGAAATTCAATGATTGTTCAGCCCCAAATGTGGATGAAAAGTGAATAACATGAAGCGGAGAAAGGGTGATCGATGTGCGTAAAAGGGCTGCCCAAATACTCGACGACGTCGCTCGCGGACAGCCCACTTTCGTGCGGATTAATGATTGAAATTTGGCCGCAAATTCTACAAGTTTAGAAGCACGACTAAGCTGGTCAAATAGGACAAAATAGTGATTAATGAGTTGGTTTAATTAAGGTTAACAAAGCTGGATTATTAGCGCTAATTAAGCGTGAAACTAATGCTAATCAAGCCCAAGGCTTCTTCCACAAGCCATGGATGGTGGGGCCCACTTGTCATCATTATGGGACACTACTAAGAAGCCTAAGGAGGCTGGGAAAAAGGGAAGAAAGTGTTGATAGACGTCCATAAGAAGAAGAGGAAGAAGAAGAAGAAAGAAGAAAAGAAGAAGAAGAAGAAAGGAAAAAAAGAGGGAAGCGGCCGGAGCAAGTGCATCCGCGGAAGGGGAAGGAAGAAGGGCAACTATCGTGGATCCTTGGACGAGGAGAACTCGGCGCCGCACAAGCTTGAGGTTAAGGATCAAGAAAGGACAGCCTTCGAGGGAGGAGAATCGTTCATCGGAGGAAGGAACTCGCTAACTTGTGCGCGGGAGTGAACGGAAGGTATGCTCCATGACCCTTCTCTGATTTTCCTTATGTTTTAGCACTATAATGTTGAGGTCTCGCTGCTGTAAGTATGGTTACTTGTGAGCTGAATAGGGGTCGGGTGGGGGCGGCCAAACCTTGGGAATGAAAAGGGAAGCCGCCTCGGACCCCCCTTGTTAGTGAACGTAGTTGTGTTCCGTGAATTGTCGCTACGACGGAATACTTGGTTGGCTGAATGTAAGGGCGACCTTGGTGGTCGGAACTCGGTCCTTCGGGGCTGGAAAATGATGGAATAAAGAATGGGAAGAAGGAGGTGGTCGGACCCATAGCGGTTGCACTCCATTACCGCGCTCAACGAGCGAAACCGCGAGACATATGTCTCGGAAACGGATCAGCCATGGGTTTGGAATACATGGACTGAATTGGAGTCCCTTGCTGGCCTAGAGAGGCTTATTTCTTGTGTGATTTGAGGCACGGAAGTAATGCTCGGAGGTGGATGGGAGGTGAGACCGAACAAGACAATGTTCGGTTGAAACGAGCAAGTGAAATGACGATGTTGCGGACGAGTCGTGGGCGGATTCATGCCGTGTGCTTATGAGGGGTTAGGATGCTCGAATCCTGCCCTTGGAAAGGTTGAGAAGAGCGCTATTGTAGGCCGGAATGAAGCTGGAACGGTCTAGCTATAGGGAGTCATTCGTGTAACGAAGTGATGCGGTAGTGGTGCCGTAGTGCGAATGAAGTGGTGACGAGCCAAGTATGGGGTATTCTTCTTGCCGTGGCTGCATACTTAGGCTATATTATAATGTTTTTTGTCTCTCGCAGGTTCTAGGAGTTCCTCATACATCCGTCCATCATAGAGTCATAGTTGTAAGCGAAGGAAGCAAGTAAAGTGCGAATTGTAAATATGTTTGTATCGAACCTTTACTACCAATGCGAAAGGAATTTTTTTTTTAAAATTCGTAAAATCGGTGATCCTTACAATAAGGCATACTCCCAATGGTCTTTTACAGCTTTGGTTTTCTATCCAGTCAATCTCTTTGTCCCTTTTACTATTTGTTGCCGGCTTTGTGATATATGAAAGCAATTTGCATTGATCAGGGCCAAGGCAAAGCTGGTTTATGCCTGCGAGTGGAATCCTCATGCTGTTGAAGCACTTAGGAGAAACATTCAGGCCAATTCAGTGAGTGATCGCTGCATCATCCTTGAAGGAGATAATCGAATTTGTGCTCCTGAAGTGAGTTGATTTTTTTCCTTCTTTTTTTTTTGAAGTTTGTCCTCCCTCTTCTATATTGTTAATTAGCAGTCTGCAAATGGAAGTTAACATAACCGAGCAGGCTATTACTGAATTTGAAACCTATCATGAATCTTCATTATACAGAGAAAACAGTTAGAGAATAAACGTCAGGGAATTAAGCTTTCCCCGCTTGCAGCCCCTTGTGACGTCCTGATTTAGTTGCTGACCTCTAAAGTTTCTATTTCTGGGGTCTGTATGAAATTGTTAGCTGATTAATGGTGGTAAAAAGGTCAGTAGAGCAGAAGCCTGTATAAATGATCTATTGAAGTGACTTCACTTCGATTGTATAACGGACATGCACGTGTAGATGTTCATATGAAATGAAAGTGAACAGCATGGTTTAGAAATTTTTGTAATTTTATGAAACAACACATTTGTGTCTAGACTAAATAAAAAGCACTTCAATGACTGAACCTTCTTCTCCATATCCGCTCCTTATATTGAATTGGGAGTGCCATGCTACTTTTAAGTGGTTTAACCCTCCTGGCATAGTAGTTAAAAATAGGTGTGTGATGGATTGATGCAGGAAGGATGGTGGTGTGCTACATGTTCATGGAAACGTTAAAGACTCGGAGGAGACCTCGTGGATCGAGCATGTCACAACTTCCATTGATGCAATTGCTAGATCTGAGGGTATTCATTTCACTTCCTGGTTCTGTAATTTTTCTCGGGTTGCCGAAACTGAAGAAAGCGGATATGCTCGATGATTTGGGTTTGCAGGACTTTCCTGGGATGTTCGAGTTGAACATGTGGAGAGAGTGAAATGGTATGCACCACACATCCGCCATCTTGTCGCTGACGTGACATGCAGACATACCCAGAGGTGATTTTGTTCTCCATTGGCTAATGCTGTTCAAACTTCATTACCAGTTGCGAATTCTGAATGCATTAAAAACCAGTGGTTAGTTCCATGTCTTGCACCAGATATGCGCCCATCTGTCATTTTTCATCTGTTAGATGTCGAAATAGTCTTGCAACAATACTTCAAAAATGTTCCATTTCGAGTGGAAAGAGTTGTGCTGCTTTGTTTAGGGAAAAGTCCTGTGATAACAGCAATAGAACTCGATAATCATTCACGTTTCAATTCACAAAAGGTTTGCCTCATCTAGAAAACTCGAAGCACATACAACATCTACTATACACTCCAAGAATATATGAAAGATATTTGGGTAAAGGATGCACCGGGCTAGAACCTAGGGGGATCATTGTGCATCAAACTAGGATGGACCGTGACTTTTGCCCCAAAAGATATCACCCGACGATGCCGGTTTAGTGCCTCCAATGACCTTAGAACAGCTTTGCTGGCTGCTGAGTCTTGCTTCTCATCATTGTGCCAAATTCGCCGTCGTCAATCCTCCTGTAACAGAGAGCTTATGTATCCAGCAAAGGGGAACCAAAACGAAAAATCTGTCATAAACTAAAGAAAATCGTACACTGTCTTTGTCCACCTCGGCAATAATCTCCTTGATGTCAGCTTCATCCCCAATTCCGTGCTCTTTCATCGCAGCTTCCAACTCGTCCTTGGTGATATAGCTTGATGCACATTACGAAGAAAGAGTCATCACACCACAAATGAGTATTCCCATAGGGACATGGCAAGGACTTATTTTCGAGTCCCAAACACCTTAACACGAGTATTAAAGATTACTCCGAGGCAGAGTATTGAAGCTACTAGTAATAATTTAAGAGGCTTACCCACTGCCATCCTTGTCGAAATACTGAAACGCAGAGTACAGGTGCTCGTCTCTCTCCAGTTTATGTCGATGCATAGTAGCTGAAATAAACTCAATATAGTCAATAGTCCCGTTTTCGTCGACATCAGCCTGAAAGACGGACCACATCCATGAGTTGCAATCATTCCAGTTTAGTTGAGTAACAATGGGCTGACTGCATCCATAAGTTGCTGGACTTCCGCCTCTGATAGCCTCGACCCAAGTCGAGCCAAACCAGTCTCTAGCTCTTCGTAGGTGATTGTCCCACTATTGTCCGTATCCAAGTTGGTGAATATAGCTTTGAGACCTTTGATGTCCTCTTCGGAGAGATTCACAGCAATAACCTACAAAGAATTACAAACTAATCTCATCAGAGAAAAGATGGCAACTCTTAAAACTGAAGGAACTCCCCTGAGCAGTGGTAAGAAGTAGTAATAACCTCATTGTACATACTTTTTTGACAGAACAAGGTGGCGAAGTGATCAAGCCATAACTTTTAGAAAGCTGGAGGGAATGAGCGATGATCACTCTCTGCAACTCTTCAGTCGGCATGCGTTTGGTGGAGAGAGGCCTCTAGACAACTTTGTTGATTTATCGAAGCGGGTTATTCGTACTACCGGAAATCTTCCCTTAGCTTTGGAGGTGATTGGAGGGCACTTACACCGAAAGGAAAAGAATGTATGGGAATATACATTGGAAAAGCTTCAACGAGTCCCTCACAAAGACGTCTTGAATAAACTGCGGATCAGCTACGATGGCTTAGAAGAGAGTGAGAAACACATTTTCGACCATTATGTGAAGCCAAGGGAGTATGCGAGTTACATGTGGGAAGCCCGTGGTTTTTATCCGAAATGTGGATTGGATGTCCTCCAGAACAGATCTTTGATAAAGGTACTGAATGTCGACCAAGACGATGACAAGTATTGGATACATGACTTAATAAGAGAGATGGGAAGGGAGATTGTTCGTTCCGAGAGACCTCATCATAGCCCCGGCATGCGCAGCAGGCTGTGGGATCCTTGGGAGGCCCTTGATGTCGTACGCCAAAAGCAGGTAAAATAATAATAATAATTTCCTAATTTCGCTTCCTCATTTCTTTTATTTTGAACCAGGACACCCATCACGTTTTAGCCATCCACATGGTTTCCGCCATTTAACTGGGAAGGAAATCAAGTGCATTTCCAATCTCAGATTTCTGAACCTAACGAGATGCAGCAGAATTAATTGTGGCTACGTTGGTATGTGTCGTGGAAACAAAGTCTTAATCTCCCTTTCTTTATTCAAGATGGACAACCTCGTCGTTCTCCAGATCATGGGGGAAGAAGTTACGGATGATTCATTGAAAGATCTGGTATTAATTCCCTTTGCCTTTTATTCATCTCTTATGAAGCAGAAAATAAACATTGACTAATAAGGGTCCCTTTTTTTTGTTTTAACAGAAGATGGCTAATTTGAGAGTACTTGACATCACGAATGGGAAGATTACAAGACTGTCCGACCTCTCTCATTGTCCAAAGCTGGGCATAATTCATCTCAAATATTGCTACTTATTAGAAGAACTCCACAGTTCTATCGGTGTGTTATGGGATCTTAAATACTTGAAAGTAGATAATTTTTCTGCCTTGAGAAGGTTAGCCGAAGAGCTTTGATCCGTAAAAGCTCTACAAGAGCTCATTTTGATTAACGTTGAATGATGCATTCTGCCTCAACTGGATGATTAACGTTTATCCAATTATTGTCAAAGAGAAAACCGTGAGAAAGAAAAAAAGAATATAATACGTTAACTTTTCTACGTAACATCATTTTACGGTGATGATGATGTCAAGGTTGGATATTTCTCTGATCCCTGTAGGGCATTCTTGTTACATCTCTGATCCTTTATTGTTAGGAAGAGATATTATGTTATTTCCTTGTAGTCTTTTTTGCTCTTGGGAGTAAAATGGTTCATCCCTCCCAAGATCGAGACAGATGGAAGCTAACAGGAGTCAATATATACCTGAATTTCTTTATTACACAAAACTGAACTCTTGATAAAACAAACATGCATTGTGGAATGTTATTTATGTTTCATTAGAATGCGAGATTAGGAAAAGACTCGAAAAATTATTAGTTCAATGACATAATCAGGTGAGGATTCACTGCCTAATGGGAAGTGAATAAGAATAGAGTCTTCCTTTCGTGCATCATGAGCTTGTACTGCAACAATGAATGTCTTAAATGGATCGACACTTGTATTTTAAGTGTAATAGTACATTGTCAGTCATCACAATAAAAAAGAAAAGCATCTTTTTCTTTTGAAGTGTTTTTTTTTTCTTAAATGGTATTTCATTAAAAAAAATGTAAGCACCGAATGAAGAAAAATGATCAGTAGACTAAAACAAATGCTTTTGTTGTGGTTTCGATCGTTGGATGGGTGGAACTCCGGTAAAAAATCAATAATCGCCACATATTCATGTAAAAAAACATGTCGTAAAATTTTTATCTACGAAAAATAGGGGTTCAATTCGAGTTCTAACCGTGATCTCTAAAATTATTAAACAGTAAAAGACGAAATAAATACACTAACCTTGAAGTAGACACTTAATATGTCATTGGAATTTAGTGTTCGTAGAAAGAAAAAGAGAGAAAATGTTATGAATAATTCAAGTCTTCAAGACTCTTAAAGTAATTATTGCGTCTTCTGCTTAGGTTAAATTTATACAAAGACATTACTTATAACTACCAATTTATGTATCTCAGTTTATAGGTTACGTTTCCTTATTATGCAGATTTAGTGGAGGGACATGTGTTTGACTCTTTACTCGCAACTTTCATTAAATCCTCATTGTAGACCCTCGTCCTCACTTGGCATCTTCGTCTTGACTTATTCTTTTTGACAAAATTAGGATGACAGTACATTATCCTTGTTTGACATTTATTCTTCTTAACACACTTGGCTCTTCATCATGGTTTGTCTTTTTGGACTAGATTTTGCTCGCCGTCTTGTATGACCTACTCGAATGTACAAATCAACTCTATTTACACAGTCTCTTGATTGTTGCAAGGGTTGATCTTAACTTATAACAATTGATTGAAAACATAGTTGTGCATGTGCTGGTGATAATTTCAAAGACAGCAGAATATACCCGATTGTACATACCCCCACTGTGGTCTTATTTGCCAAAACTATAGCGGCTTAAACGTCCTAGAGGGATGTTTCTCAGCTCTGAAGATCGAGGAGAAATGATGTCTATGGTCCTTGTTTTTCTGATATACCTGTGAATGCTATTGCTTTTCACGTCTTTTGTTGTTGGGGTTTTCAATGCCTAATATTCCTGTGGATTGCGGTGTTTGTTTATTTCTGTTAGAATCATAACCATATTTTAGAATGGGGGGACTTTACCATTAGGGAAGGTGCTTTCCAAGTATCCATAAGCTTTTCTAGAGATATTTGGGTACCTTCTTCTACATAGGGACAGGACAGTGCAAACCTTGAGAAAGATTCACATAAATCTAGCGCTCCTTAGATATCTAATAAAAAATTAAATAAACAAATTAAACATCCTCCCATTTCTCTCCAAGAAAGGAACTACGACACAAAGAAAAGAGGTCAGGCTGCCAAACAGGATTTGCTGGCACCCTCTGCTTTAGTAAAATTCGAGCAAAAACAGCATACGAAGAATTGTGTCACCCAAAACAGTGCCAAATATGTAAGTTAGATATTCTGACATCACTCATTAAGCTCCGTTGTAAGTGTAATAGCAACTACTATCATGAAATCTAAGAATAAATTAATATTCATATTACTATTAAACTAATCTATCTTTTATAGTTTTCCGTCAAAGTCGCTAATGCATGGAAATAATTTTATGTACCCAATCCCGAGGTACTTCTTTAGATAGATACAATTAAAGATAGTATCAGTGGACTCAGATGATTTAAAAAATTGATGAATGGGAAACATACTTTTGCCATGAAATTCCGTTGATGGTTGCAACTATTCCTTGCTGCACATATAAAACTTTTTCCAAGCTGCCATGTCATGCTGTGCTAAAGTGTTACTCTGTCAGAAGTTTGGTTGAGATGTCATGAAAACATGAATTCCTAAGCAGGTTGACATGATCGGTGTCACAAATGGAAGTAGAATATTGAGTCTTGGCGATCTAAGGATTCAAGGAAATGGAACTAATATTGGGTGCTGCTGCTGGAATAAACCCTCAAAGGGTGAGATCATGGCATTTTTTACTCATCTTATCTAATTTTGGGTTGCTGGGACAGGTTAATACTTGTTTTATTCTTCATAATTTGGCTCCAAATTTGGGTCGACTTTGTGAAATGTGTGGACCTAATATTTACCATTTCCTATCCATTTTTCTTGAGTAAAATCGTATGAGTTTGCCTGCACCCAATATCTTATGGAAAAAGGCTTTTCAAAGCAATACCGAGAAAGACCGCTTTGGTGCTTCGCTTCTTGACAATTATCTTTGATTTGCAACTTTTCTTTTTCATGCCGTTTTAAGTATAGTGTTGCTCATCTTGAACATCTCAGCATTGTTTCACAAATGTTTTTCATTTGTAATATTCAATTCCAGGCACCTCCAGTGATGATTGATGTTGGTACTAACAATGAGAAACTACTGAAAGACCCATTATGTGAGTTACAATTGGTGGGTAATGCTTGTTGATTGCAGCGGTGAAAATTGCGTCTTCAAATCTGACATACCCAGAGGTGATTTCGTTCTCCATTGGCTAATGATGTTCAAACTCCATTACCAGTTGTGAATTCCGAATGCATTAAAAACCTGGGGTTAGTTCCATGTCTTGCACCAGATATGCGCCCATCTGTCATTTTTCATCTGTTAGATGTCGAAATAGTCTTGCAACAATACTTCAAAAATGTTCCATTTCGAGTGGAAAGAGTTGTGCTGCTTTGTTTAGGGAAAAGACCTATGATAACAGCTATAAAACTCGATAACCATTCACGTTTCAATTCACAAAAGGTTTACGTCATCTAGAAAACTCGAAGCACATACAACATCTACTATACACTCCAAGAATATATGAAAGATATTTGGGTAAAGGATGCATCGGGCTCGAACCTAGGGAGATCATTGTGCATCAAACTAGGATGGACCGTGACTTGTGCACCAAAAGAAATCACCCGACGATGCCGGTTTAGTGCCGGTTTAATCACCAAAAGAGAGCTTATGTATCAAACAAAGGGAAAATGAAAAATTTGTCATAAACTAAAGAAAATCGTAGCATAACTACTTACATTGTCTTTGTCCACCTCGGCGATTGTATCCTTGATGTCAGCTTCATCCCCAATTCCGTGCTCTTTCATTGCAGCTTCCAACTCGTCCTTGGTGATATAGCTCGATGCACATTACGAAGAAAGAGTCGATCACACAACAAATGAATGTTCCCATAGGGACATGGCAAGGACTTATTTTAGAGTCCCGTACACCTTAACACGAGTATTAAAGATTACTCCTCGGCAGAGTATTGAAGCTGCTAGTAATAATTTAAGAGGCTTACCCACTGCCATCCTTGTCGAAATACTGAAACGCAAAGTACAGGTGCTCGTCTCTCTCCAGTTTATGTCGATGCATGGTGGCTGAAATAAACTCAATATAGTCAATAGTCCCGTTTACGTCGACATCAGCCTGAAACACAGACCACATCCATGAGTTGCAATCAATCGACGAGGCAACTCCAGTTTAGTTGAGTAACAATGGGCTGACCGCATCCATAAGTTGCCGGACTTCCGCCTCTGATAGCCTTGACCCAAGTCGAGCCAAACCAGTCTTTAGCTCTACGTAGGTGATTGTCCCACTATTGTCCGTATCCAAGTTGGTGAACATAGCTTTGAGACCTTTGATGTCCTCTTCGGAGAGATTCGCAGCAATAACCTACAAAGAATTACAAACTAATCTCATCAGAGAAAAGATGGCAACTCTTAAAACGGAAGGAACTCCCCTGAGCAGTGGTAAGAAGTAGTAATAACCTCATTGTACATACTTTTTTGACAGAACAAGGTGGACAAGTGATCAAGCCATAACTTTTAGAAATTACGAAGACGGCATCATTCTAAAGCAACAAAACAAAACGAAACTCACTGACGATCTACTGTAAGCAATTAACCTTCAAGGCGAGTTTCTTGAGTTTATTCATGGCCCTGAACTGCTTCATTCGAGAGAGAACAGCGCTGTCTATTGGCTTGTCTGATGCCTCGCCTTCTTTGAGCCATGGATGTTCTGCTCATTACCATCATTTAGTCGTTGTTTGCTGCCTGGGTTTAAGCAAGTAAATGGGCAAGAGAATTTCAGAAAGTCAAGAACTTTGGGTGGGAATTGGGTGATGATGTTTGGACGGGGGAGGGAGGAATTGTTGAGGAGAATTTTGCAGCTTTTTGTTTGATATGCAAAAGGGAGTGTGAAAGAAGTGGGGGAGAAAGAGAGATGCTGGAAGTTAGCTTTGCTGAGGTTTTAGTTTAAAGAATAATAAAAATAAAAATCTAGTTGGGTTAATAAAATTTGGTTTAAACAAATTAATGTTAATATATTGTTATTGAGAAATACTGTCCGGTGCCCTTCACCTAAAAACTAGCAATTATGTTAAGGGTCTCAACTCTAATTAGGGGTTAGTTCAGGCCCTTTCTATTCGGTGTGAGATTATTTTCCAATACCTCCCTATAATTCCACGTCGGATCTTTGTTCGACGGTTGGACGTCCTTGTACGGAATCTTTATCCGACGGGACGAATTTGGCTCTGATATTATGTTAGCAATCGTGTCGGGATTCACCTTCAGATAAAAACTAGCCATTAAATGGTTCCAACGTGGATGTTTCAAATGGCGACATTGAAAACAATCGACTAAATCGCAGTTTTTTTTTAGTGTTAGACGAAAGTTGTTATTTAAAACATCGATTTTTTATAAAGATGATTGAAATATCGACTTTGGTCCTACATAAAAAAAATGTAAAAAGTTCATAAGTCTTCCAAATCAAAGTCGATATTTCAAACATGGTATTCGAGTATTTCTAAATTCGAAATTCTATTTCGTAAATGTTTTTCTACACCAACGGGTACAATAATACTATATTTATGTTGACATTTTTTTCCTAAACTAGCACGCATTTAAGCACTAGGAGTTGATTATACATGCGACCAACTAAGTCATCTGTGAATGAAGTGGGTGGGTGTACACAGGTGATCGATCATCAATCATTGTTTCTTTGTATCTATCTAAAGAAAATAATAATGATAATAAATTAGACTAATTCCCTAATCCCCACTATATATATCATTTTATATAATTAATAAAAATGAGACGCGATGGGATTGGGAACTAAGATAAAAGTCACGTGTTTGCAAATGTACGACCAATTTATGTGTCCATCACGTAAACCTGAAACCCCTTGCTTGGTATGCTTTCAGGAACTTGCTCATGCTCTTTTGCCCGTGGAAGTGACATTTCATTTCGTCCCTTGGCTCTATGTTGTCCGTCGTCCTCGCCCCGCTACGACGTCATGTCATCGTTACGTGGTGCAGCCAGGCATGCGACACATTACATGAGCCCATCTGGATATGTTCGTAGTAAGCCGCATTTTGATCTGATCAGCTTAATATTTTGAAACACGGGGGAATTTCCCCGAAGGAAACGCCTTGGCGATGTTAGTTGGAGGAACACAGTAGACTTTCGATGGTCAATCGTGCATTCACTAGAAGACTCAATGTTTGTTTCATTTTGATATTCATTAAATGAAAACAACTCACATTTGGAGAATTATACTATCGGAAAAGAATAGTATGAAAATATTGTATCCCTACGTGGAATCTAGTGAAAATTGGACTAAGATTTCCGATTCCAAGTATTTTATTTTGGATTTATTTTCCAAGGATTTTGTTAAGGAATCCACGATTATAGTTGTTTAATTTAGTGATTTAATATGTAATATGTTTCGCGAGTTGTGTTTTTTCTTATTTTAAAGAATGTTAAAATTATAAAAATACATATAATGTTGTTAACCTTGGTTATGATGATGAGCTTGAGAGGTTAGGTTATAAAATCATAGCACTGTGTTGCTGTAACACTTTGCTTGTCTTTGATGAAGAGCTTAAGTAATGTGATTCTGCGTTACAGTAAGGCGTTGCAGTAATACTCCGTCTGACTTTATGTCTACGAGTCTAAGTACATTGAATTTGATTTGGACATTCCAAATCATACGTTTATGATATTTTCCTTCCAAAGTTACGCCTTTACGGAGTTAAATCGTTAAATCAAATAACTTTGATTATAATTTGAACTTATTAAATAATCTGATAAGATTATTATTAGGTTAGTTATCTTTTAAGACATGGAAACAATTAATCTTATTCGGATAAAATAACTTATCTAAGGGAAGTTACCGTTTGGGGCGCAGCGACCGTTAAGCAGATATCCATTCAAGTCAGTTTCACATGGATTGTCCCAATGAATCTGGACATCTCCCACGAAATTTCTTCATAGAAATAGACTCGGCTATTAGACCAAATTGCCTTTGTGCGTCTCACTGGTCTAAGTGGTTGTCCAAAGCCTGTATGATCTGAGTGAAGCTTTAAGGATTGGCAGAAAACGAAAGGTGCTACGTGATCGCCTAGTTCTTACCTCTTGCAATATGTGTCTGAGAGTGTAAAGGGCTGGGTGCGACCTTGATCGTCGTGAGAGGGACTGAATGTCCTCGGTGCATTTAACGAATGGCTGGCCAATCGTCTGAGGTCAGTAACCAGTTGTTGACCCATCGGTAAGAAGCCGTTCTTGTCGTGTCTTCTCGGGAATATCGAACCTACGGAGTTTGCGCAGTTAGACATGCACTTTCAGGTGCGTGCCAGAAGTCTCGTGCCTGCAGGTTAGAGCATGAGTTGGGAACGCCGCGAGTGTGAAAAGAGGTTCTCCCGACCACATGAGTGTTGTGCAGAAGTCTCGATCTCCTGAGGGACAATAGAGCAGGTTGTGTGGGAACCGCCGGAGTTGAAAATTCCATACTAGGCACCGTATGTGCAGTGCAGTGAGTCACGACTGTGCTAACCATGCACGTCCAAACTGAGTGTAGGGCGGATACCTTGATTTTGCTATGTGAGAAGTCGGGTTGCGCTATGTGAGGAACCGACCATTTCTTATATTTTCCCTTTTGTTCTAAGTGACTGTTTTTGTGCTTGTTTGCAAAAGGCTCATTTGCGCCCATTATATTTATATAGTGGACTCACCTTTACGGTAGAAAGTGGACGTAGGTCGATTAAGATCGAACCATTATAAAACAATTGTGTCCCTTACGATCGTGCTTACATCCATATGAGTATTTAACGAACTAAAATCATAATGAACTGGAATTTTAAACCCTTACCGTCGGCACAAGCCGGAAACAAAAAGAGCGTAAACAGCGTCTCTCTGCATTCCATCCCACAGAGTAACACCTCATTGGGTTTTAATAAAGTGTAGTAATAAATTTCTTGAAAGACAAATGCATGATAGTGCTCGAGTGTACATGGTTCTGCTCATTACATCGCTTCCCTTTCCATTAAGTGACTTCTCCTCTTTTTGGTCTCCCCCAAATGATTAGTGAATAGGACCACACCAATTTACACGAGCGTACCCGTATCCGTGTTTCGCCCCACGGCTGCTCCCGCCATGAACCCAAGATCATCCACAAGTGGAGCACGGACATTCTCCATGACCCCTGGGTTCAACAAGGGGAAGTTTGTGTTCGATCTGACGCCAGGCTAAGGGGGTGACCGGATTGTCTTTGTGGGTGTAGGGGACGGCGTTCTCCATGACGGAGAGGGATCTGCTGGACCTCCGTGCTCTCCTTCCGCCGAATGTCATGTCTCCCGTGAGCAAATCGAGCGTGTTTTTCGCTGCCACTCAGATGATTCCTTAGCTTAGCTTAGTTTTTTCCCTGGATTGATTACTTGACCGATTATAATAGAATCAGATGCCTTTTCAAATGGTCTACTGAAATTTCGAGCCTCTTTTTGTCAGTGGCTGAATTGAAGAGGATAGAAGAACAAGTTAAGATGACCCATTTGATCCTACTGCTCTTGGCAATGTTGCGAATTCTAAATGCAGTTTGTTCCCTTCATTGTTCTTTGATAACTTAAAGTTTGTGTGATACTCATTGGCACAAAATGGATTACCCTTTTCAGTTCAAGCAATGTCCACTCTGTCGACAGACTGAACTGCCTTAAAACCAACCAACTCTATTTACACAATCTGTTGATTGTTGCGAGGCTTGATCTTAACTTATAACAATTGATTGAAAACATAGTTGTGCATTTTCTGGCTTTGTGCAGGTGTTAATTTCAAAGATAGCAGAATATGCCCTGATTGTATATACCCCCGCTGTGGTCTTGTTTGCCAAAACTATAGCGGCTTAGACGTCCTAGAGGGATGTTTCTCAGCTCTGAAGATCAAGGAGAAATGATGTCTATGGTCCTTGTTTTTCTGATTTACCCGTGAATGCTATTGCTTTTCATGTCTTTTGTTGTTGGGGTTTTCAATGCCTAATATTCCTGTGGATTGCAGTGTTTGCTTACTTCTGTTAGAATCATAACCATATTTTAGATTGGGGACTTTACCATTAGGGAAGGTACTTTCCAAGTATCCATAAGTTTTTCTAGAGAAATCCGGGTACCTTCTTCTGCATAGGGACAGGACAGTGCAAACCTTGAGAAAGATCCACATAAATCTAGCAACCTTTAGAAAGCTCCTTAGATATCTAATAAAAAATTAAATAAACAAATTAAACATGCTCCATGAAAGACCCTCTCGTTTCTCTCTAAGAAAGGAACTACAGACACAAAGAAAAGAGGTCAGGCTGCCAAACAGGATTTGCCGGCACCCTCTGCTTTAGTAAAATTCGAGCAAAAACAGCAGACGAAGAATTTTTTCACCCAAAACAGTGTCAAATATGTAAGTTAGATGTTCTGACATCACTCATTAAGCTCCGTTGTCAGTGTAATAGCAACTAATCTCATGAAATCTAAAAACAAATATAATATTCGTATTACTATTAAACTAATCTCTCTTTTGCAGTTTTTCGTCAAAGTCGCAAATGCATGGAAATAATTTTATGTACCCAATCTTGAGGTACTTCTTTCGCTAGATACAATTAAAGAAAGCATCAGTGGACTCGGATGATTTAAAAATTGGTGAATGGGAACACTTTTTGGCCATGAAATTCTGTTGATGCAACTATTCCTTACTGCACATATAAATCTTTTTCCAAGCTGCCATGTCATGCTGTGCTAAAGTGTTACTCTGTTAGAAGTTTGGTTGAGATGTCATGAAAACATGCACTCCTGGGCAGACATGATCGTTGTCACAAATGGAAGTAGAATATTGAGTCTTGGCGATCTGGGGATTCAAGGAATTGGAATTGATATTGGGTGTCGCTGCTGGAATAAACCCTCAAAGGGTGAGATCATGGCATTTTTTACTCATCTTATCCAATTTTTTGGTTGCTAGGACAGGTTAATACTTGTTTTATTCTTCATAATTTGGCTCCAAATTTGGGTCGACTTTGTGAAATGTGTGGACCTAATATTTACCATTTCCTATCCATTTTTCTTGACTAAAATCTTATGAGTTTGCCTGCACCCAATATCTTATGGAAAAAGGCTTTTCAAAGCAATACTGAGAAAGACCGCTTTGGTGCTTCGCTTCTTGACAATTTCAGCTTCTTGACAATTATCTTTCATTTGCAACTTTTCTTTTTCATGTCGTTTTAAGTATAATGTTGCTCGTCTTGAACATCTTGGCATTGCTTCACAAATGTTTTTCATTTGTAATCTGCAATTCCAGGCACCACCAGTGATGATTGATGTTGGTACTAACAATGAGAAACTACTGAAAGACCCATTATGTGAGTTATAATTGGTGGGTAATGGTTGTTGATTGTAGTGGTGAAAATTGCGTCTTTAAATATGTATATTTGTATATCTTCTATATGCAAATTTATTTCGAGTATGTTCTCGGCTAGCAAGATGTATGAGAGCAACTGTTCGTATACGTGCAACTTTAACCTTACAAATATTTGCAGAGAAGATATTTCCTGATCTTGAAGCCGTATCTTTTGTAGCTGTGCCCTGGCTTATACTTATTAAGTGATATGCAAACTTGCAAATCAACTACTTGAAGGGAATATATTGTTATTTAAGTCAAACGTAATGAGAAGATGTTTCGGCTATATCAAATGACACAATAATGGTAGATCATAACAATAATGAATTTTCATTTTCAAATATTTGCTTTACAATTGCTGATAAATTAGAGTGACAATTCTTCTAATTTATTTTATATGACTACACTTAGAGTGAAGTCGTGTGTCTTTAATGGATTAGCTGTGAATTGTCCGCTACTTTATAAGTATATTCTTTTAATCCTTTTGGTTGGAATCAATCAATCCCTTCTTACAATGTGACGTGTTCACATGGCCGACCACTTTCTTAATATTATTTATAAAACCAACAACCCTCCCTCCCTATGAATTAAACATTTTTCCTTGACCAAGACGAAGAATTATGATAAATTATATTCAATTAAATATGCATTCTTTAAGGAATAAAATAATTACAATATTTCTCTTACAAAGTCCTCCATTGTCGAACAGATGCAAACAAACCTGCGTTAGGTAGGTGTTTACAAATTCTTCTTTATTTAATAAAACTTTCCCCATTTTACAAATAATTTATTCTTTTAATCTTTTTATAATGGCTAATCGCGACGACGGATGTAGGACATCGGCGTAGTTGTTCGCGATAGACGTAGACATGGTTTGGCCGCCTTTATTGAACGATTCTTTGCTCAAATCACATGGATTAGCTGTGAATTGTCTGCTACTTTATAAGTATATTCTTTGAATCCTTTTGGTTGGAATCAATCAATCCCTTCTTACAATGCGTGGCCGACCACTTTCTTAATATTATTTATAAAACCAACAGCACTCCACTTTTCTTTTTATTATCGGATACGTGTGATTCTTTTATCGAGGAGCAAATTTAAAGTCCTTCAATAATAACGCGCTTTTGATGGAAGAGGCTACCGGTACATGCACGTAACGCTTACATAATTTATGAATTACTACTAACTTTTTTAGTAAATTTTACTAAAAGTTGAACATTATTAACAGAGTCAACGCAAAATTAGTAAAAAAGTAGGAAAATTTACTAAAAATTAGTCTTTTTTTAGTAAAGTCAACGCAAAATTAGTAAAAAAGTATAGAAATTTTACTACTTTTGTACAGTTCAAAGCAGTTCAAGTTTACTAAATTTACGTTAACGTTACTAAAATATTTCCATTAGTAAAGTCAACTCAAAATTAGTAAAAAAAAGTAGTAAAATTTACTACTTTTTTTTACTAAATTTGCGTTGACTTTACTAAAAATGTGCTTTTCTTAGTAAAGTCAACGCAAAATTAATAAAAAAAATAGTAAATTTTACTACTTTTTTACTGTACGAATTTAGGCAATAATTAATAATTGTTTACTAATTTTGGTGTGATTTTTAGTAAAAAAACTCTTCGAGTTAGTAAAGTCTTACGGTTTTAGTAAATGTTTACTCATTGTGACATGTTTTTACGAAAAAATTTAGTAAACTGTTACTAAAAATGAAGTAGTTTACTAATTATTTTACTAATTCGAACAGTGAAACCCGAACCTATTACGAACCTAATTTCGATGTGAAATTACCGTTTTACCCCGTTACTAATCAGTGAAACCCGAACCTATTTACGAACCTAATTTCTCCCCTGTAACGGGGGTAAACCGGTAATTTCACATCAAAAATAGGTTCGGAGTTAGGTTCGAAAACACTGTTCTAATTTCACATCATCGGCACTTATCACAAACTTAAAGCGTTAGAGAAATTTAAAATTATATGCCTGGCAAACCTTGTTTGCAGAATACAGGGTCATGGCAATTACTGTGATTCGGGTGCAGGCATCTTGACTTGATGCAACCACTTTTGTACTGCATCAAGGTGCTTTCAGATACCGGAGGAGTCGCTTTACCGGACCGTAAGGAGGCAAACTACCGTACAGATGGGGTGTAAGGCCAACGACCCATACATCCAACAAGGCAAGAGAGCCGGCAATTGTCGATGGCCTCTGCCGTTCCTAGTGATTGTTCCACAAGTAACATCAAGATCATTAGTAGCGTTGGCATGCCTTGTCCCATGGCATGACTTGTATAGAATAGAGAAGGAAGTAGTAGGGAATTCAGAAAAAATAATCCGGCCAAATTGAACTATTTTAATTTTTTATATTAAAATAAAAAAAATTTTGAACCTAATTTTATTTTTTTAGAAAAACCGGGGGCATTGCCCCTAGTTCTGCCTCTGGAAGGAAGCGTCCATCGATGCACTGAGAATTAGATAACCAAAAAGGACATGTACTATAAATAGAGTTAGGCGTTCTTTCGGTGCACTGTAAATCACAAAACTGAGAAGGATGCGTTCATGAGCATTCTCTGAATTACCAAATCAAGAAGAACAAATTATCTGTACATAACAAAGATGCATCCTTCAATGTAGAGGATGCTTCCATCGTTGCGCACTGAGCTACAAACTCGGGCTTTGTTGTTCCGACATGTTTGTTCATTCTTCTTTACTACTAAAGGAATATTTGCTCATCTCTTTTTTCTTCTGCAATTCGACAGTGGGGCATATAATTCCACTAAGCAATGGAGCTGGAGAGATATTTTTCTCTATTCGTAAATCTTTATCTTCATGTTTTCCCAGACGAAACTTCTTCGTTCCAAACAATACAAGGAAAGTAAAGGAAAGGAAAACAAGGGGGCGTCGGTAGAAAATGACAAGGATGGCTCCTCTGCCCCTTCTCCTCCTCGTCGTCCTCCTCATCATCATCCTTTTCTCCCTTATCCTCTGCCGCCCCACGCAGCAGGGGTTCCAACTCAGTTGTCTCGTGCGGTTCGCAACCAGTAGCTTCTTCATCAGCAATCAACAACCATGTAAGTGGCAGGTCAATATCGCATACATAGTGACCCAAGGGCTGCTTAGATTGCGTCATGACTCAGTTACTCTGCTGCAGCTTTGGCCGTGAAATGGATTATAACGATCGCCGTCGCGGCTGCATCCCTTGTGACGACTATTTACATGAAGCGACGCATTAAAGGAAGACTAGGCGCAGCCGGTCACACCTCCCTCATCAGCCGCTCTCTCTCTCTCTTACGCCTTTCTCCCTTCCATTGGATGGCGGGGACATCGGAAGCAGGGACTAGCCGCGGCACTGTGAACAGCCCCGACGGATCAGCTTACGATGTGTTCGTTAGCTTCAGGGGACCTGACACCCGGTACAACATCACCGACGTCCTTTATGTGTCCATGATGGAAAAGGGGATACGCGTGTTCAGGGACACGGAGGAGGTCCGTAACGGCGAAGCGATCGGGGACGAGCTCCGTCGAGCTGTCCCGGACTCTAGGATCTACGTTGTTGTCTTCTCCAAAGGCTACGCATCGAGCGCATGGTGCCTCCGAGAACTCGCCCTGATGGTGGACTGCCGCAGGGACCCAGCCTCTAGGAAAGTCATCTTGCCCATCTTCTATGATGTAAGCCCCAGCGATGTGAAGCTGCAAACCGATCTGTACCGGGACGCCTTCGAGAAGCACAAAGAAAAATACAAGGAAGAGGATGTGAAATTGTGGGGGGAAGCTCTGGAGGAGGTTGGACGTATCCGTGGTGAGGAATACAAAGGAGATAAGGGGTATATAACTCATAATCTTTAATCATTCTCTTTCTTATATAATTATTCATGTCATTTCGGATTTTTCAACAGCTGTTGTTTCCTTTATGCTTTTCCATGTTGTTAGTCGGCAGTTTTTTGAGAAACTTGTTCTCCATTTGATTTTGGGCAGGATGGGCGAGTTTGTTAGTGCTGTGGTTGTGGATATTCTAAACAAGCTGAAAATCAAAGATAGGAGTTTGCCGGATCAGCTCTTAGGGATGGATGATCGCGTGGAGAACGTAATGGGCATGTTGAATTTGAGTTCTCACGTTGAACGACAAGTTGTGATGGTGCACGGCATGGGGGGTATTGGGAAGACAACGTTGGCGAATGTCATCTTCAACAAAATCTATTCCCGATTCGATGGATGCTGCTTCCTTCCTGATGTACGAGAAACCTTGTCGACTGGTGCGGAGGGTGTTGAAAGGTTGCAAAAGAAGCTATTGAGGGATATCTTCGGCAAATCAGATCGAGAAATTGGTGACGCTAGCGATGGAATGAATGAGATCCAAAGAAGGCTCTGCAACAAAAGGGTCCTTATCATTTTTGACGATGTCAGCGAGAAAAGTCAGCTAAAAAAGTTGGTTGGAAATTTCGATTTCTTTGAAAAGGGAACGATAATCATCGTCACGACGAGGGATAAGAGAGTTTGCGAGGGCCTTATGAGGAGACCTAGTGTGACTGCTTATGAAGTGGAGGGAATGAGCGATGATCATGCTCTGCAACTCTTCAGTCGACACGCATTTGGTGGAGAGGGACCTCCAAATGACTTTGTTGATTTATCGAAGCGGGTTATTCGTATGTCCGGAAATCTTCCCTTAGCTTTGGAGGTGATCGGAGGGCTCTTATTCGGAAAGGAAAAGAATAAGTGGGAACATACCTTGGAAAAGCTGGAGCGAGTGCCTCACGAAGACATCTTGAATAAGCTGCGGATCAGCTACGATGACTTAGACGAGAGTGAGAAGCAGATTTTTCTGGACATTGCATGTTTCGACCATGAAGTGATGTCAAGGAAGTATGCGAGTTACATGTGGGAAGCCTGTGGTTTTTTTCCTAACAGTGGACTGGATGTCCTCCTGAACAGATCTTTGATAAAGGTACTGATAGTCAACGATAACTTTGACGACAGGTATTGGATGCATGACTTAATTAGAGAGATGGGAAGGGAGATTGTTAGTTCAGAGAGCCCTCATCTCTGCAAGCGCAGCAGGCTGTGGGATCCTGAATTGGCCCTTAATGTCATACGCCAAAAGCAGGTGAGATGATAATAATAATAATAATAATAATAATAATAATAATAATAATAATGTTTTCCTGATTTATTGGATTGGCTTCCTCATTTCCTTTATGTTTTCTTACCAGGGCACCGATAAAGTTTTAGCCACTAACCTGCGAGGTAGTAACGAACTTTTAACCGGGAAGGAATTCGAGGGTATGTCCAATCTCAGGTTTCTCAAAATTCGAGAAGATGGAGCAGGATTAAGTGGGAACTTTAGGAATTTCCGGACGAATCTATTGTGGCTGCGTTGGGATAAGTTTCATTTCAGACCTAATCCCTATTTCTTCCAGATGGACAGCCTCGTCATTCTCCAGATCTTGGGGTATGGAATTACGGATGATTCAATGAAAGACATGGTATTAATTTCCTTTCCCTTGTATCCATCTCTCATGAAGCAGAAAATCAACATTAACTAATCATGGGACGATACTCGTTTTTGTTTTGTTTTAATAGAGAATGGGTAATTTGAGAGTACTTGATATCTCGAATGCGGGGATTACAAGACTGCCCGACCTCTCTCGTTTCCCAAAGCTGGAGATAATTGATCTTCGCGTTTGCATAAAATTGAAAGAAATCCACAGTTCTATCGGTGTATTAGGGAATCTTAAACGCCTGAATATAGGCTTCTGTTTTAAGTTGACAAGATTACCAGAAGAGCTTGGATCCGCAAAAGCTCTACAAGAGCTCATTTTGCTCTGGTGTGAAGGAATTTCGGAGCTGCCAGAGTCTATTGGGAGGCTAGGGGACCTGAGAATACTCCGTGGGATCGGGACTGGGATATGGAAGCTACCTTCCTCGATCGGCAATCTAAAGAGCCTTGAGGTGTTGGAAATTAACGGATTTCCCCTTTATGCTAGAATTCCAATGTCAAAGCTTGCAAGATGCAATCTTTCCGGACTCGCCAGCCTCCGATCGTTGACGTTAATTGGTCTCAATGAGGACTTAGAGGGGATAGAGAAGCTATATGGGTTGCAGAAATTAAAGTTGAAGGATGTTGGTGGTATTCTTTCTACCAATTTGGGTTCCATGTCTAGGCTGGAAGATCTCTATCTACATTCTAGGAAAAACATTTCATCCGCATTGCAGCTTCCTTCGTCCTTGCGTAGATTGACACTCGAGAGATGTTGGCGGTCAATGCAGAGCCGGAGTTCGCTGGATGGACGAGATAATATTGGAAATACGAGATATCCTATCAGGTTGTCAGATTTAGGATCGTTGAGGAAGCTTTGCTCGTTACAAGTGTGGTTTTGTGAACTCATCGACTTTTCCGGGGTTGAGAGGATGGAGCTCTTGGAGAAATTAAGTGTCTGTTGGTGTGGTGATATCGTGGGTGAAATTGCAGACCTGTCAAACTTGAGAAGATTGAAGAGGGTGGAGTTTTATTCATGCAACTCTCTGACATGCGTGCCTTGTATGGCGGGAGACTGCCACTTGAAGATTGATCTCTGCAGGGAATTGGACTCATTTGAAGGCCCGTATCGACAATACCACAACAAACGAAAAAGGAGAGAACTGGAAGTTGAATGATGTACTTTGCCTCAACTGGATGATTAACGTTGTATTCAATCATTGTGTCTCTTAACTCAGGAATTCATTAAAGAGGCCTAAGACAAATATTATTCATTTCACTTCCTGGTTCTGAAAGTATTCATTTCACTTCCTTGTTCTGCAATTTTTCTTGGGTCGCCGAAATTGAAGAAAGCGGATATGCTCGATGATTTGGGTTTGCAGGACTTTCCTGGGATGTTCGAGTTGAACATGTGGAGAGAGTGAAATGGTATGCACCACACATCCGCCATCTTGTCGCTGACGTGACATGCAGACATACCCAGAGGTGATTTCGTTCTCCATTGGCTAATGATGTTCAAACTCCATTACCAGTTGCGAATTCCGAATGCATTAAAAACCTGTGGTTAGTTCCATGTCTTGCACTAGATATGCGCCCATCTGTCATTTTTCATCTGTTAGATGTCGAAATAGTCTTGCAACAATACTTCAAAAATGTTCCATTTCGAGTGGAAAGAGTTGTGCTGCTTTGTTTAGGGAAAGACCTATGATAACAGCTATAAAACTCGATAACCATTCACATTTCAATTCACAAAAGGTTTGCGTCATCTAGAAAACTCGAAGCACATACAACATCTACTATATGCTCCAAGAATATATGAAAGATATTTGGGTAACGGATGCATCGGGCTCGAACCTAGGGAGATCATTGTGCATCAAACTAGGATGGACCGTGACTTGTGCACCAAAAGAAATCACCCGACGATGCCAGTTTAGTGCCTCCACTGACCTTAGAACAGCTTTGCTGGCTGCTGAGTCTTGCTTCTCATCATTGTGCAAAATTGGTCGTAGTCAATCCTCCCGTTCTGTATCAGAGAGCTTATGTATCCAGTGTGGAACTATCGGAAACGGATTGGGCTGATGGAGCCCGACAAAATAAAGCCCCTTTAGCATCAAAGCCCGTGACCGTGGTTTGACTATTAAGGTAGAGGGTATTTGAGTCTTTACATCTGTGAGTTGTTGTAACGGACAACGCGGACAGAATTGTTAAAAAGGGGTGAAAGAATGCAACAGACTGCATTCTGGTTTTTCTGCAGAAAATGAAAATTCTCTCCCCCTCCGCCTTCTTCTTCCTCACCTTTTTCTGATTCACACCATCAATCTACACATCCAGCAAAGGGGAACCAAAACGAAAAATCTGCATAAACTAAAGAAAATTGTAGCATGACTACTTACATTGTCTTTGTCCACCTCGCGATTATATCCTTGATGTCAGCTTCATCCCCAATTCCGTGCTCTTTCATCGCAGCTTCCAACTCATCCTTGGCGATATAGCTTGATGCACATTATGAAGAAAGAGTCGATCACACCACAAATGAGTGTTCCCTTAGGGACATGGCAAGGACTTATTTTCGAGTCCCGAACACCTTAACACGAGTATTAAAGATTACTCCTAGGCAGAGTATTGAAGCTACTAGTAATAATTTAAGAGGCTTACCCACTGCCATCCTTGTCGAAATACGGAAACGCAGAGTACAGGTGCTCGTCTCTCTCCAGTTTATGTCGATGCATAGTAGCTGAAATAAACTCAATATAGTCAATAGTCCTGTTTCTGTCGACATCTGCCTGAAAAACACCACATCCATGAGTTGCAATCAATCGACGAGGCAACTCCAGATTAGTTGAGTAACAATGGGCTGACCGCATCCATAAGTTGCTGGACTTCCGCCTCTGATAGCCTCGACCCAAGTCGAGCCAAACCAGTCTTTAGCTCTTCGTAGGTGATTGTCCCACTATTGTCCGTATCCAAATTGGTGAACATAGCTTTGAGACCTTTGATGTCCTCTTCGGAGAGATTCGCAGCAATAACCTAAAAAAATTTACAAACTAATCTCATCAGAGAAAAGATGGTTCACAATATTCGAGGATTAACTTTCAGAAATGATCATAAGCTCAGACCAATCACAAGGTCCATCGAACACGAGATCAACCAGGAATCGAGCTTTAACCTTCCTCGATGTAGACAGACAACCCAAAATCAGTGGCCTTGAGCATGGCATTCTCGTCCTTGCTAGCTAGGAGGAAATTCTCCGGCTTCAGATCCCGGTGCATCACCCCCATGAAGTGACATATATGAACCACATTCACAATGGAGCGGCAAACAGCGGCAGCTGTCCTCTCGCTGTAATGCCCCTTAGCAATGATCCTGTCAAACAACTCCCCACCTGTGCACAACTCCTGTTGGAAAAGGTTTTGATGATGAGCCAGACCTCTGTGCCACAGAAGGTCGAACATTCTTGGCTTTGATGATGAGCCTGACCCTCTGTACTACAGAAGGTCGAACATTCTATTCTACAGAAGCTTCTATTATTAAGGACTTCTTGTAAGAATTATTTTTGTAATTAAATGATTAGTTTTCAATTATTTAATTACGAAATATGCTTAATTTGATTAAGATATTTATCTGATCAAATTACCACGATTTGGTTTCCAAATAATCATATTGGAGATAATATTTCTTATAGAAGGAAATAAGATCTCTATTTATGGAAAGGTTCTACTAGACGGTCTACAGGCTTCTGTAAGCTTAATTGACCACTATACGACCGTTATTTGCAAACCTATCACTACCACCTGTCTAGATACGTCCTCCTATGTATCTTTAATAGGATGGAACGAATTATTACCCTAATGGAAATAAATCTTCGATTATTTTCATTTGTAGAAGGCTATCGAGCAGAACCTTCTGCGATACCTTCTGTGCTGCATTATTTAGGGAAACTATCATATTCTTATTTTATTTTTATATGATTATCTTCCTTGCTGAATGTATGCACGTGTATATCATTTTGTCTATTTTGTAAACTAACTTTTAATTTCTTGTTTTGCAAATTTCGTTTTTATCTTTTCCCATTTATATTTTCTTCTTAGACTTTGTGTATAAAAGGCCATGCTCTCTCTCCCATTAATAGAACAACGAATCCATCCATCCCATTCTGTCCAGAGAGAGCGTGAGCTTCATTTGTTTTAACTTCCTTAGTTCTCTCATTCTTTCATTCGTTTTGAGTTAGTCACACGAGGAGCACTAGCGACGGATGGCTGCATCGTTGGTGAAACCTTCTGGGAGAGTGACTCGGGGGCTCGAGGGACTCGGCTGGAAGCTGCAGGAGACGTTGTTGGAAGCGTGTGTACGTGGGCAACGTGCAGCGGGCCGGAGAGAAGGGCTGAACCTCGGGAGCACAGAAGGTGAGGGACTGACCAGCTTCTGTTGTGTAGAACTCTGTGTGCAGGAACCTAGGACGGAGGCTGCCGTCTGCTTGCGTGGGGTTTGCCACGTGCTTGCGCAGGGTCTGCTGCGTGCTTGCGTAGGGTATGCTACGTGCTTGTGTGGGGTACGCCACATAGTCGCTATCTCGAGGAGATCGTGCAGGTCGTGTGGAGCCGCCGGAGGGAAAATCCATCCTTGAACAGGGGTTGCTGTTCGCTTGCGTAGGGTCCGCTACGTGCTCGCGTGGGGTACGCCACGAAGTCGTTTTCCTTAAGAGGATTGCGCATTTGGTTACCTAGTTAGTCACGTTAACGCGTGCAACCTTCTGTTGTGCAGAATCTTCGGATCTGTATAACCTCCTGTAGAGCAGAACCTTCAGGTCTGAATCTACTTTAGTGCAGAACCTTACGGTCTGTACAACTCTCTGTAGTACAGAACCCTACGGGTCTGTGCATACATTTTCCTGGTCACTTTTGCTACAGAACCTCACGGTCTGTTCAGTAGAAGGTCGACTACCCTTGGTACAGAATCTTTCAGATCTGTGCTTCTCAACTAAGTCATTTTCCTATACAGAACCTTCTGTTGTGGATTGGCATACTCGGTACAGAACCCTCTGTGTTGTACCTACCTTCTTCGACACAGAACCCTCTGTGTTGTGCCTAAGCTTCTTCGACACAGAACCCTCTGTGTTGTGCCTACCTTCTTCGACACAGAACCCTCTGTGTTGTGCCTACCTTCTTCGACACAGAACCCTCTGTGTTGTGCCTACCTTCTTCGACACAGAACCCTCTGTGTTGTGCCTACCTTCTTCGACACAGAACCCTCTGTGTTGTGCCTTACCTTCTTCGACACAGAACCCTCTGTGTTGTGCCTACCTTCTTCGACACAGAACCCTCTGTGTTGTGCCTTACCTTCTTCGATACAGAACCTTCTGGTCTGTATTGTGCCTAAGCTTCTTCGACACAGAACCCTCTGGTCTGTGTTGTGCCTTATCTTCTTCGACACAGAACCTTCTGGTCTGTGTTGTGCCTAACGTTCTACGATACAGAACCTTCTGGTCTGTATTGAGCCTACCCTCTTTGACACAGAACCCTCTGTGTTGTGTCTACTCTCTTCGACACAGAACCTTCTGGTCTGTGTTGTGCCTTACCCTCTACGATACAGAACCTTCTGGTCTGTATTGAGCCTAAGTTACTATAGTACAGAACCTTCGGGTTTGTGCTACATAACGAGCCTCTACGGCACAGAACCTTCTGGTCTGTGTTCTGCCACTCAAGCCTCTATTGTACAGAACCCTACGGGTTTGCTTTTAGTTGCTATCATTTGTGTAACTTGTACTGAGATACATTTGAGTGGAAACCATCCAAATATCTGGGTGAAGAGTGGACGTAAGCAATTTGCTGAACCACTATAAAAATCCTTGTGTCCATCAAACAAATTTGCGTACACAATCAAACGTTCTGTCTTACAGAAACTTACAGGCTCTGTTTAACAGAAGCTTTTCATTCCGCTGCGGGGTAAAACGAAAAAGCGTTAAAATCCGAATTTGGAGATTAACACTAATTCACCCCCCCTCTTAGTGTAACAATTGGTATCAGAGCGGGTTCAACAGAGGCTTAACAGCTTGTTGTAGATCCTTGAAAAGCTCTTTCCAGCTACACACTCATCTCCACAGAAGCTCTTAGCTCTGTGACTGGTTCTATTCTGTAGAAGCCTACGCTCTATCAGAATCAACCCGCTACTGCACAGAAGCTTTAAGCTCTGTGAAAATCAACTTGGTTCTATTCTGTAGAAGCTTACGCTCTATCAGAATTTAACCTCTGTTCCACAGAAGCACCTTGTTCTGTGAGAAACTATTTGTGTCTTCTCTGTAGAAGCTTACGCTCTATCAGAAGCTACCTTCTATTCAACAGAAGCTTGCGCTCTGTTTGAAAACAACATCTGGAATAAGTGTTCTACTCAACAGAGACTGAACTAAACTTTTCCATCCTCCAGAAGCTTCAAGCTCTGTGAGTATTAAATTGTAATACTCTGTAGAACTCTGCATTCTATCAGAATCTATTCAACAGAAGCGTACGCTCTGTGAATATCACATTTGGCATTTTGTTTCTATTCTGCAGAAGCTTGCTGCTCTGCGAGAATTCAACAACTGCCACCTGAAAGAAATTCTCAGTTCTGTCATATTGACACTCGTGCTCTATTTAACAGAGGCCTGATTGTTGACTTGACGACTGACTTCTACCCAACAGAAGCTTGCTTCTTTGTTGAGGTTCTATTCGTCAACGTTCTGTTCTATAGAAGCGTAATACTCTATACGAATCGAACATATGGCTGAAAACTATAATGTGCCTAAACCACATGTTGGGAATCCTCCCATTTTCGATGGTAAGAATTTTTCCTACTGGAAAATTCGTATGAGCGCATTTGTTGATGCAATTGACGAAGACTTATGGTCTTATATAGAAGATGGTCCTCCTTCTATACCAGAGAACCAACAATTTGATCGAGAAGGTCATCCTACACGGGAATACCTTAAGATCAGACGACTCACTAAAACGGCAAAGTATTTGATGTTCAATGCTATGTCAGAAGGTGAATTCGTCAAAGTTTCAACTTGCACTTCGGGCAAGGAAATCTGGGATAAACTTGTCACCATGTATATTGGAACCCTCTGGTCTGTGTTGTGCCTAAGCTTCTTCGACACAGAACCCTCTGGTCTGTGTTGTGCCTAAGCTTCTTCGATACAGAACCCTCTGGTCTGTGTTGTGCCTAAGCTTCTTCGACACAGAACCCTCTGGTCTGTGTTGTGCCTACCTTCTTCGACACAAAACCTTCTGTGTTGTGTCTACTCTCTTCGACACAGAACCTTCTGGTCTGTGTTGTGCCTTACTCTCTACGATACAGAACCTTCTGGTCTGTATTGAGCCTAAGTTACTATAGTACAGAACCTTCGGGTTTGTGCTACATAACGAGCCTCTACGGCACAGAACCTTCTGGTCTGTGTTCTGCCACTCAAGCCTCTATTGTACAGAACCCTACGGGTTTGCTTTTAGTTGCTATCATTTGTGTAACTTGTACTGAGATACATTTGAGTGGAAACCATCCAAATATCTGGGTGAAGAGTGGACGTAAGCAATTTGCTGAACCACTATAAAAATCCTTGTGTCCATCAAACAAATTTGCATACACAAACAAACGTTCTGTCTTATAGAAACTTACAGGCTCTGTTTAACAGAAGCTTTTCATTCCGCTGCGGGGTAAAATGAAAAAGGGTTAAAATCCAATTTTGGAGATTAACACTAATTCAACCCCCCTCTTAGTGTAACAACTCCATCACGAGATGCACCGATTACCGATCCTCATACGCACCCTTAAACTCGACAATATTCGACTGCCCCGACAAATGCTGCATAATCTGAATCACCCTCTTGATATCATTGTAAGCGAATTTGATCGCTAACCCAAGATCACCGTATCGATTTGGGACACCAAAAAAAAACGGGGAAAACGGAGGCGTACCTGATTGCGCCATAATCTCCAATACAAAAGCGGAAGCCAAGATCCGAGAGTACGAACTGCAAGAACAATCAGGAAAGTGCCCTAGGTCTTCCCCTCCCTCCTGACGAGACGGCCGATGGAACTATCTGATTAATACATCAGTGGGAGAGGGGACCTAGCGCTATTATAAACGTGACAGGCCCTTCCATCACGGGCTTATGTCAACATTAGGCCTACACCGAGTTGCCGTCTAGCCCACATCATACAATAACGAGATGTCGCAAAAGTCCATAACAAAGATCACCGAACCTCAATGGACTATCATGCATTGTCCCGTAATCAACATACAACCCGGTTTTTCAAGATAGACAAAATATAATTAATTATAGCCCAAAGGAATTTTATAAACAAAACAAAAGAAAGAAAACAAAGGTTCAATAAAATTCCAACATTCTCCCACTGGGCTATGATTAATTTCAAAAGTTCAAAACCTTTAGTTTTAAAACGACTCTCGGGCTGTACACAGATATGGCCATATCATAGAAAACGATATACGGGACAACATCTCAAAACAACCTCGGCCATCAAAAGTCGCTAACACCGAACCATGGCCGTCGTCACATCATTTACCGACATTAGACAACCATGATCACAAGCATCCACAACTCTAACGCCAATAGGTCAATGTGGCGGTGTAGCCGAAAATAACATCCCTCAATGGTGATCATAATGATGTTATTTCCGGTCGGTCCTATAAATTTTCCTGTAACCTTTATACTTCATCGAAGTCGGGAAAATCCCTCTGTAACCTTTATATTTCACTGAAGTCAGAGAAAAACTTCTGTAACCTGCATACTTCAGCGAAATCAGAGTACCCATCCGTAACCTTAATGCTTCAGAGAAGCCGGATGAAATAAACTGGCACTAATGCCACCATATGTCTCAAAAATAAAACTCGCGAGAACCTCAATGGTATCATCAGAGACATGCTAATTTGACAAAACCGTCATGCTCAAGATAAACACCAGATCTTGAGACTTTCAAACATGTGCACATGTAACATTCAACAAAATGAATAACAGATGATCATCATATAACATTAAAACCATCAAATGTCTCAAGTCATACATCAACATCCAACACAAACTCCCACTAACCAAGTACATCAAAAGACTCTACCACCCCCATACTGGTAACATGAACCTGAAAAACACCAGGTGGTAATCCCTTGGTTAACGAGTCTGCAATCATCGCGTCAGTGCGGATGTGCTCAATCTCAACATCCCCTTTCTTTACATGATCCCTGACAGCGAGATATTTGATCTCTATATGTTTCGAACCACTCGAACTCTTATTGTTCTTCGAGAACATCACAGCTGCGCTGTTATCACAAAATATCCTAAGCGGCCTACATATAGAATCAACAACTACAAGCCCCAATATAAAGTTTCTTAGCCAAATAGCATGTGTCACTGCCCCATAACATGCCACAAAATCTGCCTGCATAGTGGATGAAGCTGTCAGAGTTTGCTTCACACTTTTCCAAGAAACTGCTCCACCGGCCATCATGAATATGTATCCTGAAGTAGATTTCCTATCATCTGGGCATGTCCCAAAGTCAGAATCAGTATAACCCACTACTTCAAGACTATCTGAGCGCCTGTACACAAGCATATAATCACGTGTCCCCTTTAGATACCTCATAACTTTCTTGGCAGCCATCCAGTGATCAGGACCTGGATTAGACTGATATCTCCCAAGAACACTCACTGCAAATGCAATGTCCGGCCTAGTGCAAACCTGAGCATACATCAAACTCCCAACAGCACTAGCATAAGGTATACTCACCATCGACTTCTTTTCAAAGTCATTCTTAGGACACTGATTTTTACTGAATTTGTCCCCCTTTTGTACAGGTGCAACACTAGGTTTACAACCCTCCATCTCAAAACGTTTCAATACTCTATCAATATATGCCCTTTGAGAGAGTCCCAATAGCCCACGAGATCTATCTCGACGTATATCTATGCCAAGAACAAAAGATGCCTCCCCAAGGTCTTTCATATCAAAAGACTTTGTCAACATTATTTTGGTTTCACAGAGCAACCCAACATCACTACTAGCAAGGAGGATATCATCAACATACAAGACCAGAAAAATATACTTACTCCCACTGGTCTTTAGGTAGATGCAATGATCTACTTTATTTTCAACGAATCCAAAAGAAGTCACTACTTCATCAAATTTTAAGTACCACTGACGAGATGCCTGTTTCAGACCATAGATAGACTTCTTAAGCTTACAAACCATGTTCTCCTTACCAATTTCCTCAAATCCCTCAGGTTGTTCCATATATACATCTTCTTCAAGACTACCGTTTAAAAAAGCAGTCTTAACATCCATCTGATGCAGTTCAAGATCAAAATGTGCAACCAAAGCCATGATAATACGAAAGCCATCCTTAGAGGAGACGGGAGAAAAGGTCTCGGTATAATCAATACCTGGTTGTTGTGTAAACCCTTTCGCCACTAATCTTGCCTTATAGCGATCCACCTTTCCATTGGCATCCCTCTTAGTTTTGAACACCCATTTACACCCAACTGGTCGATGACCATCGGGTAAATTCACAAGCTCCCACACATCATTCTGTGACATCGAAGTCATTTCCTCTCGCATAGCATTAAGCCACATACTACTATGGGGAACAGAAACAGCCTCCCGATAGCTCAAAGGATCTGTCAAACTAACATCAGATTCACCAAGATAAACTATATAATCATCACTGATAGCAGGTCGTCTTTGTCTAACAGACCTCCTGACAGGAGCCTCTTGAGAAGAAGACTCAGGCTGTGTGAAAAAATCATCAACAATGGGCTGTTCAGTAACATCACTGGGTACAATCGGCACGTCACTATGTGGGATTGAAAGAGGAAAGAATACTTTCTCATTCTGCTCGAAAGTGTCTGAAACATCAACTCCAGTACTAACCTCATCAGCAACATCAAACTCCAAGAACCTTGCATTCATGGAGTCAATCACAGTCCTCCCACGACTAGGACAATAGAACCTGTACCCTTTAGACCTATCAGGATATCCAATAAAAAAGCAACGAGAAGTCCTTGACTCGATTTTACTCATATGGGGATTGAAGATTTTAACCTCAGCAGGACACCCCCACACACGAAGATGATTAAGGCTAGGTTTACGACCAGTCCAAATTTCGAAAGGAGTTTTGGGAACATATTTTGAAGGAACACGATTAAGGATATACAAAGCATATCTAAGCGCTTCACCCCATAGAAAACAAGGTAGGTTAGACCTACTCATCATGCTTCTCATCATGTCCATAAGGGTGCGATTCGCCTTTCGGCCACACCATTTTGTTCGGGCGTATAAGGCATGGTATATTGTGGAACAATTCCACATTCCTGTAAGTACTTAGCAAACGGTCCCATTTGTTGCCCAGAACCATCATGTCTACCATAGTACTCACCACCACGATCAGACCGTACTACCTTAATCAATTTCTCTAACTGCTTCTCGACTTCAGTCTTAAATACTTTAAATTTGTCGAGAGCTTCTGACTTCTCTTTAATGAAATAGAGATAGCCATACCGAGAAAAGTCATCTATAAATGTTATAAAATACTTGTTTCCACACAAAGTAGTAGGATAAGGTCCAGAGATGTCAGTGTGGATGATTTCTAAAAGCTCTGAGCTACGAGTAGCTCCTTTCTTCTTAGACTTGGTGAATTTGCCTTTAATGCAATCTACACAAGTTTCTAGATCACTGAAATCAAGAGAAGGTAAAATTTCATTTTGACTAAACTTTGAATCCTTTCTCTCGATATGTGGCCTAAACGTTTATGCCACAACAGACAAGAATTTTCAACGGATAAAGGTCTCTTGGAGGTACTCGACTCAACCGAGAAATTTTGAAAAGGAGTAGGAGTCAAAAGCAATTGAAATAATCCATTATTTAGAATTCCAGAACCAACAATCTGAGAATTCAAAGACAATCGAACTGAACCTCGTTCAAAAAGAAAAGAGTATCCACTAGAGTTCAAAGCTGAAATAGAAATCAAGTTTCTTCTAATAGTGGGAACGTAAAAGACATTTCTCAACATGAGAACATGATTTGACTCTAGAACAAGACGAACAACTCCTATGGACTCGACTTGGACTTCAACATCGTTCCCCACTTTAAGCTTTGACTCCGTTTCACTTGGTTTCCTTATGCTCTTGAACCCCTGTAATGTCATAGTAACATGCACAGAAGCTCCACTATCAATCCACCAAGAACTAGGTGAGACATCAACTAGATTCGATTCAAAACATACTAGAACAGAAGAGTTACCTCCAGACTTATTTTGCTCAAGTCGAGCCTTAAGCTTAAAACAATCCTTTTTCATATGTCCTAACTTTTGGCAATAGAAACATTTGATATCCTTTTTAGAGACAACCTTTGAACCTCCCTCACTCTGATCGTGACCATGCCTCTTAAAGCCCGTATTCTTAGAAGCACCGGGGTGAAAACGCTTAGAGTGCTTCTTACCCTTCAAAAAGGAAGGTCTAGAAGAAGACACAAGAAAGGCACTCTCACTCTTCTCCCTCTTAAGTTTCTCTTCCTCCGCCATACACTTACTAATGAGATCATTGATAGTCCAACTCTCGTTTTGGGAAATAAAGGCAGTTTTGATCTGAGAGAAATTCGGAGGCAAGGAATTGAGAGCATGAAGAATGATGAACTTATCTGGGAGAGGAATCTCAAGGCTTTTTAGTTTGGACTGGAGGGAAATCATTTTCAGAATATAGTCTCTCACTCCTCCCACATTGTCATAAGACATACTCGTCAGCTTTTTCAACAGGACACTAGATTCAGCCATATCGGGTACAAGGTACCTATCTCCAAGAGCAGAGCAACTCCTTAGCAGTGGAAGCCTCAGGTAACCCACTCAACAGATGTTCTGAAATTGATCTCCTCATGGCTAGAAGACTCATATAGTTCGAATGCTCCCACTTGCTAAAGTACTCTCTTTCCATTGGGGTACTAGCCTCAGTAAGCGGAGCGGGGCGATCCACTCGCAAGGCTAAATCCAGATTTACAAATCCCAGGGCATACAGAAGCTCATCCTTCCACTTATTGAAATTAGATCCATTTAGGACCTCAACTACACCAACACCAGCATTGTTCAAAGCAAGTGTGACTGAAAACAAAAGGAACAAATACATGAGTGAACATAACAGCAATAGTCATTTACATAGACTATCAAACAGAGAGCCTCAAACAACGCCAAATGCAGTGAATCCAACACCTTTGGGCAGAAGGACCCCACACCAGCAAAGTCAAGACACTCTAGCAACCCTCAACAAGTCCGAGAAAATCCCACCTGTCACTTTGAGTGAGCCGCTTTGGCAGCCAAGCACTCAAAGCACAAATATGAGATAACTCACTTGCTGAGAACACGCGCGATTGTAAGAAAACCCGGTTGTCACTCAGGTCGAGTCGCTTTGGCAACCAAACGACCAGAGCACAAATCCAAAAGCCGCTTACCCTTAATGCACATGCCCGTCAGATGACCCACCTGTCACTGTAAACGAGCCACTTTGGCAGCTAAACGCTTACAGCACAAATGTGAAAACACCGACAAGTTCACTCACAAAATCACATGTTCCCTTAGTCACATATGTACGCTCAATAATAACCTCTTTTTTTTTTTTTTGAACTCCGCAGCTGCGGCGCGCGGTAGCAGAATGTTCCGCAGCTGCGGAATAATCCGTCGCAGCTGCGGAATGACGTCTGTTCGTCTTCTCTAAACCTAATTTCGCGAAAACCGATCCTAATCACCAGAATCGATCCCAAATCGCGAAATCTTTTCAGAAATACATAATCAAACATCGTGCGGATCCCAAATCGACAAACGGTTGCTCTGATACCACATGTAAGCGAATTTGATCGCTAACCCAAGATCACCGTATCGATTTGGGACACCAAAAAAACGGGGAAAACGGAGGCGTACCTGATTGCGCCATAATCTCCAATACAAAAGCGGAAGCCAAGATCCGAGAGTACGAACTGCAAGAACAATCAGGAAAGTGCCCTAGGTCTTCCCCTCCCTCCTGACGAGACGGCCGATGGAACTATCTGATTAATACATCAGTGGGAGAGGGGACCTAGCGCTATTATAAACGTGACAGGCCCTTCCATCACGGGCTTATGTCAACATTAGGCCTACACCGAGTTGCCGTCTAGCCCACATCATACAATAACCGAGATGTCGCAAAAGTCCATAACAAAGATCACCGAACCTCAATGGACTATCATGCATTGTCCCGTAATCAACATACAACCCGGTTTTTCAAGATAGACAAAACATAATTAATTATAGCCCAAAGGAATTTTATAAACAAAACAAAAGAAAGAAAACAAAGGTTCAATAAAATTCCAACAATCATCCCTATCACTCTTAGACACCAGTTTCCTCTTCAAGATCGACTTGCAGGCATAACTATGACCAGTCGAATTCTCTGTACACAGATAAGTAATCCCAAATTGTCCCCTACCCAGTTCCTTTCCTAAAGTATAGAACATCCTCACATCCTCATAAGGCTTCCCAAGGATAGTGTTATCCTGCTTCGTACCGGAGGCCGCAACCCGCCATAATACTAACTGCGGGCTTTCCGGTGGCCGGCGGAGCCGGAGCCTTCTGAGTATGAACAGGAGGATAGTACTGCTGCTGCTGAGGGGGCTGCTCCTGATGAGGGGGATTGACTCTGGGTGGTGCCGGTGGTGGCCGTGATCGTGGTGGAGTAACCGTTTGCTCCGGATTGCTTGCGCATTTCCTTGCTCTCAGACACAACCCATTACGGCGATAGAAGGGAAGGAAGTTGGGTTAAGATCAAGTCAAGAACTTGGGGTGGGAATTGGGTGATGATGTTTGGACGGGGAGTAGGGAGGAATTGTTGAGGAGATTTTTGCAGCTTTTTGTTTGATATGCAAAAGGGAGTGTGAAAGAAGTGGGGAAGAAAGAGAGATGCTGGAAGTTAGCTTTGCTGAGGTTTTAGTTTAAAGAATAATAAAAATCAAAATCTACAAATTAATGTTTATGAATATTAAATAGAAAGGTTTATTGTTATTGAGAAATACTGTCCGGTTCCGGTTCCGCTTCACCTAAAAACTAGCAATTATGTGAGGGGTCCTAACTCTAATTAGGGGTTAGTTCAGGCCTTTTCTATTCGGTGTGGGATTATTTTCCAACACCTCCCTATAATTCCATGTCGGACGGTTGGGCACCCTTGTACGGAATCTTTATCCGACGGGACGAATCTGGCTGATACTATGTTAGAAATCGTGTCGGGGTTCACCTTCACATAAAAACTAGCTATTAAATGGTTCTAACTCTATTTAAGGTTTTGGCCCAGGCCTTTTTTATCAATTGCAAGGGCTGATATTCTGAAACGGGAATAATTAATATATAAACAATGGGTTTTGCATTTCAAAAGTCGGGAAAGTATTTTTTTCTATATTTTTGTATTGATTGTATATTCTTACCTGACGTGACATTATATATTACCAAATGTTATCCCTATGTCGATGTTTCAAATAGCGACATTGAAAAAAATTGACTAAATCGCAATTTTTTTTAGTATTAGACGAAAGCTTTTGTTTGAAACATTGATTTTTTATAAAGATGTTTGAAATATCGACTTTGGTCCGACATAAAAAAAAAATGTAAAAAGTTCATAAGTCTTCCAAATCGAAGTCGATATTTCAAACAAGCTATTTAGATATTTCTGAATTCGAAATTCTGTTTAGTAAATTTTTTCTACACCAACGTTACAAAAATACTCTATTTATCTTGACATTTTTTTTCCTAAACTAGCACGCATTTAAGTACTATGAGTTGATTATACATGCGACCAACTAAGTCATCTGTGAATGAATGAAGTGGGTGGGTGTACACAGGTGATCGATCATCAATCATTGTTTCTTTGTATCTATCTAAAGAAAATAATAATGATAATAAATTAGACACATTCCCTAATCCCCACTATATGTATCATTTTATATGATTAATAAAAATGAGACGCGATGGGATTGGGAACTAAGATAAAAGTCACGTGTTTGCAAATGTGCGACCAATTTATGTGTCCATCACGTAAACCTGAAACCCCTTGCTTGGTATGCTTTCAGGAACTTGCTCATTTTTCTTTTGCCCGTGGAAGTGTGTTGACATAGTAAATAATTTTGGGCCTGGGCTTAGAGCCCAGGAATCATCACACTACCTAAGAACGAAGTCGCCCAGGCCGACTCATGACAAAGTCGACTAGGTTAACTCAGAACGAAGTCATCCAGGCCGACTCATGACAACGTCGACTGGGCTAACTCATAACGATGTCGCCCAGGTCGACTCATAGTGAAGTCGACTGGGTTAGCTCATGACAAAGTCACCCAGGTCGACTCATGACGAGGTCGGTTGGGTTAATTCATGATGAAGTCGACCCACAATAGAGTTACTAAAGACGACTCATGTATAGAGTCGACTAGGTCAACTCACCACTAAGATATGACCACCAATAGGACCCAATAGTAGCTAGGTCTACTCATAGGGTCAAGTCGACCTTACCCTGAACAAAGGCAACTGCAGCAGTCAAAGCCCGTACAAACAAAGCAAGTCGACGAGATGGGAATAAATTTATTTATTCCTAAAATCACGATTGTTAAGAATCGTAACCGATTCTAATTCTCAGGAATGTGATCCCGTATCTCATGGGAAGTTGTTGGGACACTCCCACGATACTAGGGATCACGATCTATGACACGATCTGTAACAAGATCCACTCGTTACGTGTTAGACACGAACGAGCTCACTATAAATAGCAAAGGAGTTTCCAAAGACAAGACACGAATACACACAGCCAAAAACTCTGAAGTTTGTTCGTCAACCTTAGGAATTAGATGCCCTGACCCGGCTTATAGGTTAACTACCCTTCCACCGGCAGAGTGAGCTCGTAGGGCCTTTGCCGTCAATCCTCCGCCAGCGACACCACCGACGAAGTGAGCTCGTAGGGCCTTCGTCACAACTCTCCACCAGCGACCACCCCCGACGAAGCGAGCTTCCAAGGCCTTCGTCACGACCTTCCGCCAGCAACCACCACAGACGGAGCGAGCTTCCAAGGCCTTCGTCACGCGTTCTCCGCCGCTACAAGATCCCACATCGTCACCACTGTTTCCCTTTTTCCTATTAATGGCTGTAAGCCCTTTACTTTTAATTCTCTAAAGATTGTAAGACTTGCATTATTTCTGTACAAAGTTAGTGCATCTTCTTACTGGCGACCACAATACAACTACTGTGAGTCCATTGCCAAATATTTTCGACGTGATCCGTTCCGTGCGCGAACACGTTTTTGGCGACCACAGTGGGAGCACGTTGAGGAAAAAGAATGCCGAGAAATACTCGAAGCCGTGAGTCTCAGAATCCCTTAGATGGGGAAAACCAGGAACTTCCTCCGGGAATGGACTTGCCAGCGCCGGCCCTAGGAGGCCAGGCAGCTACAAACCAGTCAGAACTTCCTCCGGGAATGGACTTGCCAGCGCCGGCCCTAGGAGGCCAGGCAGCTACAAACCAGTCCACCTTTGATTCACATACCCCGTCTGAATTTATTTCAAGACTGGAGTTCCACAAGGAACTGGGAGATGTGCGTCAGGAGTTGACTGCTATGAAGGGTATTCTAATGGATGTCCAAACCCTAATAGGGCGTCTTTCTGGCCCGAGAAACGAGGAAAGAGTAAGACCTCATATGAGAGAAACCCCCTTTAGGGAGTCTACGTTCATGACAGACGCTCGACGGACTGCTCAAGGGCCACGTAACGTGACTTTTGAGCAATCTGAGATAAGGACGAATGCTCTTTTCGAACCCGGAAATCTGGTTCCCCCTGGTCGACCCTCTTCTTCACGTAATCGACCAACGAATACGTATTGGAATGAGGTAGAGGACTTTCAAGAGGAAACAGATCGAGGGGAGGATTTTATTCCGTCTCGACGCCCTGGAAAAGAACCTGTAATCGACGCGACTGGAGACCACTATGACCTTGGATCCCGAGGTGGAAACTTTCGGGAGGAACCTTCTTTCTACATGAGGGATCCAGTGAATCAGGCAATGGGGGAAAGATCTCCGTACAGCCCGATAAGGTCAACTCGACCTCCAGCGCAGGCCCCAGTAGGCGGTATACCCCCAGACTTGAGGGATACCATAACTCAGGTTATAGAGCAAGTCGTCCCCGGAATAGCTCGGCGAGACGATGCCTGTTTGTACAGGTCTCCCTATCCTGCATATGTCGACAGGGATTTCCCTCTACCTAGAGGTTATAAGGTGCCCGACTTTACTCGTTTTTCGGGTGAAGATGAAATGACCCCACTCGAGCATGTCGCTCGCTTCACTCACCAACTTGGTGAGGCGGCTGGGAACGACTTTTGGAAACTGAAGCTTTTCCCTAACTCATTAACGGGAGATGCCTTTACGTGGTATGCGAGTTTGCCGCCAGGGTCAGTAGCCTCGTGGACTCAGATGCAGTCTATGTTCGTTAAGACCTTTGCTCGACTGGATACCCCCATGTCAATGTTTGAGGTAATGCGCCTTAAGCAGGCTAACGGAGAACACCCAGGACAGTTTCTAATGAAACTTAGGAAGGCCCTACTACGGTGTAGACCCCCCATACCGGAGAAAGATCAATTACTTCTCGCATTAAATGCGTTGACAATCCCGTTCCGGAAAAAGCTGCAGGGCGAGCGCTTTGCTGACCTGTATGACTTAGCAAGGAGGGCTACTGAGTATTATCAGCTCCTTACAGAGGAAGCCCAGCTGACTCGAGCCTACCAAGTCGACACTTATGAAGTCGACGTGGCGGAATTTGTCAAGGGGGAGTCGACTATATGCGATCCCCTGACTAAGAAGAATTCCAAAGCTAAGGCATCCCAAAAGAATGCCGAAGAAAGAAAATATTCTTTCGATACGGATAAAGTCGACGCAATATTCGACTGGCTTTATCAAAGGAAAAGGATTAGGCTCAAGCCCGGCCATCGAGTCCCTCAGACAGAGAGGGAAAAGAATAGGAATTACTGCAAGTGGCATGGGTCCTTCACCCATGCTACCAAGGACTGTTTGTCCTTTAGAAATATCATCCAGGATTTAATAGAGTCTAAAGAGCTACGTTTTCCCGAGGTCGACGAAGTCGCCGTGGTGGATGATAATCCATTCGGGGATGAAGTCGCCATTCATACGTTTGACATATTTGATGCTGAGGTTAATCTCTTAGAAGTTATTAACGACTCTGCTGTACCCTCGCAGGACTTACAAGCAACCGGCGAGACTTTGGTGGCTAATGCCCTGATGAAGCGACTGGCTGAGCGTGGGATCTTCATTCTGCCCAAAGGAAGGGAGAAGTGGCTATGCCACTGGCACTTGAACGACACTCATACTACGGATCAGTGCCACACGTTCAAGAAGTACCTACTGGACAGCAAGACGGAGGAGTGGTACGACTTGACCCCGTTCGAGGAAGCAGCAATGTCGCTGAACACTCCCCGAGGATCTTCTCACGCCCTCAAAAGCCCTCCTAGCGCAGATCGCCGATTAGCCTTGCGAGGAGGAAGAGGAGGCCCCCAGGGTCACAAAGGGAATGGAGAGGCAGTCGCCCGGGGAACAGAACGCCCGGCACGGCGACTGGAGTTCATAGACTCGTCTGGCCAAAGGGTCATCAAACAGGGGTACACTAGAACTACCCCTGTCAAGGAGATTAGACCGGTAGAGGAGCATAAGGAAGCGGACCAACCTCAGCAGGCCGTGAATCGCAGGCCCCGCTACGCGTCGCAGACAGTTGATCCTCAGGAACTGCGGAGGGGGCCACCCATTGCCCAATTCCTGGACGAAAAGCTGCTGTGCCAAAAGTGCAAGCTGATCGCTCACAACCGCATACTCATCACCCAGCTCTGCACAGCATGCTGCGTTAACTACTTCTTGCGGCTCGTCGACTTATCCGCAAAAGGGGAAATGCTGGTGAAGGCAGTCCGTCCTGAGGGCTCTGGTAATTCGAAACCTAACAAGCCCTCTTCGAATAGGCCAGCAGATAACCCTGTGCAGGTAGGATATGACCCAGCCGACGGAAGGTTTGTGGAGGTAAGTCGACTTCCTTTTGGTTCTAAGAAACCAAGGTTTGTCAAAGCACTTAACCCTTCGTCTCAATGGCAGAAGGCGGAAAGGAAGGTTACGCTTCCCGTGAGGGCTCAAAAGAGAAAAGAAAGGCGTCTAAGTCACGCCCAGAAGAAGCCCAGAATGACCCCTGTGATGCCACCCTTTGGCGGGAACCACGCCACAGGGAAACAAGTCGCAGAGCCCGAGCGGGTCGAGTCTACTGACTACTCGGAAGACCCAGGCTCGAGCTTCGACTACATTCCTCTACGAGGAGATAAGCCCTGCGACTTCAACGCAGCGCAAGGGCCCCTCGTGAGCTGTAACGCTCTTACCCTCCCTGCGGAGTTCGCCTGCAACAACAAGTCGGAGGCACCGGAAGGTAAAACTCTCGACTCTAAAGTCATTACATTTCCTTCTGGCTTCCCTCTGCACTGGTTGAGGAAACCATCAGATCGCATGAAACAGCATATGCATTCGCTGTACATCTCAGCCACCGTTGATGGTGTCTTAGTGGGCCGAGTCTTAATAGACAATGGCGCCACTGTCAATGGTCTTCCCCTTGCCAAGTTTAGATTACTTGCGTACAAGCCTAGCGAGTTGGTGCGAACCGACGTAGCTGTAAGTGGCTTTAATGGGAGAAAATCCAAGTGCCTGGGCATATGCTCCGTGCGCCTAGGCGTCGGGAGACACGAGCAGGAAACTGCTTTCTTTGTAATCGATATAGCCCCTTCATTTAATGCGCTTTTAGGACACGATTGGCTTCATAAGGCCGCCGCGATTCCATCTACTTTGCATAGGGAGTTAATCTTATGGCTTGACTCCGAAATAGAAATCGTTAAGGCTGATGAATACTCCTGTTGTGACAAGGGTATTTTGCATGCAGAGACGTGTAAGACAATCAAGGACCTTACTCTGGACCAGCGCTACAAGCTGGGAGACCCCACAGTCGAACCCTTAGGTGAACCTTCTGGGAAGTTCGACTTCATCGTAAGCTATGGCACCTCTCACCCCAAGCCTGACGAAGGACCGATTGTGCCATCAGGATGGGGGCCTGACTTCACAGACAAGGACATAGACGAGGTCCTGCAGGAGGTAGTCACGACCAAGGATGAAAGCGAGACGAACAACAGCCCAAGCGGCAACAAGGGAGAAGCGCCTAAGAGCCAAGAGAGCACTGCGACGGAGTTGGAGCCCGATAGACTCCTACACGAAGGGATGTATGGACAGTGAGGAGGAAGGTCATGCAGTCGCCGATATCCTACAGCGACTTCAGAAGCATGTTAGGATGTCTAGGAAAGTAGGATGCCAAATAGGCAACATCAATCTCGAAGCTAGGTCATGTAATAACGTTGACACCGATTTAGGTGGTGTCCAGAGTCGTGAGTCACTGATGATGCCATGTGACTCACTCGTAGGCGTCAATTTAGGCGAGGCATCAAGCCCTCGAATTGTTTTCATCAGTTCCTCAATGAATAAAGAACTTTTCAATTCTATCAAAGCTACTCTAGAAGAGTTTAAAGACTGTTTCGCTTGGGATTACACTGAGATGCCTGGCCTAGATCGCCGACTTGTGGAACACAAGTTACCAATCAAAACGGGATTTAAACCAGTCCAACAGGCGCCGAGGAGAATGACTCATGAAGTCACTCAAGCAGTATTCGAGGAAGTCAAGAAGCTCTTTAAAGCTGGATATATAAGGACATCGAGGTACACCGAATGGATATCCAGTATAGTTCCTGTCATTAAGAAGAATGGTAAGATTAGAGTTTGCATCGACTTCAGAGACTTGAATCGTGCCACTCCAAAGGATGAGTACCCCATGCCTATCGCAGACGACTTAGTCGATAAGATTACAGGGCACCAAATTATGTCCTTCATGGATGGTTTCTCAGGATATAACCAAATCTTCCTAGCTGAGGAGGATATCCATAAAACTGCGTTCAGGTGTCCCTTAGGCATTTTCGAATGGGTAGTCATGCCATTCGGACTCAAAAACGCTGGGGCAACCTACCAACGAGCCATGAACGCTATATTTGATGCCTCGATTAACAAAACAGTCGAAGTATACATAGACGATATAGTGGTCAAGTCGCAAGATGAGAAGTCACATGTTAATGACCTTAGAAATGCTTTCATTCAAATGAGAAAGCATCAGCTCAAACTAAACCCTCTCAAATGTGCCTTCGGAGTCAGAGCAGGACATTTCCTAGGGTTCTTAGTTCATCAACGCGGCATAGAAGTAGACCAAAACAAAGTAAACGCTATTCGAAAATTGAACCCTCCGAGTGACAAGAAGCAATTGCAAGCTTTTTTGGGACGGGTCAATTATCTTAGACGATTCATTGGCAATATAGCCGGTCGAACAGAAATCTTCTCGACTTTGCTAAAAGCAAAAGGGAATTTCGTATGGAGAGAAGAACACCAAAGGGCATTCGAGGGACTAAAGGAGTATTTAATGAAACCACCTGTGCTCGCTCCTCCTCGAATAGACAAACCTTACCTACTTTATGTAGCGGCGACTGAGGCAGTCATTGGAGCCATGTTAGCCCAAGAGACAGACGACAAGGTAGAAAGAGCAGTTTATTACTTGTCAAGGCAGCTCACCTCTACAGAAAAGCGCTATACAATTAAGGAGAAGTTGTGCCTATCAGTCTTCTATGCTGTTAAGAAGCTGAGACATTATATCGGATCCCAAGAGGTTCATGTTATTGCCAAGTCTCCAGTCATAAAATACTTTTTCGAAAGTCCCCTATTGATCGGAAGAATTAGTAAATGGAGCTTGGTCCTATCCGCATACAATCTGCGTTTCAAACCTCAACAGTCGGTGAAAGGGCAGGCCTTAGCCGACTTCTTAGTGAACCACGATCCATCTACATCAATTGATCAAGAGGAATCCCTTGAGGATGTCTGGCAAGCTTGGTTTGATGGATCTTCGGCGAAATCCGGCGTAGGCATAGGCCTCCACATACTTTCGCCACTAGGAAAGGACGTTCGCCTAGCATATCGTTTGTCGGCGACTCATACAAACAATGCGACTGAGTATGAAGCGTTGATCACGCTCTTGAAGGAATTTTGAGCCAGGAAAGCCAGAGTAATGGGAGACTCCCAACTGGTTATTGACCAGATGAATGGCGACTCTCTATGTCAAGAGAAACTCGCACCCTATCATCAAGTCGCTCGAAGGCTAGTCGAGCGGTTCGAAGAAATTACTTTCCTCTTTGTAGGCCGGGAGGAAAACACCATCGCTAACGACTTAGCCCAAAAAGCTTCGGGATACAAGGCTAGAGGAAGAAACGATTGTGTCCCCGAAATAGCTTCTCATTTAGTCCCACAAAGCGATTTGTTCGCATTGGACATACTGGTAAGCGATAAAGATTGGAGAAAGACCATCATCGACTTCCTGACGGACCCAGCTCAAAAGGCAAGCCAAAGAATTAAGACTCAGGCTTTGTCTTATACCCTCATAGATGGAGTACTCTACAGGAAAACCAAGGAAGGAGTACTGCTAAGATGTGTCGACTTAGACGAGGCGACTCCCATAATGTTAGAAACTCATCAAGGTTTATGTGGATCCCATCAATCAGGCATTAAGATGTCTTGGGTCATTAAAAGACATGGATTTTACTGGCCATCAATGCTAAAAAATTGCATAGAAATGGCTAGAGGATGTCAAGAGTGCCAAAGGCATGGTCCTGCGACGAGAGCTCCAGCGTCCGACTTAATCTCAGTCATTAAGCCTTGGCCATTTAGGACTTGGGCCCTGGACATAATCGGGGAGATTCACCCACACTCGAGTAAAGGCGATGCCTACATTCTAGTCGCTACTGACTACTTTACCAAGTGGGTTGAGGCTCAAGTATATAAGAAGATTGACCACAAAGAGGTGATCGATTTTCTTAGATCTTCCATCATTTATAGATTTGGGATTCCCCAGAATATTGTAGTAGACAATGGCACCGGTTTCAATAATGAGAAGGTGCGTGAATTCGCTGATGAGTTCAGTTTTTCAATCACTAATTCGACACCTTATTACCCCTAGTCGAATGGACAAGCTGAAGCTACCAATAAGCTCATAAAGAATAACATTCAGAAAATGGTTGGTGCAAATCCAAGAGAATGGCACAAACTATTACAAGACACCTTGTGGGCTCTAAGAGTCACCAAGAGAGACAGCACAGGGGAAGCCCCTTTTTCGCTGGTATATGGGCAAGATGCTGTCCTACCTATTGAGATTCGATACAAGTCGCTCAGGGTAGCTCATCCTGACTTGCAAGACGAGGCAATGTACCTCGCTTTAGAAGAATTGGAAAAGAAGCGACTCGACGTAATAGACCGACTCGAGGTACATAAGCAAAGAATTGCTAGGCACTATAATAAAAAGGTTGTCCATAAGCGCTTCAAAGTGGGCGACTTGGTATGGAAGATGGTCCTACCTCTTAAATCGAAGGACCAAGTCCTGGGTAAGTGGTCTCCTAATTGGGAGGGTCCATATGAAGTGTGCGAGACGTACTCATCTAATACGTATCGACTTATGACCAGAGAAGGGGATAAACATCCATTGAAGGTCAATGGTAAATATCTTAAATCCTACTGCGAGACCATTTGGGAAGCTCACCGTGGAATCTTAAAACGAAGGACTCCATTGATTTGGGAAGCGCTTAACTCCTAAGGGGTCGCGCGAAACTTCGCCCAAGTGTTATTCTCCAGAAGAATAATTATGCGTAGAGATTAGCTTGAGAAACGACATGCTCAATCAATCAATTAAAGTGAAAGCAATGTGATTACATTGTTGTTCTAATTACAAATCACCTAATCTAACCCGCCAGCCTTTTTGAAATCGAGGATAAGGGACTCGCGAGCTCGGCGCTTCGCGTTCACCCTATTCCGCTGGGCATAGAGGTCAACGACCTTTTCTCTATCTTTTCCAGCCCTGGCTTCCAGCTCCTCGATTTCCTGAGTATTGATCGACGCAAGCTGCCGAGTCAGATCATTCTTGAGGTTGGTATAAAACTCTACCTGCCTCTCTGCCTCAGTCAGCTTCTCTTGCACGTTGACCAAACGCTGGCGGGCGTCCTGTGCAGCTTTAGAGGCCTGCTTTCGAGCTTGATTGATCAACTGAATCTTCGAGTCGGTCGATTCCAGGATAAGCAAGTCGGCGTCATAGTCCCTCCAACGGGTCCAGTACGTCGACTTAAAGCTCTTGCAGGCCCCCAACAGTTCATCCGTGACCCAAGGGGAAGCCTCGATTCTTTTAACCAGCTTCTGCATCCTCTTAAATGAGTCGATCTCTAACGGGTCGATATGCAGAAGCTGGCACAACTCTTCAACATCCTCGTGAAGCTTCACCCATGAGTCGCTAGTCGAGGTCGCTGCAGCAGGATCCTGCAGAATAAGAAATGAAATGTTGCTAAGACACAATATCCTGAAAAGTCGACACTTTCATGCAATCGAATACTTACCTCCGAAGGTAGTAAACCCTCAGAGCTTTCGCCCGAAGAAGTGGAAGGAGTAGGAGCCTTCTGGCGACCAGCAGTCGTCTTCACTCTCTTCGGACGAGCCTGTAAAGTGTCGCGGTTAGAATCGCGATAACAACGCCATGCTTTGTGTAAAAGAAGAACACGTACCATTGGTGGTGCATGAGTGTGGACTGAAGAAGAAGGAACGTCTTGTTCTTCCTCCTCTCGCATCGACTGAGGTGGTGCCTCCTCTCGCGTCGACCAAGTTGAAGGATCGAATAAAACCATAGCGGTTCCTTCTTCTTGTAACAAGACTTCAGGAGCCTGCTCTTCCTAGAATAGAGTATAATAAAACCAAAGTTCATATATGAACTAGAGTAATATATCTTAGCAGGGAGTCGAGCTCACCTCGGCGATTGAAGCCGTTGAACCTTTCTCGAACACAGGGGGAGTAGGTTGGTCACCATCTCCGGTTGAAGCTTCGCCCTAGGCAATATAGTGCGGGTTAGATACAGAAGCTCAAGATGAATTAGAATCAGTAGAGTCATACCTCTGTAGTCGCTCCTCGAGCGATATCGACCGTCGCTAAGGTCGCAGGCGCCGCAGCAGATGATGAACTCACTACTGGTGATCTGAGTGGGGCCACCGCTGCTGGCGACCTGGAAGAAGAAGTCGCCGCTACGGTAGTCGGCGACTTGGGAAGGGGAGCCGATACTAGAGATGGTATCCTCACCTGTTTCCTCCTCTTTGATAGAGGCATCTCATCGGGGTCTTCCTCCTCTTCCTCTTCGATCTCCTTGCGTTTTGAGGCGACGTTGGCCTTAGAAGAGTCGCCTCTAGTCGTTCGCTTGGGACCTGCGACTTTGGCCTTCCCCTTGTCGATCGGCTTGGGCTTGGAGGGACCAGAGGCAAGGGGGGCTTTGAGCTTCGCTTTGCCGGGGTCCCGAGGAAGTAATGATCCTAAAAGGAAAAGAAGAAGAGAAAACTTAGGTCTAATATTAAGAACTCCATGCTGTTTAAACAAAGCTAAGTCTTTACCTCTCGCTTTGAGTTGAACATCATCAGGATAGAAATCAGGTTCGTCGGAGACCTCGAGGAAGTGCATCAAGGATCGCAGCTCCTCATACATAGATGACCACAGCACAGTGAAGAACTGTGTGGCGAAGCAAGAGGAGGAACTGGATGGGAACTCCATCCTGAGGAGTTGCGCCTTTCTGCTAAGCAACTCCAGGACCTTGGCGTCACCCGACTTGCACGGGATCTTCGTCGCCCTTCCAAGTAGGCCACCAGTGGCATCAACAAAAGGGACCGCCGCGCTCTGGATGAACCCGAACTGTCTTGCGCACAGCTGAGGGTTATAGACTTCAAAGGACAGGTAGTTGTCGAAAACTACTGGCAAATCCCTGCTGGTGAGAACCCCGTTCCAAAAGCCTGGAGCGATCTGGGGGTCGACCTTTTGGGCAATTGTTTTGTGGCCTGGGAGAGGCGCCCAGTCGCGCCGATCTGCCCTCGCGAAATCAGCTATATGCTTCATATGGCCAGTAACTGAAGTCGGGAGCCACTGGTCTTTGCTAGCAGCATCGATTCAAGATGCTCTCCCCATAGTACAAGGCTTCAGGGGGCGTCGTGGGGACCTTGAAACCAGTCAACCCTGGCATCCACATGGCCGACCATAGATGGACCAACCAAAGCATGCCTCCTGCTGGATGCTTTGGGAATGGCTTGATTTGAGAAGTCGCCCTCTCCAGATCGTGATATAGCAGACCGAGGATGAAGGGACCCCAGGCGACTTCTTCAGTAGTCTCCCTCAAAAAGTTCGCCACTGCATGAGACGTGTGGCCAACCTTCTTCCCAGGAAAACAATAGACAAATTTGCTCAGCCAGGTGCTGAGAAATTCGATCTCTTCCTGGGCGCCGAACCCTGCGGTCGTTCGCTTCTCGCCCTTTTTCTTGCCCACTGAGGCCATCTGCAAGTGTTTGTTTACGACTTTCATATACTTGAGGGCTCCCTTCGGACTAATGTCTCCTGCCTGGGCATATTGACGCACTGGGCGGCCATTAATCTTGCTCCCGGTCAAAAACTTCAAATCTGCCAAAGTGATGGACATAGGGCCTTCTGGGAAATAGAAGCAATTCACCATGGAGTTCCAGAAAGGCAGAATAGCAGCACAAACCCTAGGATCACAGCTCTTACTAGCTATTGACATCCTAAAAAATCTGAGAATCTTCTGGTCCCTGAATCGATTTTCAAAATGATCCTCCCACATCTCTAACCACTCTATCATCTCGGCCTTAGTAGCAGAAGGGAAGCACAAAAAGGTCCCCTGCTTCTCCCAGTTGAGGGGATTAATAAAGTTGGGATGACAAACCGGGATAGGCTTCTCTGTGATGAGGTAGTTGAGTGGCACCACTTCTGGAAACAGATGCTCCGGCAAGATGGGTCCAAGAGCGACACCCGATCCTTGGTCTTCCGCGACCGGAATAGGTCCGGCCGGCCCCGCACGAGCATTGTGGAGTTCGAAGGCTTTGAAAGTTGCCATCTTTTTAAAGATCGGAGAGATTTTGGTGAAGGAGATGGAAGGGACGGAGGGTTTCAAGAACGAGGGTTTTCTGGGTTTCTTGAGGAGGAAGATGAAGAAGTGTTGAGCAAGTAAGGACATGGGCGGGAAAAGGACACTCACTCTCCCTTATATAGGGTGTGATTTTTTGCTAAGTCAGCATAGCTAACCCAGCATAAAAGGGGGGCTTATGTTGACATAGTAAATAATTTTGGGCCTGGGCTTAGAGCCCAGGAATCATCACACTACCTAAGAACGAAGTCGCCCAGGCCGACTCATGACAAAGTCGACTAGGTTAACTCAGAACGAAGTCATCCAGGCCGACTCATGACAACGTCGACTGGGCTAACTCATAACGATGTCGCCCAGGTCGACTCATAGTGAAGTCGACTGGGTTAGCTCATGACAAAGTCACCCAGGTCGACTCATGACGAGGTCGGTTGGGTTAATTCATGATGAAGTCGACCCACAATGGAGTTACTAAAGACGACTCATGTATAGAGTCGACTAGGTCAACTCACCACTAAGATATGACCATCAATAGGACCCAATAGTAGCTAGGTCTACTCATAGGGTCAAGTCGACCTTACCCTGAAAAAGGCAACTACAGCAGTCAAAGCCCGTACAAACAAAGCAAGTCGACGAGATGGGAATAAATTTATTTATTCCTAAAATCACGATTGTTAAGAATCGTAACCGATTCTAATTCTCAGGAATGTGATCCCGTATCTCATGGGAAGTTGTTGGGACACTCCCACGATACTAGGGATCACGATCTATGACACGATCTGTAACAAGATCCACTCGTTACGTGTTAGACACGAACGAGCTCACTATAAATAGCAAAGGAGTTTCCAAAGACAAGAGACGAAGACACACAGTCAAAAACTCTGAAGTTTGTTTGTCAACCTTAGGAATTAGATGCCCTGACCCGGCTTATAGGTTAATTACCCTTCCACCGGCAGAGTGAGGTCGTAGGGCCTTTGCCGTCAATCCTCCGCCAGCGACACCACCGACGAAGTGAGCTCGTAGGGCCTTCGTCACAACTCTCCACCAGCGACCACCCCCGACGAAGCGAGCTTCCAAGGCCTTCGTCACGACCTTCCGCCAGCAACCACCACAGACGGAGCGAGCTTCCAAGGCCTTCGTCACGCGTTCTTCGCCGCTACAAGATCCCACATTGTCACCACCGTTTCCCTTTTTCCTATTAATGGCTGTAAGCCCTTTACTTTTAATTCTCTAAAGATTGTAAGACTTGCATTATTTCTGTATAAAGTTAGTGCATCTTCTTACTGGCGACCACAATACAACTACTGTGAGTCCATTGCCAAATATTTCCGACGTGATCCGTTCCGTGCGCGAACAAAATGACATTTCATTTCGTCCATTGGCTCTATGTTGTCCGTCGTCCTCACCCCGCTACGACGTCATGTCATCGTTACGTGGTGCGGCTAGGCATACGACACATTACATGAGCCCGTCTGGATATGTTCGTAGTAAGCCGCATTTTGATCTGATCAGCTTAATATATTGAAACACGGGGGAATTTCCGCGAAGGAAACGCCTTCCCGATGTTAGTTGAAGGAACACAGTCGACTTTCGATGGTCAATCGTGCATTCACTAGAAGACTCGATGTTTGTTTCATTTTGATATTCATTAAATGAAAACAACTGACATTTGGAGAATTATACTATCGGAAAAGATTAGTATGAAAATATTGTATCCCTAGTGGAATCTACTGAAAATTGGACTAAGATTTCCGATTCCAAGTATTTTATTTTGGATTTTTTTTCCAAGGATTTTGTTAACGAATGTATTTAAGGAATCCGCTATTATAGTTGTTTAATTTAGTGATTTAATATTATTAATGTTGTTAACCTTGACTATGATGATGAGCTTGAGAAGTTATGTTATAAAATCATAGCATTGTATTGTTGTAACACTTCGCTTGTCTTTAATGAAGAGCTTAAGTAATGTGATATTGCGTTACAGTAAGGCGCTGCAGTAATACTCCGCCTGACTTTACGTCTAGGATTCTAAACACGTTGAATTTGATTTGGACATTCCAAATCATACGTTTATGATATTTGCCTTCCAAAGTTACTTCTGGAAACAAAATATTTTATTCTGATTTTTTGAAGTAATGTTACGTTAAATCGTTAAATCAAATAACTTTGATTATGATTTGACTTTATTAATTAATCTGATAAGATTATTATTAGGTTAGTTATCTTTTAAGACATGGAAACAATTAATCTTATTCGGATGAACTTATCTAAGGGAAGTTACCGTTTGGGGCGCAACGACCGTTGAGCAGATATCCATTCAGGTCAGTTTCACATGGATTGTCCCAATGAATCTGGACATCTCTCACGAAATTTGTTCATAGAAATAGACTAGGCTATTAGACCAAATTGCCATTGTGCGTCTCACTGGTCTGAGTGGTTGTCTAAAGCTTATATGATCTAAGTGAAGCTTTGAGGATTGGCATAGAACGGAAGGTGCTAAGTGATCGCTTGGTTCTTACCCCTTGCAATCTGCGTCTGAGAGTGTCAAGGGCTGAGTGCGACCTTGATCGTCGTGAGAGGGACTGAATGTCCTCGGTGCATTTAACGAATGGCTGGCCAATCGTCTGAGGGCAGTAACCAGTTGTTGTCCCATCGGTAAGAAGCCGTTCTTGTCGTGTCTTTTCGGGAATATCGAACCTACGGGGTTTGCGCAGTTAGACACGTATTTGCAGGTGTGTGCCAGAAATCTCGTGCCTGCAGGTTAGAGCACGAGTTGGGAACGCCGTGAGTGTGGAAAGAGGTTCTCCCGAGCACACGGGTGTTGTGCAGAAGTCTCGATCTCCTAAGGAACAGTAGAGCAGGTCAAGTGGGAGCCGCCGGAGTTGAAAATTCCACACTAGGCACCATGTGTGCAGTGCAGTGAGTCACGACCGTATTAACCGTGCACGTCCGAACTGAGTGTAGGACGGATACCTTGATTTTTCCGTGTGAGAAGTCAGGTTGCACTGTGTGAGGAACCAACCCTTTCTTATACTTTCCTTTTTGTTCTAAGTGACTGTTTTTGTGGTTATTTGCAAATGACTCGTTTGCACCCATTATATTTATATAGTGGACTCACCTCTACGGTAGAAAGTGGACGTAGGTCGATCAAGGCCGAACCCCTATAAAACAATTGTGTCCCTTTGTCATAACCCAATTTTTTATTCTACAAAAAAACACAAAAAACATTAAAAAAATAGAAAATCTTCACAAGACACTAAAAGATTGCAAATCTTTTAAAATCAATAAAAATCATCAAAAATCTTTTAAAATCCATAAAAATCAAAAGAAAATCATCAAAGATCAACAAAGATCCACAAAACTCTAGAAAAAATCATAAAAAGATTCAATAAAATATAATAAATAGTTACACATAGATACTCAGAGGGGAATTATTGAAAAAGACACGGAGAGAAGAAAAGAACGCTTGCGAGATACACACCGAGATTTTTCAAGAACAATCGTTTTCGAAGAAAAATCATAAGACGTCTTCGACACCTGAAGCTTTGAGGAAATCGAAGACAGATTTCGGAGACCGCATCCCTCTTTGTTCTTCAACGTCACCGCAACCACGGCAAAATCGGGTAATTTCGTTTCACGTTATTTCGTATTGTTATATCAACAATTGTTCGTTGTCTCTTTCTTTCGTTGTTTTGTTGGCAGTGACAGCGTATCCAACCGATTCCTGGTGCCCTCAACGACCGAAGCCGCACCTTCCAACGAAAGATGGATTTGAGGAACACGGTTTCAAGCCACCCATGCTGGTCCTTCGGTCGATCGAATATGCTGACACCATTCACTTAAGAAATCCAGGCCTATCCAACAATGCTTAACGACACAGACCGCAACAATCATGTCGTACCAGCCCTACGGTAGCGACGCCGAGCTCCATTCCTACCTCACACTTGAATCCCTCGAGTCCATCGTCAATCCTGTCAAGCCGACCCTCACCAACAATCCAGCCCCCCAGCGGCTGCCCCGACGTTCCTGGCTCTCTCAGCATGGTTAGCTTGCACCAGCAATAGGATGCTTCACACTAGAAACCTGCTATGGCGGCTGAAGAATCTTCTCCCACATCAAACGTCCACCTGGACGAACCCGTCAGTCCCAAAGCCATAGTCGCATCTCCTCGCCTTTACCTTCCCGACGAATCCAACCGGCCGTCAAACGTCGTTTCCCTTGGCTCAAGCCCTCAACCTTCCGACGTTTCAAATAAGGATCTCCCCCAGAACTCCTCAAACCCACCGGCGGATCAAGGTAGACTTCAACCCGACCAAGGTCACGAAGGAGAAAACATTTTGGGCAGTCCCATCGCCAAAAATCTGGAAGCCCCCGTGGAATTCTTATTCCCGCCGAGATCAGGGCAAGTAGAGGAGCCGGACAAGGAGGGATCGGCGTCCATCAATAGCACGGCTAAGAAAATCGGAGATATCATTGGAAGAGTAATCGACGGCCATCCTCCTAGCTTCAAACCTACCAAAACCAGAGAAGCGAGCAACCCATCTTCGCCAACGGCGGCTCCCCCCAAGCAAGAGCAACGGCTAGAAGCAGCTCCTCACCACGGCCGTCCCCTGATTCTAGCCCCCATCTTTAGCGGACTCCGACTCTGAGTCCCGTTGTCCAGATCCGGTCACGATGGCTAAAATCCAACCCTCAGCTGCTGGCCTCTCTTCCCGGCATCTCTGATTCGGAGCCTCAAACTCCAGCGTATTCCTGCTCCTCGCACTACGTCGGTCACCTGGTTTCCTGTGCTCGAGGCTTGCCTCCTGACCCCGAAGGTAATGTTTTAACTTTTGTGCGCTGGTTTTTTTTTTCTTTTAGTTACATTGTATGCGTGCCTCAAGATTTTATTTTATTTTATTGAACAATCTATTTGACGCGTTAATCTCATTCCATTTTGTCTAATTATGCTTTTATTTTAGATTTTAACTTAATTTTTATCACATGACATTTATCACCCGTAGGTGTTCATGGTATGTTTTTTTTAAATCATTTAATTATTTCCTCCACACTTTCAAAGTTTTTTTTACAATTCATTTTCTTAACTTTCTTTTTTTTTCCACGTATTTCGTTTCAATTGTCTTATAACATGCGGCGCTTTAATCGTTACCTGTTGAGATTCATATTAGTTGTAATTGTCGGCATGGAGATTTACTGCAAATTATCTTTCGTCAAAATAACTCATACAATGTTATAATTAATCCCGTTTCAAACTAATTCTCGAACATTTTATTTCGTTTATTCAATATTTATAAAGGTATCTCGGGGGCGTGTCTTGCGAACAACCAAGGCACGCACTCCATTCAACGTATTCAACACAACGAAAGTTATATTCGAGAGTTTATTTTGTATTCTCGAAGATCAAGAACCTCTGAAAACGGCTTCGCACTCACCAACGTTACGGCATCAGCGGCTCGCCAGGTTCGCCGTAAACCTATTATAAAATGGCACTATGAGGTATCAACTATAAATGCTAACGTGGGCGTTTTACATAGAGCGAGAAATGGTACAAACACCCGGTTCTCTCTTGAATTTATTTTTGACGTAGAAACTGTTAAGGACATTAATAAATTTATGTTGCTTGCATTTTTGCCTGAAAATTTAATTTTTAAGAAGAATTATTTTCATAAAAATTATTCACGTAGACATTTTAAGCATTATTGAGCTCGAAATCATTTTTTATATATCAAACAACTTCTTTTTCTAAAACTGAGCTCAAATAAATCGGACATCGGAAACACACGATTAAAGCCTCCCTTTTCTTTGTGATGCATGCGATTTAGTAATCCCTAATTCCCGAACCATAACGAATCTCTATAGTTTTTCTAACTTGAACTTAAAATAAGTTAGTGGCGACTCCGACACGTTTTCAAAATCCGAAGCCTTATCGTCAAGGGAGGATATTCATTTTAAATGGAACCGGAAACGGGATCACCCGCGACAGATTTGGCGACTCCGCTGGGGACACTTGGGTAACTTTCTAGAGGATTAGGGTCGAAAAATCGATTTCAAAATTGGGGGGCAGCCTAGCTTTGTGTGGAGTGTGTTTGCGCTTTACTCTTCCGATTGTCTCTGCTAGGCATATAGTGAGTCGTCCTAAAACCCAGGGACACCTAAGTTTAGGGGTATACCTGCCATATGAGAGAGGTTGTCTACCTCTTTACCTGCGGCATATACCAACTCACCTTTTGTCCGAAGGTGAGTCAAAAGCCAGTCTAGATAGGCATGTGTTTGAAAGCCATACAAACTTTTATGACTCTAACAATTTATTTTTGTGCATGCATTGTTTGATATCACATGATCGATATTTTTTAATGCTTGATTTTTCATGTTATATGAGCCTTCATCCCGGGCGCCATAGGATTAGTTCGAGTATACCATATGTCGACGGGTATTGGCCGTTTGCCTCTACCTTTAGGTGGATACCCACCTATTTACCACCGGACGAATATCCGAGTCCTTTCATTTAAAATGAACCCAGACTCAGATTTCTCCGTTTACGGTTAATGAACGGGTCCAAGCCACATCCAAGGCGGTAGATAGAATCATTTGATGGGTTACCCTCTGCATGATTTCATAACTCGTGTTTTTTATCTTACTCTAACCCCTTCTTTTCTATGTGTTGTTTAATTTAGCTCGCTTCGGTGAAGGAGGTTGTTCTTTTCTCTTGCTAAATTTATTCATATGCATTGTGCGCTTGCATCCATTTTAACAATTTGCATATATTATTCTGTGTGCATCTTAAGCACATTCTTGACATGTCTTTCGGATCTATTTCTCTAAATTCAGGATGCCTATAATAAACTTGACATATAATTTCTCATCTGGCCACGCGCTAAAAGATTGGTTCAAACCTTTATACCCGTCTAAGCAAGATTTTGTTCGGACAAAGCTAGGAAGCCTTGTTGACCTCATTGATATTGAACTGGATTTAGGATTTCTACGTAACTTACTAGAAAAATGGGATGCGAACACTTTTTCGTTCAAGTTCGGAGACTTTGAGTTATCACCAATATTAGAGGAATATATCCGGCTTGCGCGACTCCCCCACATCCCTGGTTTTCTGCCTCTAGAGCGTAAGAATGATCTTCCAATTGTTCTCAATGTTACCCCGACTGTAGCATCGTTACTAATTACCTCTCATAGCCATGTGAATATTGGAGAGCTTCTTCTCTGTGAAAGGAGTGTTTACGTGGCTGAAAATGAAGAGGTCAATTGTCTGCCCAGGCTTTCATTCTTGCCGTCGTTGGGATGATTATCTTTCCATTTACCAAGCGTTCAATTCATGCACGGGCTGTCCATATCACAAGAGCATTATTATCGGGCAAACCCTTCATCCCCACTATCCTCGGCGAAACACTCAGTGACCTCACGAGGATCAATATCCAAGCTCGAGGAGGAGTTCGTAATCACGACATAACGTTTTGCTTGCCTCTTCTCCTAGCATGGTTTTCTTCTCACTTAGGGATTAGTGCCTATAAATATCTTCATGATCAAGATTTATCGCGACACTTTTCTCGCCGCATATCTCTTCCCCCCAAGGGATTCACACACTGGAGGTCTTTCTTCAAAAGCCTTACGAGTAACCATTTTTTCCATATGTCTTGACATTTTAAGACAGGTCCGATCATGCTTGCAGTTAAGAGAAGCGCCTATATACCGATTCTCGGTCTTCATGGGAGTTCTTATTATTTACCCATTCGAGTCGCGCACCAATTCAGAGGATTCCCAAAAGTTCCACCACATCAGCATCTTCACAAGTCTTTCTACGCGGACGACTTACAAATCCATAAAGAGTGGGAGCAGCCGCGGATCATCGAGTTTACTTGTCCGATCGTCGACCTCAACGAATACGATCTCATGGTTGCAACCTTCAAGCACCAACGTCTAGCATTGGAAAGGAGCCTCCCATCTACCTCACGCTCAGCCTAAAGACGACCTACCATTGATTGTCTAATTCAATAAAGCTAGTAAATAATGTATTTGATCGAATTAGTCGCAATCTACATTTTACAGAAACTACTTGGACAATTAAAGCAAGTGCTCGCAATCATTATAAGGTCCAAGAAAAGAGCTTGACAGACTCGACACCCACCAATCATGTAGTTGACAAGCCTCATCAAACCACCAACATAAAAAATAAAAGAAGCAATTCAAAAGCAAGTGTCGTGATTTCCTATCAAGGTAAACTTTAGAAATGCAAAAAGAAGTCGCGTGGGAGCTTTCTCGGGATTTCTCTTTCGAGGTCTTTCGTGAGGGTTTCGCCATGGACGACGCCGCCCAGAGCATCTCCAATCGACGTGTTTCGATCCAACTCTTGTAATAGAGGTTATTGGGGTTGCGACCCAGTCCAGCTGACGTTATACACATTGCCTTTGTTAGGAAAGTATTTCGCATCAGGTAAGAATACTTGATTTCGTTTTATCTCATCTTAAGGGCTCACCAGGTATAAGAAATTTTTGGCTCGTTTCGTAAAATACAATTAGTCGTGGATCGGACAAAGCATTTTACGAGATGTTTCGATTGAAAAAAGTCACGCACTTAAATTTCGCCATTTCGTATATGATAGGTGAATTGTGATCACGCGTTTGCTTGGTTGTATCATTCTTATAGCGAGGGTAAATGGAATCACTCCATGAAGTAATAATATTTTTTTCGTCTGAGAAAGAGTTTAGGACATTGGAGAAAGAGGGTCATGCCTCTCTACTTTTTCCCTATTTAGACCAAGTCTCATCCCTTTCACCTTTATTGCTGTGATCACCCTCACGAAATGGTCGATCCTAAGGATTGAGACATCCTCGAACCACCAGTCTGGTGGGACCTGCACGTTTCTGCTGGGGCTCAACTCCTTGACGTCGCCACTCCACTTCGGGCTCGAGACCTTCGGCGTCTTCCTTGTGTTCTCTGCCCATGTCTTGAACATCAGGTTGCCTTCCTCTAGGTCCTCCGTCATCTCAAGATACTCCGCCGTGCAATGCAGGCCCGAGATGTTGGCTGCTGTTAGATCAACTGCGATCCCATAGCAGAACTTTGCAGCAAGCTCAAAGGACTCTGGCCCACCTGGTAGGTCGTCCAGCACAACCTTACTGAGCTCCGGGTCATGGGCCTCATAGATCATCCGGTTGAACTTCCCGCTTCTCGAGAGCAGAGGATACTGCAACAACAACAAAACACACGATCCAAACAGGGAGTGAAGACAGAAGCAGAAGCGAGCAGCAGCAGCGATAGGCTTGACGAAGGAAACAGACCCACGTATGCTTTTATTTAGTTCGAAGGGACAATTTATGTCCTCCCTTTCGAGGTTATTACACTTTCACAGGTCATGGTAAGAACGAGAACGTTAAGTATGTCTTACAGCATCGTCTCGAAAACAGCGGCATACCATTATGTTTCTCTCGACCGACCCAAAGAGAAGGAGGTGACACTAACTTGAGAGTTCCTTCGTTAAGCTAAAAACTCATCCTTTTCAGAGGCGATCGAAATTAATGATGTCATACTTAAGTCGAAAATAGTTAGCTTCCTCAATTGAGTCATGACATACCTGCAGCTCCTTCACACATCCAGAGCGTAGACGACCGATTCAGAAATTTTCATTTAGAATTCACGAAAAATCCCTTGGTCCGAAAGACGTGTCAAGCATGGTTGCTCATTCGTATGTCGCATACCACGTCGTTTGCATCCTCCTCATTTATTTATTTTCATTAATACAATTTTTAATTGTAAGGTACCAAAATTAATCTCCCAAGGACAAGCCCGTTCGAGCTACGAAGCCAAACGGTACACATGGCTAGCTCAGGACTCTCTCTGACGGACACAACACTGCCCAATATGAGAATGTCTACAAATTCCACTCCCCCTCTCATCAGACATTCGATGATCGATAGCCACTAGTTGGGAACAAGTGCCGGTTTGAACAATTCATCAAGCATTAGGGAGGATAGCGCTTTAGGCGGATATGAAGATCCATATGAAGAACAACATGATGACTCGACGCATGACCAGAAGTGGCTTGATGATTATTACAGCTTTGAACAAGAACTCAAACGTCATGAAGAACCCAAAGAAGCAACAATCCGCTGCACATCAGATGCCTTTCCACAAAGTCACGTCGATGCATGCAAGCCTAGTGACATGATTCTAAAGAAGATTCTTTCGAATGTTAAGGATTCCCGAGGAAAGTTCTTCCGCAACTACGACAGTCCTTATGTGGTCAAGCAAATACCTGCAAGAGCGCTCTCACCCTAATAAAGATGGACGGAGTTGTTCCATCCCAGTCGGTCGATTTGTTTCAGGACCTACGAACTAGAAAAATCAACCTAGAAGACTCAACCTATGGGGCTCGCAACCCATGTTGAATAAACGGTGAAAGCAAGTATCGTTCTAATCATAATAAAATCAAAAACTAATCAATGTTATCTTTCTTCGCAGATACTTTAACTGGGGCAACGATCAATCGCCTCGGGTAACCAGTAAAGGAAGTATCGTTCCAGCTCATATATTACAAAATCAAAAACTAATCAACGGTTCATTTCTTTTGCAGAGGCCTTTACTGGGGCAACGAGCACGCGTTGTCAGGGAATCGGTAAAGAAAAGTATCGTTCCAATTTTAAAATTTCTCACATTGAACTTGATTGTACATCCTCTTTTTTCCCTATAGGGCATCAAGTCAAGGCGAACATCACAGGTAAAATTCTCATTTCATAAAACATGTGTGATGTTCATTTGTCATGCATTCTCACTAAACGATTTTATTCAAAAAAAATTTGAAACACTTTCCCTAGCGGAACACTTGTGTGCTAGAGATAGAAAGGCAAGCCTATCCCCAAACACATACCCTTTTCGAGAGTTGAGTGCAAACACTTGTGAGAAATCCAGACATGATAGCATCGGAGTGGGGAGGAAATCCCTTTGACGGAAAATGCTCTAGCTAGGATGACATCGAGCATTCTTTCTTATCCCCAAACACTTTACCATTGCTAGCCATTCCTAGCCAAAGTGGAGATTTTTCGAAACACAATTCCCCTTTCAAGTCAAAGAGTCGCCTCACATCGAGGTAAAAGGAGTTCTGTAGTCTAGATTTCCGAATAGGACTCAGATGGAGATGCGTTACTTCCTCAAGTTTGAGTGTGAAGTACATCCCTATGGATCTAGCAAGTCGGCACAATACACTACCATCTTTCAATTATTCAAATGCATCCGAACAATTCCAGAGAATCGAGTCTGTGGAATATTCAAAGAAGAACAAAAAAGAAATGAGACAGGGGCAAGCAAAAAAAAAAGAAGAAGAAGAAAAGAGAGCCCCTCAATATCATTCAAAGAAAAAGCAAATTTTGACACAAGGGCCAAAAGACGGTCACAAAAGCAAAGTGTCAAGAGAGAGCCCTTCAATATCATTCAAAGAAAAAACAAATTTTGACACAAGGGCCAAAAGATGGTCGCAAAAGCAAAGTGTCAAGAAAAAAGGGACAAAAGTTTTAGAACCCTGATCTCGATTTGTCAATCTGGGGAAACCGCTTTAAAAGCCTCGTTTTCCCGTGGGAAAAGATAGAGAAAATTATTCTTCTACGACATTTCTCAACAAACTCATTCTTTCATATGCCACCATACCCTTGAGAATTGTGTCGATGAGCAAGTCCACATTAGGAGAACCATGCTTAAAGGTGACGTCCTTGCATTTTGAGTCTTATTTGATGAGATTCTTTGACTTGCTTTCTTTCTTAAAGATCAAACATTCTATAAATATGGTCTTACATCAAGCCTACATTACAACCAGAATCAAAGTCTCTTTCGACTAGCCCTTGAGCATTTATTTCAAAGGAATCGAACTTTCCACTCTGATAGCATATGAACATATTTGAGTGAGCCTTGAGAGATGTAAGAAAGACCTTTCTTTATTCTCTATCGCACAAGAGTTTCTGTTTTTCAAAAAAAAAAAGTGAAAACGAAATTTTTGCACATGCATATAGAACATCCAGCATTCATATCATCCGCAGTCAACATTTTAGCAAGAAGTACACCGAGGAGATCGCCACAATCCCAAGCATACTTCATGATTTCAAGACTCAAGCCTTTATGCTAAGGTATGACCTTCACTACTGTTAAGCACTTTTGTGGTGTGACAGTACTTTCAAGTCAAGCTAGCCATTTCTCAATTCAACTCGGCAAGTGTTTGCAAACAAACGCTATGCCGCTCGACTGAGCGTTTATCTACAAACGCGATGTCAATTTTCAATTCGGTAAAGCGCGAACAAACGCTATACCATCTGGCTAAGCGCGAACAAACGCTATGCCGCTCGACTGAGCGTTTATCTACAAACGCGATGTCAATTTTCAATTCGGTATAGCGCGAACAAATGCTATACCATCTGGCTAAGCGCGAACAAACGCTATGCCGCTCGACTGAGCGTTTATTTACAAACGCGATGTCAATTTTCAATTCGGTAAAGCGCGAACAAACGCTATACCATCTGGCTAAGCGCGGACAAACGCAATGCCACTCGACTGAGCGTTTACTAACAAACGCAACGTCATTTCAAGTTGGTTAAGCATTTACTAACAAATGCGAAACCATTCGGTAAAGCGCGAACAAACGCTGTACCATCTGGCTAAGCGCGGACAAACGCTATGCCACTCGACTTAGCGTTTATCTACAAACGCAACGTCATTTCAAGTTGGTTAAGCATTTACTGACAAATGCGACACCATTCGGTAAAGCGCTTACTAACAAGCGCGATACCTTCCAGTTGGTTAAACGTTTACTAACAAACGTTATACCACTTCCAGTCGGCTAAGCGTTTACTAACAAACACGACGCCATTCGACTAAGCGTTTACTAACAAACGCAACGTCATTTCAAGTTGGTTAAGCATTTACTGACAAATGCGACACCATTCGGTAAAGCGCTTACTAACAAGCGCGATACCTTCCAGTTGGTTAAACGTTTACTAACAAACGTTATACCACTTCCAGTTCGGCTAAGTGTTTATTAACAAACGCGAAGCCATTCGACCGAGCGTTTACTAACAAACGCAAAGTCACCTTCAATTCGGTTAAGCGTTCGTACAAACGCGACACCACCCTCTCTTCGGTTAAGCGTTCGTACAAACGCGACACCACATTCTCTTCGGTTAAGCGTTCGTACAAACGCGACACCACATTCTTTTCGGTTAAGCGTTCGTACAAACGCGACACCACCTTCAATTCGGTTAAGCGTTCGTACAAACGCGACACCACATTCTTTTCGGTTAAGCGTTCGTACAAACGCGACACCACCTTCAATTCGGTTAAGCGTTCGTACCAACGCGATACCATTTTCAATTTTCCTGGTTAAGCGTTCGTACAAACGCGACACCATTTTCAATTTTCCTGGTTAAGCGTTCGTACAAACGCGACACCATTTTCAATTTTCCTGCTTGAGCGTTCTACAAACGCTACACCTCTTTTCACCAGCTTTTGGTTATGCATTTTCTAACAAGTGCGACGCCATTTCTGGTCAAGCGTTTATTAACAAACGCAATGCCTAAGCATTCCTTTCCAAAAAATTGGGTTCTTAATAATTCTTTGCTCGAACATTTTACCAAACATTCTCATAAAGAGGGGCAACTGTCATAACCCAATTTTTTATTCTACAAAAAAACACAAAAAATATTAAAAAAATAGAAAATCTTCACAAAACACTAAAAGATTGCAAATCTTTTAAAATCAATAAAAATCATCAACAATCTTTTAAAATCCATAAAAATCATAAGAAAATCATCAAAGATCAACAAAGATCCACGAAAATCTAGAAAAAATCATAAAAAGATTCAATAAAATATAATAAATAGTTACACATAGATACTCAGAGGGGAATTATTGAAAAAGACACGGAGAGAAGAAAAGAACGCTTGCGAGATACACACCGAGATTTTTCAAGAACAATCGTTTTCGAAGAAAAATCATAAGACGTCTTCGACACCTGAAGCTTTGAGGAAATCGAAGACAGACTTCAGAGACGGCATCCCTCTTTGTTCTTCGGCATCACCGCAACCTCAGTAAAATCGGGTAATTTCGTTTCACATTATTTCGTATTGTTATATCAACAATTGCTCGTTGTCTCTTTCGTTCGTGGTTTTGTTGGCAGTGACAGCGTATCCAACCGATTCCTGGTGCCCTCAACGACCGAAGCCGCACCTTCCAACGAAAGATGGATTTGAGGAACACGGTTTCAAGCCACCCATGCTGGTCCTTCGGTCGATCGAATATGCTGACACCATTCACTTAAGAAATCCAGGCCTATCCAATAATGCTTACGACACAGACCGCAACAATCATGTCGTACCAGCCCTACGGTAGCGACGCCGAGCTCCATTCCTACCTCACACTTGAATCCCTCGAGTCCATCGTCAATCCTGTCAAGCCGACCCTCACCAACAATCCAGCCCCCCAGCGGCTGCCCCGACGTTCCTGGCTCTCTCAGCATGGTTAGCTTGCACCAGCAATAGGATGCTTCACACTAGAAACCTGCTATGGCGGCTGAAGAATCTTCTCCCACATCAAACGTCCACCTGGACGAACCCGTCAGTCCCAAAGCCATAGTCGCATCTCCTCGCCTTTACCTTCCCGACGAATCCAACCGGCCGTCAAACGTCGTTTCCCTTGGCTCAAGCCCTCAACCTTCCGACGTTTCAAATAAGGATCTCCCCCAGAACTCCTCAAACCCACCGGCGGATCAAGGTAGACTTCAAACCGACCAAGGTCACGAAGGAGAAAACATTTTGGGCAGTCCCATCGCCAAAAATCTGGAAGCCCCCGTGGAATTCTTATTCCCGCCGAGATCAGGGCAAGTAGAGGAGCCGGACAAGGAGGGATCGGCGTCCATCAATAGCACGGCTAAGAAAATCGGAGATATCATTGGAAGAGTAATCGACGGCCATCCTCCTAGCTTCAAACCTACCAAAACCAGAGAAGCGAGCAACCCATCTTCGCCAACGGCGGCTCCCCCCAAGCAAGAGCAACGGCTAGAAGCAGCTCCTCACCACGGCCGTCCCCTGATTCTAGCCCCCATCTTTAGCGGACTCCGACTCTGAGTCCCGTTGTCCAGATCCGGTCACGACGGCCAAAATCCAACCCTCAGCTGCCGGCCTCTCTTCCCGGCATCTCCGATTTGGAGCCTCAAACCCCAGCGTATTCCTGCTCCTCGCACTACGTCAGTCGCCTGGTTCCCTGTGCTCGAGGCCTGCCTCTGACCCTGACCCCCAAAGGTAATGTTTTAACGTTTGTTCGTTTGTTTTTTTTTCTTTTAGTTACATTGCATGCGTGCCTCAAGATTTTATTTTATTTTATTGAACAATCTATTTGACGCGTTAATCTCATTCCATTTTGTCTAATTATGCTTTTATTTTAGATTTTAACTTAATTTTTATCACATGACATTTATCACCCGTAGGTGTTCATGGTATGTTTTTTTTAAATCATTTTAATTATTTCTTCCACACTTTCAAAGTTTTTTTTTTTTTTTTTTACAATTCATTTTCTTAAAAATGTTTTTTTTTCGACTTATTTCTTTTCAATTGCTTTATAACATGCGGCGCTTTAATCGTTACCTGTTGAGATTCATATTAGTTGTAATTGTCGGCATGGAGATTTACTGCAAATTATCTTTCGTCAAAATAACTCATACAATGTTATAATTAATCCCGTTTCAAACTAATTCTCGAACATTTTACTTCGTTTATTCGATATTTATGCAAGTATATCGGGGGCATGCCTTGCGGACAACCAAGGCACGCACCCCATTCAACGCATTCAAGGCAACGGAGGTTACGAAGTATTCGAGGGATTATTTGGATTCTCGAAGATCAAGACCCTCTGCAGATGGCTTCGCACTCACCAACGGCTCGCCAGGTTTACCGTAAACCTATTCTAAAAACGGCACCGTCAGGTATAAACGATAACGGGTACTTTCTATAGAGCGAGCAATGGTACAACACCCGGTTCTCCCTTGAATTTATTTTTGGCTTAGAAATTGTTAAGGGCTTTATGTTGCTTGCATCTTTGCCCGAAAATTCAATTTTTAAGAAGAAATATTTTCATAAAAATGGTTCACGTAGACATTTTAAGCATTATTGAGCACGAGATCATTCTTTTTATATATCAAATAACTTTTTTTCTAAAACTGAGCTCAAATGAATCGGACATCGAAAACACACGATTAAAGCCTCCATTTTCTTTGTGATGCATGCGATTTAGTAATCCCTAATTCCCGAACCATAACGAATCTCTATAGTTTTTCTAACTTGAACTTAAAATAAGTTAGTGGCGACTCCGACACGTTTTCAAAATCCGAAGCCTTATCGTCAAGGGAGGATATTCATTTTAAATGGAACCGGAAACGGGATCACCCGCGACACCCGTACGATCGTGCTGACATCCATATGAGTATTTAACGAACTAAATCATAACGGTTACAGCAAGCTGACCTCACTTCTGAGAAACTCTTCACTGTGACACAGTACGCTTTCGCTTACACTTAGAAAGGGCGAAAAAGTTACAATAACTAATTCACCCCCTCTTAGTGCACCTAAACGATCCAACAAATGTCATTAATAATTATTTTTTTACTATTCATATCTCCTAATTTAGAATTTACTAAAATTAATAAACACAAAATTTTTTTGATAATTGAACATGTTATTGTTAAATTTAACTAGGCTTAATGTTTATTGAAAAAATATTCTACGAAATATGACAGTAACATTCAAAATTTTCAAATAACCTCGTCAAAATTGGTAATAAAAATATCGAGTTCACCACCCACTTTTCTCCGACGAACCCGGTGTTAAAAATATCATATTAATGTCATTGTTTGACTAACTTCAAATATTTTTACAACTATTTCCCGAAATATTTTTCCCGGAACGTAACTCCATATTTAACTAGTTTTGTTACCTGAATGGACAACTAACATAGGGGAGATCTTCGAAAAGCTTCTGGGGGCCATTTAACTATAAATTTTTCTCACCAATTTTTAGCCTAACAATAATTTAAACTTTATCAGTTGGGTTTTAATATTGATGATCAACAAGACGACACATAATCGGGCCAAAAATCAGCATCTCGGTGTTGGCAAGTGATGATGATATGTCAAAAAAAAAATCAGTTTTGATGGTAATGACTGCTTTTCGTTATTATTACAACATCAGACATGACACGTATTAAAAGCAACATATTCACGTGGATTTCCCTATGTGACACAAAACCAAACATAAAATTAATGCGATCAATGCCCCAACTCTTGTAAAGAATTATGATTATTTTATAAAAATAACTCAAGTTCACAACGATCGTTACTTTGTCTCCCTTGAATTTTATAAAATTCATATAAAAAAGATTTAAAATAATCATATTTTTATATTAATTTGATTTTTTATGATATCTCTAGTTATTGAAATTGTGGCCGAAAGCACACGAGAACGCGGACCGTCGGAGCACTCAACGTATGAGTGGAAAAGATATAGTGAAATATGTACAACAAAGCTTTTTATTCACCCATCGAACTGGAAATTTAAACCCTTACCGCCGGCTGGTAGAAAAGAGCGTAAACAGCATCTCTCTACTTTCCATCCCACGGAGTAACACCTCATTGGGTTTCAATAAAGTGTAGTAATAAATTTCTTGAAGGACAAATGCATGATAGTGCTCGAGTGTACATGGTTCTGCTCATTACATCGCTTCCCTTTCCATTAAGTGACTTCTCCTCTCTTTGGTCTCCCCCCAAATGATTAGTGAATGGTAAGAGTTCATTATATGTGATTGGAATGTGATTATATAATTTATACTTTTGGCAATGTCCAATTCTAGTTTGGCTACCTATAAAGAGTAAGTAGCCCCATCTTGCTCTTCTTCATCCCACTCGTATTCTCCCCCCCTCTCCTTGCTTCTCTCTAATTTCTTTATCAAACCTATCTTTTTGCGCCTCCTTGGGAAGTTCTCCCAAGAAAACAACATCGAAGGAGATAAGATGATCTCTTCCGCAAGCATGGTGTCGAGGCTCATCGACGACGCGGCGACGGGTAAGTTCCTTCCCCTCTCTCCCTTCTTATCTTGGATGTAAAAAAAGCCCCCATTTGTCCTTCCTCTATTCAACGAGCGGAAAGCAAAGCCACTTACGAAAACTTAAGAGACCTGTCGAGACTCTTCTCGCCTTCCTTAGCTCCGAAGAGCTTAGGAAATTATGGCCCTTCTGATCAACAAGGAACCAATCCTCCGGCTTGAAGGTTCAAGCCTGGGATGACCAACTCTTCGGCAAGCTCGAGAGCCTGAGGGAGAAGGAGTACAACCATATATGGAAATCACTGCGGCTTGCCACATTCTCTGCCTTCATCTTTTGGGGTTATCCGACTTTTATCTCTGTGGTGACCTTCAGTGCTTGTATGCTGATGAATATCGAGCTCACAGCCGGGAGGGTGTTATCCGCTCTGGCAAAGTTTAGAATGTTACAGGATCCGATATTTAATCTCCTAGACCTGCTCAACATTATAGCACAGGCTAAGGTTTCGGGCCGATCGAATCGCAACTTACCTTCAAGAAGAGGAAATTCAGCATGACGCTATTGAGTATGTCCCTAGGGATGAATCAGAGTTTGACATAGAAATACAGGACGGGAAGTTTGTCTGGAGTTCCGAGCTCGATAAGCCGACTCGCGACAACATCAATCTGAAAGTGAGAAGCGGTATGAAGGTGGCGATATGCGGGACAGTTGGGTCGGGGAAGCCAAGCCTGCTGTCGTGCATCCTGGGGGAAATGAAAAAGGTGTCCGTATGCTTTATTTCCGGAATTTCAAAACTATCTATTTTATTTCATGAATTTTTTTCTCCAACTACGTAAAATGGAGTAAAGCCCAAGAACAACATGTATAATTAATGAACTTTGTGTTATAACGTAAATCTCATTCATCTAATATTCTGAGAGTAACAATGATTTAGGTTTGGATGGATCGATACTAAGTTTTTCTCTAGACCATATCTTCGAAAGATCGATATATTTACTCGGAATGTAGTACCAATGAGTTGTCTTTTCTTGTTATATTTGTTTGATACTATAGTAAGGGAAATAGTTCGTTCACATTAAATAACGGGGCATGTGATATCTATATATCAAGTTGACTATGACCAATAACTGAAGTTCACACCCCAACTTTAATTCCTTCTTAGAAGGGATGAGGAGGACTTCTTCTTTCCTTTAGCATTGAATGCAAACCAAACTCACGAATCCAAAACTTCCCCATCTCCCATGTATAAATTTAACACATGGGTTTGTCATGCGGCAACCCGAAGTCGAACTTTGTGCTAGAATCAAGATGTATGCATTATATAATTCTTCTATGGCGGCCTATATATGAGGATTGTACCCATCTCAGCTGGATGTTCACGTTTTGCACCCAAATAGCCGGTTTGAAGGAAAAAAAATGAGTAAAGAAGGGGTGTTTTAAAAGTCATAACTTTGAGGGAGACTTGATCCGGATACTCAATTTTTTTATCGCGTCTTAAAACAATTTTTTCCTAAGTAGGGTATGTGAGTGCAAACTCCTAAATGCTCCATTGCCTAAGTATTTATGTTGCACATAAGTATTATGTTGTATACAATGAATTTAATATTTGTTACACATGTTTTTTACTCTTTGGAAACATTAAAAGTTAAATACTTAAGCTTTCAAATGACATAACTTATGGGGCATATGGAAGTAGGATAGTTAATTATATTGGCTGTATGTATTGGGATGTTTTTGAAAACTTAAATAAGAATCTTTGCAACGCCATTTAGAGACAAGAGAGAAAAAAAGTTAGGTTTTCCATTTGATAAGCTTATTAAGACCTAGTGTGGAAAACTATTTTTGCAAAACTTACATAAAAAATACAAATTTTTTTCCATAACCGAATAATTCTTACTTATGTGTTATATAATTTTTTTATATATGCATTAAAATTCGAATTAAAAGTAAAAATTTTATACCCTGTATTAAAATATAAGTAAGTATAAATATTGTTATAATTTTTCTAAAATGATTCATTTTCATATATTAAATATTTTTAAATTATTTTACTATTTTTATTGAAAGAAAAATAACTTTTAAATATTTTTGTCACTTTTTTTTTAATTTTATCATTTAATCATTCTTTCTAATAAAATTCTAAAAAGCTTATGTTCCTATGAAAATGAATGCTTACGATAATTTTCGAACGCAAAAACTCTTTAAGCGAATCCATTTACCAACAATCATTCATTCAGTCAGTCATATTATTCATCAATGTCCACTCCCGACCGATATGAAAACTCTCGAAGACTGTGGTCGGACCCCCTTACAGAGGAGATGGGATCGCAATGCCCAACTCCCACGGCCAGGTCAGGGCGTCCACTGGGGCGGTTCCCATGAGGCATTTCACCACGTTGGAGAGCCACGGCCCTGCGATCATCCACAAGTGTAGCACGGATGTTCTCCATGACCCCTGGTTCAACAAGGGGAAGTTTGTGTTCGATCTGACGCCAGGCTTAGGGAGTGACCGGATTGTCTTTGTGGGTGTAGGGGACGGCATTCTCCATGACGGAGAGGGATCTGCTGGACCTCCGTGCTCTCCTTCCGCCGAATGTCATGTCTCCCGTGAGCAAATCGAGCGTGTTTTTCGCTGCCACTCAGATGATTCCTTAGCTTAGCTTAGTTTTTTCCCTGGATTGATTACTTGACCGATTATAATAGAATCAGATGCCTTTTCAAATGGTCTACTGAAATTTCGAGCCTCTTTTTGTCTTGGGATAGTCACAGCTTGAAAATTGCAGCTTAGTATGAAAGCTTCACATAGCTGCCTATGAAATGTAAGCATGGTTTAATGATTAGACGGCGATTCCTTTACTCATAGTAGGCATTTCAGTGGATAATGCAATTGTTTGTGTAATCAGTTGGAAAGTGATTCGGTAAGTGTAGGTTGAGATCCATGAAGGAGTCTGAGCGTGTGAATTCCTTCAATGATGAATATACATTCTATTAGCCTTTAATATACCACTATGTGGATGGTCTGTCGATTCTTCACTTTGTGTTTAAAATGTAAAAAAACCATATTTCTTCTGAAATATCTGGTGTATATCACCAGCCATGTTTCCTTCTAAAGTTAGATAATTGAGGGGACTAAATCATGTTTGATAAACCTCCAAACAAAAGATTGATGGTATTCTTCCTGAAACCTCCAAACAAAGCAAAACTACAATCATATTAAGGCTTAGTCAATATAAGATTTAGAAGATATACGATGATTATGGCGTAGCATTTTTTATTATGTGTGTATGGATTGGTTGCATTGTCCTGAGCCTTTTTAGGCGAGTTATGACGGATGGATCTACTGCTTGTAGATCATTTTGAGTTATTTTTTTCTGCTATATTGGAAAGAGAAATGCTTCATATTTTTGCTTTTGTGGTGTATTACCATGTGTCGACATTGGAACCAACAAAAACTGCATTGACAGTGGCTGATTTGAAGAGGATAGAAGAACAAGTTAAGATGGCCCATTTGATCCTACTGCTCTTGGCAATGTTGCGAATTCTAAATGCAGTTTGTTCCCTTCATTGTTCTTTGATAACTTAAAGTTTGTGTGATACCCATTGGCACAAAATGGATTACCCTTTTCAGTTCAAGCAATGTCCACTCTGTCGACGGACTGAACTGCCTTAAAACCAACCAACTCTATTTACACAATCTGTTGATTGTTGCGAGGCTTGATCTTAACTTATAACAATTGATTGAAAACATAGTTGTGCATTTTCTGGCTTTGTGCAGGTGTTAATTTCAAAGATAGCAGAATATGCCCTGATTGTATATACCCCCACTGTGGTCTTGTTTGCCAAAACTATAGCGGCTTAGACGTCCTAGAGGGATGTTTCTCAGCTCTGAAGATCGAGGAGAAATGATGTCTATGGTCCTTGTTTTTCTGATTTACCCGTGAATGCTATCGCTTTTCATGTCTTTTGTTGTTGGGGTTTTCAATGCCTAATATTCCTGTGGATTGCAGTGTTTGCTTACTTCTGTTAGAATCATAACCATATTTTAGATTGGGGACTTTACCATTAGGGAAGGTACTTTCCAAGTATCCATAAGTTTTTCTAGAGAAATCCGGGTACCTTCTTCTGCATAGGGACAGGACAGTGCAAACCTTGAGAAAGATCCACATAAATCTAGCAACCTTTAGAAAGCTCCTTAGATATCTAATAAAAAATTAAATAAACAAATTAAACATGCTCCATGAAAGACCCTCTTGTTTCTCTCTAAGAAAGGAACTACAGACACAAAGAAAAGAGGTCAGGCTGCCAAACAGGATTTGCCGGCACCCTCTGCTTTAGTAAAATTCGAGCAAAAACAGCAGACGAAGAATTTTTTTCACCCAAAACAGTGTCAAATATGTAAGTTAGATGTTCTGACATCACTCATTAAGCTCCGTTGTCAGTGTAATAGCAACTAATCTCATGAAATCTAAAAACAAATATAATATTCGTATTACTATAAACTAATCTCACTTTTGTAGTTTTCCGTCAAAGTCGCCAATGCATGGAAATAATTTTATGTACCCAATCTTGATTCTTTCGATACATACAATTAAAGAAAGTATCAGTGGACTCAAATGATTTAAAAAATTAGTGAATGGGAACATTTTTTTGCAATGAAATTCTGTTGATGCAACTATTCCTTGCTGCACATATAAATCTTTTTCCAAGCTGCCATGTCATGCTGTGCTAAAGTGTTACTCTGTCAGAAGTTTGGTTGAGATGTCATGAAAACATGAACTTCTGGGCAGACATGATCGTTGTCACAAATGGAAGTAGAATATTGAGTCTTGGCGATCTAGGGATTCAAGGAATTGGAATTGATATTGGGTGCCGCTGCTGGAATAAACCCTCAAAGGGTGAGATCATGGCATTTTTTACTCATCTTATCCAATTTTTCGGTTGCTAGGACAGGTTAATACTTGTTTTATTCTTCATAATTTGGCTCCAAATTTGGGTCGACTTTGTGAAATGTGTGGACCTAATATTTACCATTTCCTATCCATTTTTCTTGAGTAAAATCTTATGAGTTTGCCTGCACCCAATATCTTATGGAAAAAGGCTTTTCAAAGCAATACTGAGAAAGACCGCTTTGGTGCTTCGCTTCTTGACAATTTCAGCTTCTTGACAATTATCTTTCATTTGCAACTTTTCTTTTTCATGTCGTTTTAAGTATAATGTTGCTCGTCTTGAACATCTCGGCATTGTTTCACAAATGTTTTTCATTTGTAATCTGCAATTCCAGGCACCTCCAGTGATGATTGATGTTGGTACTAACAATGAGAAACTACTGAAAGACCCATTATGTGAGTTACAATTGGTGGGTAATGCTTGTTGATTGTAGTGGTGAAAATTGCGTCTTTAAATCTGTATATTTGTATATCTTCTTTATGCAAATTTATTTCGAGTATGCTCTCGGCTAGCGAGATGTATGAAAGCAACTGTTCGTATACGTGTAACATTACCTTACAAATATTTGCAGAGAAGATATTTCCTGATCTTGAAACCATATCTTTTGTAGCTGTGCCCTGGCTTATACTTATCAAGTGATATGCAAACTTGCAAATCAACTACTTGAAGGGAATATATTGTTATTTAAGTTAAACGTAATGAGAAGATTTTTCAGCTATATCAAATGACACAATAATGGTAGATCATAACAACAATGAATTTTCATTTTCAAATATTTGCGATACACTTGCTGATAAATTAGAGTGACAATTCTTCTAATTTGTTTTGTATGACTACAGTTAGAGTGAAGTCGTGTGTCTTTGATGGATAATTATCTCATTCAAAAAGTAATGATAAAAAAACAGTTGTAGAAGTTGTGAGTATCATGTACATAACTTCATCCTTAGTCATTGAGCATGTTGTAAGAGGGATTTCTCTTGTTCCTGTATTTCTATCATTGGTTCTCTGGTAGAATCTTGCATGCCATTAAAACTGCATCGCCATGCCTGGAGTAGTCAGGTTTTTGCTTCGTTTTACAGAACTAGGATTGCAAGAAAAACGCCTGGAAGGTGATGATTATATTTCTGTTATTGATGAATTCATGGAAGCTGTTTTCACTTGCTGGCCTAATGTGATTGTACAGGTATCTTCACATGCTTGAACTTGTTTGAAAAGTAATAATTTGAGTCAGTGGTTTTTACTTGGATGAACTAATGCATATTTGCAAGCAGTTTGAAGATTTCCAAAGTAAGTGGGCCTTCAAGTTATTGCAGCATTATCGTAACACCTACAGAATGTTTAATGATGATGTCAAGGTCAGACATTTCTCTGGTCCCTATAGAGTATTTTGGGCACATCTATGATCCTTCATTGTTATGAAGAGATATTATCTTGTTTCCTTGTAGTATTTTGTGCTCCTGAGAGTAATGGTTCTTTCCTCCCAGACCGAGACAGAAGGAAGCTAATAGAAATCAATATATACCCGAGTTTCTTCATTTGAAAAAAACTGGACTCTTGATAAAAAAAACAGGCATTGAGGGCTGTTATTTATTTTTCATTTGAAGGCTAGATTAGGAATATAATCCAGTATGGAATCCACTGCCTGATGGGAAGTGAATGAGAATAGATTCTTCCTTTAGTGCATCATTTGTTGGACTACAATAATGAAATTCGTACATAGATTGACACTTCTATTTTAGGTGTGCTTGTAGAATGTTACTGGTCACAATAAAAACGAAAAGAAAAGCATATTCCCGTTACCACATGCTTAAATCCCTACTGGGAATGCCTCCTTTTTTCATCTAAATTTAGTTTAACTTGGATTAAAAACAAAGAATACCAATATTTTAGATGACTATTGTTCCATGTCACCTCACATTAGTCTTTAGAATTTTTAACTGATTTTGGTTTAAGGACGAAGAATCTATATCTTTGTTGCAACAATGATTATGAGATCATAATACTGACAGCTACCATACTCAGAAAACATTTTCTGTTGTGGTTAAAATATGAGAATTTGTGTTTGAAGATAATTATTTTGCCAATCCTCATTCGAACATCTAGCATTGTCATCCAAATTTACAGACGCTTCCTTGGACTTTCCTCCATCTAATGGGTCTTCTGCATTTGTAGAATTTCTATTAATCATTTTAGTCATTACTAACAAGATCTACTCCAATTATGCTCGCCAGAAACATTCATGTAAAAAACATGTCGTAAAATATTTTACTACGAAAAATAGGGGTTCGATTCGAGTTCTAACCGTGGTCTCTAAAATTTTATAATTGAACATTAAACGGTAAAACACGAAACAAATACAGTAACCTTGAAGCAGACACTTAATATGTCACAGGAATCTAGTGCTCATAAAAAGAAAAGGAGAGAAAATGTTATGAATAATTCAAGTCTTCAAGACTCTTAAAGTAATTATTGCGTCTTCTGCTTAGGTTGAATTTACACAAAGACATTATTTATAACTACCAATTTACGTATCTCAGTTTATAGGTTACATTTCCTTATTATGCGGATTCAGTTGAGGGACATGTGTTTGACTCTTTACTTGCAACTTTCATTATATCTTCATTGTAGTCCCTCGTCCTCACTTGACATCTTCGTCTTGACTTATTCTTTTTGACAAAATTAGAATGACAGTCCATTATCCTTGCTTGACATTTATTCTTCTTCACACACCGGCTCGTCATCATGTTTTGTCTTTCTGGACTTGATTTTGCTCGTCATCTTGCATGACCTACTAAAATGTACCAATCTCTAACCATGACTTCTTTTCTTGACTTCGCTATAGTTAACTCTCTAGCAAAAACTTTGCTTGTCGGTGGGCCTGACCACGATCTTAATGTTTTCATCTCACTTCCTGCATATATAGCTCCGGCTCGATAATCGGTTCCAGCCTGCTCATTTCATGGGCATGGACTCCCTTTATCTGGGCCAATAATTTAGCTATGCAATAGAACTATAAAACCCTAAACCCCACGAGGCATCGATTGAGCCAAAAAAAGACTGAGATTATTATCAAACACCAACCACGATCATGACCGAATCTCTGAATGATTAAAAAAAAAACACTTCAAAACCCAAGACTCAAAAAGGAGGAAGGAAAGGGACCTGGCCCTTGACTTCGAGGTGTGAACAGATGAGTAATTGGGCTTCTTAGCGTCCTCCAGAGGGCACTCCCGGCGACATCATTCCTCCCATCGTTCCGATACCAGGACGACGTATGACTCCCTCCTTTCTTTAACGGGCTTGACTGATTGAAATTCAATGGGCCTCCAGTTACTTTCCAATCCTAATATCTAAGGAAAAAAAATTGTATCGGGCCCATTCTAGTTCTCTACCTCAGTAAGGTCTACCCTAACAACACAACACAACACCCGCCACTCCCACGCCAACTGGGGGTGGTGAGAGAGAGGGCATCTCTCTCTGTGTCTTTGTTTTAAAGTTTTTGGTCCCACTTCCCGTAAGAAATCACATTTCGTCTCGAAATGGAATTTTGTTTTTAAGGGAGAACTGCGCGCCAAAGGAGATAAGAAAAACAAACAACCTCTCCTTCCCGCGCAACAAATAGTCCTCCGGTCACAAAACGACAACTGAAGAGATGGAGAACATCTTCATTCATTTATTTAACTTATTCGACAATCAAGACGGACGAACAGCTGCCGGTTAGCGGCGGGGGCGGAGTCAAGGCGCAGCACACCGGCCTTACCCGGCAACCGGGAGGCCCAGAGTCTCTGACAGAAGGCGTTCGTCGGTGTATGCGCGAGAGAGGAACCATTCCAAAAAATAAAATTTTAATATTTAATATGAACGAATCAAAAAATATTAATTAACGATTCTTTGCTCAAATCACATGGATTAGCTGTGAATTGTCTGCTACTTTATAAATATATGGTATTCTTTTAATCCTTTTGGTTGGAATCAATTAATTCCTTCTTACAATGTGACGTGTTCACATGGCCGACCACATTCTTAATATTATTTATAAAACCAACAACCCTCCCTCCCCATGAATTAAACATTTTTCCTAGACCAAGACGAAGAATTATGATAAATTATATTCAATTAAATATGTATTCTTTAAGATATAAAATAATTACAATATTCCTCCATGCACCACTCTGTCGTACAGATACAAACAAACCTGCGTTAGGTAGGTGTTTACAAATTCTTCTTTATTATTTTTCGTTTAGTAATTCACCTAATGAGCTCAATAATGGAGGCAGGGCAGTTGGCAGTGACAGATATCCCCTCTCCTCCATTATCTGCTCAATAATGGAGCAGGCCTGACACGTACGACAGCATAATCCTGCAAAAGGAAGAATCAAATCTGGCGGGAGAAACATGGCGGGAATGCGGTGGGGTTGTTCAGACGGTGGATTCCCCACATGGTGGTGGTTTCCGACGCCTTCTTACACGAACACAAGGGACATGAAGCATCTTTATGAACTTGGTTTGCAATGTGAAGTGTTCACATGGCCGACCACTTTCTTAATATTATTTATAAAACCAACAACCCTCCACATTTTTTATTATCGGATACGTGTGATGTCTTCTATCGAGGAGGAAATTTTAAGTCGTTGCATAATAACCCGCTTTTGATGGAAATTTCTTGATGAAATGAAATGCCTAAAAAGAAGGCAGAGACAGCTGTAGGGACACATGACGTATTCCTTGTCACATTTGTCCAAGCAAGGTATAACGCATCGCTTAGTGCTCATCATCGGCACTTATCACAAAATTAAAGCGTTAGAGAAATTTAAAATTATATGCCTGTGATTCGGGTGCAGGCATCTTGACATGATGCAACCGCTTTTGTACTGCATCAAGGTGCTTTCAGATACCGGAGGAGTCGCTTTACCGGACCGTAAGGAGGCAAACTACCGCACAGATGGGGTGTAAGGCCAACGACCCATACATCCAACGAGGCAAGAGAGCTGGCAATTGTCGATGGCCTCTGCCGTTCCTAGTGATTGTTCCACAAGTAACATCAAGATCATTAGTAGCGTTGGCATGCCTTGTCCCATGGCATGACTTGTATAGAATAGAGAAGGAAGTAGTAGGGAATCCAGAAAAACCTGGGGCATTGCCCCTAGTTCTGCCTCTGGAAGGAAGCGTCCATTCGGTGCACCAAGAATTACATTACCAAAAAGGACATGAACTATAAATAGAGTTAGGCGTCCTTCGGTGCACTGTAAATTCACGAAATCGAGAAGGATGCGGTAATTTCAACGGAGGAAAAGCAGATGAGCGGTAATTTCATTTAAGAAAAAGTAATTGGGCCGAATATCACTCGCCCATGATTGTGATGGGGACGAGGAAGATAGAGATAACGTTAAGGTAAGACCAAAGACGACTTTTCATCTTCTTTTATGAAGTCGTCGTCGGTTTTGGCAGACGAAACTTCATCGTTAGTTTCATGTTTTCCCAAACGAAACTTCTTCGTAATTTCCAACTTCTCCTCCCCTTCAATTATTTTCCCTGCCAAAAAACACTGAGATAATTATTAAACCCCCACCACGATCACGGGCTTTAACTGGTCAGTTAGAGGTCGTCTGGGTCCCACTTTTGGCATGGTCGGCGGTCACACACCCTCCCCCCTTTTCATTTTGTTATGTTCTGGCATTTTTAAATTTTAAACGAGGAAGGTGGGGGGAGTTAAAGAAACAGAGCTTACTGATTCCTTTCTTTTTTCTTTTTTTTTATATATTAAAATTAAAAGGAAAAGGAAAAGGTCCCCCGTTCCAAACAATACCAGGAAAGTAAAGGAAATGAAAAGCATGATGTATTCCCCTCCCCTCAATTTATGGTATTAATGATGGCAATCATGATGTCTCCCTTCCCCTTTCTCTCCTCTCCAAAACCCATCTGCATCATCTTCATCTCCTCTCGCCTGCTTCTCCCTCAAACCCTCCCTCTGCATTTGAACCCTCCCTCACCACCCCTCACCCAAACACCATTTTCCCATCCATCATCATCATCATCAACCGCTCTCTCTCTCTCTCTCTTACGCCTTTCTCCCTTCCATTGGATGGCGGGGACATCGGAAGCAGGGACTAGCCGCGGCACTGTGAACTCCCCCGACGGATCAGCTTACGATGTGTTCGTTAGCTTCAGGGGACCTGACACCCGGTACAACATCACCGACGTCCTTTATGTGTCCATGACGGAAAAGGGGATACGCGTGTTCAGGGACACGGAGGAGGTCCGTAACGGCGAAGCGATCGGGGACGAGCTCCGTCGAGCTGTCCCGGACTCTAGGATCTACGTTGTTGTCTTCTCCAAAGGCTACGCATCGAGCGCGTGGTGCCTCCGAGAACTCGCCATGATGGTGGACTGCCGCAGGGACCCAGCCTCTAGGAAAGTCATCTTGCCCATCTTCTACGATGTAAGCCCCAGCGACGTGAAGCTGCAAACCGATCAGTACCGGGACGCCCTCGAGAAGCACAAAGAAAAATACAAGGAAGAGGATGTGAAATTGTGGGAGGAAGCTCTGAAGAAGGTTGGACGTATCCGTGGTGAGGAATACAAAGGAGATAAGGGGTATATAACTCATAATCTTTAATCATTCTCTTTCTTATATAATTATTCATGTCATTTCGGATTTTTCAGCAGCTGTTGTTTCCTTTATGCTTTTCCATGTTGTTAGTCGGCAGTTTTTTGAGAAACTTGATCTCCATTTGATTTTGGGCAGGATGGGCGAGTTTGTTAGTGCTGTGGTTGTGGATATTCTAAACAAGCTGAAAATCAAAGATAGGAGTTTGCCGGATCAGCTCTTAGGGATGGATGATCGCGTGGAGAATGTAATCGACATGTTGAATTTGAGTTCTCACGTTGAACGACATGTTGTGATGGTGCACGGCATGGGGGGTATTGGGAAGACAACGTTGGCGAATGTCATCTTCAACAGAATCTCTTCCCGATTCGATGGATGCTGCTTCCTTGCCGATGTGCGAGAATCCTTGTCGACTGGTGTGGGGGGTGTTGAAAGGTTGCAAAAGAAGCTATTGAGGGATATCTTCGGCAAATCAGATGGAGACATTGATGACTCTAGTGATGGAATGAATGAGATTCAAATAAGGCTCCGCAACAGAAGGGTCCTTATCATTTTTGACGATGTCGGCGAGAGTAATCAGCTCAAAAAGTTGGTTGGAAATTTCGATTTCTTTGGACCGGGAACGATAATCATCGTCACAACGAGGAATAAGAGCATTTGCGAGGGCCTTATGAGACCTAGTGATACTACTTATGAAGTGGAGGGAATGAGTGACGATCATGCTCTGCAACTCTTCAGTTGGCACGCATTTGGTGGAGAGGGACCTCCAAATGACTTTGTTGATTTATCGAAGCGGGTTATTCGCATGTCCGGAAATCTTCCCTTAGCTTTGGAGGTGATCGGAGGGCTCTTATTCGGAAAGGAAAAGAATAAATGGGAACATACCTTGGAAAAGCTGGAGCGAGTGCCTCACGAAGACATCTTGAAAAAGCTGCGGATCAGCTACGATGACTTAGACGAGAGTGAGAAGCAGATTTTTCTGGACCTTGCTTGTTTCGACCATAAAGTGATGTCAAGGGAGTATGCGAGTTACATGTGGGAAGCCTGTGGTTATTTTCCTAAAAGTGGATTGGATGTCCTCCACAACAGATCTTTGATTAAGGTACTGAATGTCGACGATGACGATGACAAGTATATTTGGATAAAAGGAGACAAGTATTGGATGCATGACTTAATTAGAGAGATGGGAAGGGAGATTGTTAGTTCAGAGAGCCCCCATCTCTGCAAGCGCAGCAGGCTGTGGGATCCTAAATTGGCACTTAATGTCATACGCCAAAAGCAGGTGAGATGACAATAATAATAATAATAATAATGTTTTCCTAATTTATTGGATTGGACTCGATCTCTCTCTTTTGGCTTCCTCATTTCCTTTATGTTATGTTACCAGGGAACCGATCAAGTTTTAGCCTTCCACCTGGATGATTATTTGGAATTTTTAGCCGGGAAGGAATTAATTTTAACCGGGAAGGAATTCGAGGGCATGTCCAATCTCAGGTTTCTTAGCCTAAGAGGAGTAGGATTAAGTGGAGCAGGATTAAGTGGGGAGTTTAGGAATCTATTGTGGCTACGTTGGGATGTGAACTTGTATGTCAGACCTAACCCCTATATCTTCCCGATGGACAGCCTCGTCATTCTCCAGATTTCGGGGGGTGGAATTACGAACCGGTCAATGAAAGACATGGTACTAATTTCCTATCCCTTGTATTCATCTCTCATGAAGCATAAAATCAACATTAACTAATCATGGGATGGTACTCGTTTTTTGTTTTGTTTTGATAGAGAATGGGTAATTTAAGAGTACTTGATATTACATGGGCGGAGATTACAAGATTGCCCGATCTCTCTCGTTTCCCAAAGCTGGAGATAATTGATCTCCGATTTTGCAATCAATTGGAAGAAATCCACAGTTCTATCGGTGTATTAGGGTTTCTTAAACGCCTGAATATAGGCAACTGTTGGAAATTGACAAAATTACCAGAAGAGCTTGGATCCGCAAAAGCTTTACAAGAGCTCAGTTTGATCAAATGTTTCGGAATTTCGGAGCTGCCAGAGTCTATTGGGAGGCTAGGGGACCTGAGAATACTCCGTGGGATTCAAACTGATATAAAAAAGCTACCTTCCGGGATCGGCAATCTAAAGAGCCTTGAGGTGTTGGAATTTGAAACTCTCAACCCATCTCTTAGAATTCCAATGTCAGAGGAGCCAAACCTTGCAAGATGCAATCTTTCCGGACTCGCCAGCCTCCGTTCGCTGAAGTTAGTTGGTCTTGATGAGGGCTTAGAAGGGATAGAGAAGCTATATGGGTTGCAGAAATTAGAGTTGGATGTCGGTGGTATTCGTTCTATCAATTTGGGTTCCATATCCAGGCTGGAAGAACTTGGTATGCATTCTTGGAACATTTCATCCGCATGGCAGCTTCCTTCGTCCTTGCGTAAATTGACACTCATGGGATGTTGGCGGTCAATCCAGCGTCGGACTTCGCTGGATGGACGAGATTATATTGGAAATACGAGATTTCCTATCAGGTTGTCAGATTTAGGATCGTTGAGGAGGCTTTGCTCGTTAGAAGTGAGGTATTGTAAACTCATCGACTTTTCCGGGGTTGAGAGGATGGAGCTCTTGGAGGAATTAAGTGTCTGTCGGTGTGGTGATATCGTGAGTGGAATCACAGACCTGTCAAACTTGAGAAGCTTGAAGAAGGTGGAGTTTCTTTCATGCTACTCTCTGATTAGCGTGCCCCGTTTACCCGGAGACTGCAACTTGAAGATTGATGTCTGCAGGAAATTGGTCTCATTTGAAGGCCCGTATCGAGAATACCACAACAAACGAGAAAGGAGGAGAACTGGAAGTTGAATGATGTACTCTGCCTCAACCGAAAGATTAATGTTGCATTCAATCATTGTGTCTCTTAACTCAGGAATTCATTAAAGAGGCCAAAGTCAATCATTATTCATTTCACTTCCTGGTTCTGAGGGTATTCATTTCACTTCCTGGTTCTGCAATTTTTCTCGGGTTGCTGAAACGGAAGAAAGCGGATATGCTCGATGATTTGGGTTTGCAGGACTTTCCTGGGATGTTCGAGTTGAACATGTGGAGAGAGTGAAATGGTATGCACCACACATCCGCCATCTAGTCGCTGACGTGACATGCAGACATACCCAGAAGTGATTTCGTTCTCCATTGGCTAATGATGTTCAAACTCCATTACCAGTTGCGAATTTCGAATACATTAAAAACCTGTGGTTAGTTCCATGTCTCGCACCAGATATGCGCCCATCTGTCATTTTTCATCTGTTAGATGTGGAAATAGTCTTGTAACAATACTTCAAAAATGTTCCATTTCAAGTGGAAAGAGTTGTGCTGCTTTGTTTAGGGAAAAGACCTATGATAACAGCTATAAAACTCGATAATCATTCATGTTTCAATTCACAGAAGGTTTGCCTCATCTAGAAAACTCGAAGCACATACAACATCTACTATACACTCCATGAATATATGAAAGATATTTGGGTAAAGGATGCATCGGGCTCGAACCCAGGGAGATCATTGTGCACAGCTTTGCTGGCTGCAGAGTCTTGATTCTCATCATTGTGCAAAATTCGTCGTAGTCAATCCTCCCGTTCTGTATCGGAGAGCTTACGTATCTAGCCAAGGGGAACCAAAACGAAAAATCTGTCACAAACTAAAGAAAATCGTAGCATGACTACTTACATTGTCTTTGTCCACCTCGACGATAATCTCCTTGATGTCAGCTTCATCCCCAATTCTATGCTCTTTCATCGCAGCTTCTAACTCGTCCTTGGTGATATAGCTTGATGCACATTACGAAGAAAGAGTCGATCACACTGCAAAAGGGAGTGTGAAAGAAGTGGGGGAGAAAGAGAGATGCTGGAAGTTAGCTTTGCTGAGGTTTTAGTTTAAAGAATAATAAAAATAAAAATCTAGTTGGGTTAATAAAATTTGGTTTAAACAAATTAACGTTCCTTCGCCTGAAAACTATTAATTAGGTGAAGGTCTCAACTCTAATTAAGGGATGGGTTCATGCTTTTTTATCCGATGGGATTATTTTCCAACGTTCTGATAGCATGTTATCAGAATTCACCTTCATCTAAAAACTAGCTATTAAATGATCCTAACTCTATTTAAAGTGTTGACTCATGCCTTTTCTATTTTACGTGGAATTATTTTCCAACCATTGCAAATGGACCGATTTTCTGAAGCCGAAACAATTAATATATAGAATGGGTTTTGGATAGAAAGTATTTTTTTTCTATCTTTTTGTATCGATGAACGAAGGCAGAGAATGTTCATTGCCCTTCATTTTTTTCTTTGTCTTAAGCACAACCCTAAACCAACAACGTGGACCAGTGCCATAAGAGCCTGTAAAATAATCCAAACTCATGAGCCAGTAAAATAATCCCAAAATTGTGTTTACTTGTCATCCATCGTACGGACTTAAGTAGTTTTGATGTGACAAAAGGATAAGAGGAAGTCAAAATTTCAGGACTAAAATTTTGGGTGTTTTGACTTTCTAGGACAAAATAATTTTTAGGGTTTCGACTACAATCGAATTTAGAGGGAGTCTCGAATAAAACCTCGAAGAAATGAAAATTCGGGGTTTTAAAAAGTAAGATTTAGGGTTTCGATTTTAGTCGTTTCGCGAGTATTTCTCGGACCAGAACACTACTTGTGTCGGTCTAAAGGGGCGGCCCCAATCTCGGACGACCCATTGGGCCAAATATGAGGCCCATATCAAGGAACAGTTGCGGCCCATTTTCCAGACTCTGAATCTGGGCCAGTGCTACATAGTCCCGACCCAACTGTAACCGATACCCTAAAATATTCACTCCTGAAACCACAAATTTGATGAAAAATTCTCCAAGAGAGTTAGTTGATTAAAATATTTTATAATCTTATATGCACATTTCGAGAAATAAAATAAAATAGAGCGGGCAGACAAAAAGGTTCAAATTTTACGGCATGAAAATGGTCATAGAGAGAGCCATACAGATCCATAGTAAATACAACATACAAATATGCAGACAATGGCCACGGCATATCATTAGACAACTTATCCGCCCCATAATCCACCATAAGTTTTCCAGAAAAACCCAGGATTTACCGCGGCTAGAGCAAGATTCTTCACTTCGGCACTGCCCCTGTAGGTGCCCATGTAACCACCAAAAGCATAACCTGCTTGTCTGCATCCACAGACATCTGCGACGAGCATAAAAAAAGGGGCCTTATTCCTTTGTACGCATTGAAGGGGACTATTTCCCCTTTGATCGGTCTTCTTCCTCGCTCCCCTATTTTCGGAACACTTCCAGATATTTGATTGCCTCTGCCATTGCATAGATCATCATTTTCCTGACCTGTCAAATCTCAGCAACCATCATTTTGGGACCTCAGGAGAAAACTACTATTCCCAGAGGCCACATTCCTAGCAACACTACAACATGGATGAAGTTTATAAACACTGGCTTTCGGATCCTACAATTGTAACAAGATGTTGATCGAACCAATATAACAGAACAGCCATCGCACTAGGGTCTACATAATAGAAAATGTTCAGTGGAGCTGACACGATCCATAAATCATTATCAGGGTATTGTTCCTAGGAAGTAGCTCTACAAGGAGGAAATGCATCTGGTAACTCTTCTTGCTAAGGTAAATATGGAAATATCCTCTGGCAAAAACAAATAAACTTCCAGATATTGCATCGCAACAGGGTCACGGCATATAATCACAAGTAGAGGAGGTTACAAATAACAAACCTCTAATTTGTCCTCCTTTGCTCTGTGGTTATTGGCAAGCTTCCGGAACTCTTCGGCCAATCGAATGCACTCGCCGACATTTTCAGCAGAGACAAAATCCATGGCTACCTTGATGCATGACTACAACAGACAAAAAAGGACTAGTTTAAATGTAGTAGAGAATGCACAGAAGTTTCTGATGAGCTGAATGGAGGTCGAGCAAATTTACACTACAATGGGCCCTAAAGGAATACCCCTGGTGGTAAAGACACTAAGGATTTAGTGATAGATGTATTACATAGGGATATACCATATTCTGGTATCAACAGTGTACGTGAAGGCAATCTTGATGTATTCTAGACACTATTTTGACTAATCTAGGAACAGACACCGAGGATTCTCCTAAGAGATCCCAAGTTCAAATCTCAACAGTCGCGCCCTGAGGTACTTGCCAAAACCTAACTTTGATGAGTCTGATTTACCCAATCGTCGTGGATTATAGGTCTTACAACGGTCTAAGGGAACGTACTAGGTTCGAGTCAAACAAAGCTTTTCCACAAGCCCAGAAACCTCTTAGTTATAAAAATAATAATTAAATTACAATGATTACTTGGCATTCCATATGATGCTTTTAGATTTAGTTTCATTCAAAACTCACTTCCATGCTTGTGTTATGCCTTACGCAGCAGATATAGTACCGTCGCAGATGACCATCCATTATGTTGACGTAAATAGTGCACTCTTATTGATGGAGACAAATATAACGTGTATTTAATGATGCTTCCTCCATAATGCATAAGGGCATCTCTGGTTTAGGAATATTTTTTCTGGTAAATGTAGTAAAAATTTGAAATAATGCAAGATAAATTGTTTCCGGGTAGTGTCTTTAACGATGTTTGAGACCACAGATGTAGAATTCTCAGTCACTTATGTTAAGACATCATTAATGTTGTGATTGAGGATCCGTGATTAAAACAAAGAATCCATGTAAGCAACTCTACATAAGTAGATGAGAGCTTGATTGTTGTTAATTAAATCATTATCTTCACTGCAAATAAATCTTTTCAAAAGCCACTTTGAGAGGCAATACATGTGTAAGGCACACATCATCTTTAGCGGTGAGTTAGGTGCTCCCAATAGCTTAGGGGAAGTGTTTAATGTTTAGGGTTTAGGATTTTGTTGCCTATGGCAGCATCATTTCCAACAGCAGCCAACCATTTATAGAGGCTGAATCATTTCCATTAGTTGACCAGCATTCCAACAACAATCCTCCACACATTTTCATAAGCACAATCCTCCATTCAGGCAAGCGCTAATGCTGGCACCAAAAGTATGTGGCGCCTTTGCTCTGTTTGGTTACCCGATAGTCAAAGGTAGTCAAACCTTTCATGTGTTTTCGACACATCTCCTTCAATCTCCACATCGGTGTCGGTATGGGCTCTGAGGTTGCAAAACACTCCCACCAAAACATCAGTAAGTTGCAAACTCGGCACATTTATTTCATGCTAAGACTACTACAGGCCGTAAATAAAATCCTTTAACATATACAATCCACATGGCCGTATGGAAAAGGGATGGCAGAAAAAAATAGATTGATCCAATTGGAAATTACTTTCTCAAAAGCTCACAACCAGGCTCAGGGAAGAGCAATCCGGCGAGAGGAGGGGTCCGATGGGGAGGAGGATGTAAGGATCGCCGATTTTACGAATTTAAAAAAAAAATTCATTTCGCATTGGTAGTAAAGGTTCGGTACAAAGATATTTACAATTCGTCCTGTGACTCTATGATGGACGGATGTATGAGGAACTCCTAGAACCTGCGGGAGACTAAAAACATTATAATATAGCCTAAGTATGCAGCCACGGCAAGAAGAATGCCCCATACTTGGATCGTCACCACTTCATGCACACTACGGCACCACTACCGCATCACTTCGTTACACGAATGACTCCCTATAGCCAGACCGTTCCAGCTTCATTCCGGCCTACAACAGCCGTCTTCTCAAACTTTCCAAGGGCAGGATTCGAGCATCCTAACCCCTCGTAAACACACGGCATGAATCAGCCCACGACTCATCCGCAACATCACCGTTTCACTTGCTCGTTTCAACCGAACATTGTCTTGTTCGGTCTCACCTCCCATCCACCCCCGAGCATTACTTCCGTGCCTCAAATCACACGAGGAATAAGCCTCTCTAGGCCAGTAAGGGACTCCAATTCAGTCCTTGCATTCCAACCCCATGGCCGATCCGTTTCCGAGACATATGTCTCGCGGTTCCGCTCGTAGAGCGCAGTAATGGGGTGCGACCGCTATGGGTCCAACCACCTCCTCCTTCCCATTCTTTATTCCATCATTTTCCATTTACAGACCCGAAGGACCGAGTTCCAACCACCAAGGTCGCCCTTACATTCAGCCAACAGAGCATTCCGTCGTAGCGATGATTAACAGAACACAACTACGTTCGCTAACCGAGAGGGGTCCGAGGCGGCTTCCCTTTTCATTCCCAAGGTTCGGTGCCCCCCCCCCCCCCCCCCCCCACCATTCAGCTCACAAGTCACCATATTTACAGCAGCAAGACCTCAACATTATAGTGCTAAAACATAAGGAAAATTGGAGAAGGGTCATAGAGCATACCTTCCGTTCACTCCCGCGCACAAGTTAGCGAGTTCCTTCCTCCGACGAACGATCTCCTCCCTCGAAGGCTGTCCTTTCTTGATCCTTAACCTCAAGCTTGTGCGGCGCCGAGTTCTCCTTTTCCAAGGATCCACGATAGTTGCCCTTCTTCCTTCCCCTTCCGCGGATGCACTTGCTCCGGCCGCTTCCCTCTTTTCTCCTTTCTTCTTCTTCTTCTTTCCTTCCTTCTTCTTCTTCTTCCTCTTCTTCTTTTGGACGTCTACCCACACTTTCTTCCAGTTTTTCCAGCCTCCTTACGCTTATTATTTGTGTCCCATAATGATGACAAGTGGGCCCCACCATCATGGCTTGTGGAAGAAGCCTTGGGCTTGATTAGCATTAGTTTCACGCTTAATTAGCGCTAATAATCCAGCTTTGTTAACCTTAATTAAACCAACTCATTAGTCACTATTTTGTCTTATTTAACCAGCTTAGTCGTGCTTCTAAACTTGTAGGATTTGCGGCCAAATTTCAGTCATTAATCCGCACGAAAGTGGGCTGTCCGCAAGGGACGTCATCGAGTATTTGGGCAGCCCTTTTGTACACATCGATCACCCTTTCTCCGCTTCATGTTATTCATTTTTCATCCACATTTGGGGCTGAACAATCATTGAATTTCTTGCCATAATCGATTCGGTTCTCAACCATAACGTTAAGTACGTCTTAACCGCAACAACTCCAAGCTTATCGTCACGACAACGAAATTGTCAATCCATCGTTCGCCCGTATACTTTTAAACAGTACTCCTTCACTTAGGAGGCTGTCCATGTTGCTCATGGAAGTGTCCTTAGGCATTGGACATCATTCTTGAGTATCGTTCGCATCATTCCATTCTTTCGTATTCAAGCAGTCCATTCATTTTTCCAAACTCAATCATACCATTTTACGAATTTTCCCTTTTCATTACACATTCATACCATGGTACAACCCCATTTACATTCACAAACTAAATGGTGAAAATATGGGGTATTACAGAGGAGTCAAGGGTCTGTCTTCTATTAGGGTTCTAATAACAAAGAGGGGGGCACCTAGGTGGCGCTTGGCGCCTCAACACCTTAGGAAAAGGCACGCGCCCCGGGAACGCCTTACTAATGGCGCACGCCCGGGAGGATTAGGGCACCTCGTTCGCGCCCCGCTGCCCTAGGCACACCCCAAGCGCACCTTAACTAACATAGCATCAAGGTTTGGATCTCTTCTATGAGCCTTGAGAGAACGTCTGACACCACCAAGCCATTTCGATAGCTTGTGGTTGAAAGATTTTAGAAATAACTTGAGGATAATTGCAATAAGATAATCTTCACATTGGCAATAAACACCAGTTAATTGAAAAGCTCACTGAATATATTTAAAATTTAGTACGATATTGTTTTTCGTAACTACCCAGCCACAAAACAGCAACTCTTTCATTGTGCCAAAGTTTAGCTGTCACGTCTTACTCCTAGGTGATGTCGGTACAAGTATAATAATATCCAAAGCTACACATAATCTGAAAGCTCTTCAGTCTGTTTCATTCTAATTGCCTAACAAGCAAGCATCTACTGCACAAAGCTTTTCCGACCAGTAGAGAATCATGATCTATATATATGTGTGTGTAATCTTTCTCTAACTGGACAAAATATTAGTATCAGGACTTGAAAAGGGAACAAATTTTGTCATGCCCTAGGCTCGTGGATATTAAAGACCCAAAACCGATCAGCCAAGCCCCGAGAGACACGTCCTCGTTGGCGTACTCGTGCAGTATCTTTCTGGGAAAAGAATTCGTCTATTAACTACCGAGTCGCGGAATTTACCAGGTTCGAAATGAGACTCGCCTGTTTTCCGATATGTAAGTAGCAAGATCTCTCGAGATTGCGTATATCTGTCCGGTGGCGTGACGGAAGTAATTGTTTTTCGCGTCGCCGAATTTCCAGTACTCGGGCTCGTGATATTTGACATCCCTGATCCAAAACAAAGATCAAAAAACTTGAGAGCTCGAAACAAAACATCCTGCTGCAAGCCTAGTTCTTGTGGATTAGTCCGCCTACTTTTGGTACAGGACAGGACCCGACTTCATGCAACCGATGTATATGCGGGGTTTGTTCCGGTGTCCCGCCAATATCATCCCGAGAGCAGCTGCAAAGAAGAAGGCTTTTTGTGAGAATCATCACGAGACGTGACAGAACGAGGGAACGGAGCAAACTGAGCTATGTTAGTTCATCACCTGGATTTATGTGAGCGAGCTGCCGGCCGGTGAAACGAATCAAATGCAGTGAACACAGGCAGAGAGATCGAAGCCGGAGAAGAAAAACAGAAACAGAGGAGAAACATAGCAAAATAGGAAAACTGTTTTCTGTTATTCGCTCAACTGTAAAACTGTTACACTTGGGGTATTTATAATACAGACATACAAAGCTTTCTTTCATAACTGTAAGATAGAAAAATATCAGCAACCTCTTGTTGATAGTTCAACCCTTCGATCATATGCTGCTATCCATTCGGCATCCACTGACACTCCCCCTCAAGATGGCATTGTGAATCTCTAACAATCCCATCTTGCTTGCTAAGAGCTGGAATCTAGCTGGATGTAAAGCCTTAGTTAGCAAGTCAACTATCTAGAAAGCCGTTGGAATATGCAGAACCTCTATCTCTCCTGCAGCCACCTTGTCTCTAACGAAATGTAAATCAATTTCTAAATGTTTAGTCCTTTCATGAAAGACCGGATTCTTACTAAGGTATATAGCTGATTTGTTGTCACAAAATAGCTTTATAGGCTTCTGTGGCTGAAAACAAAAGTCTTTTAACAATACTGCAACCCATATTAACTCTGCAACGGTGGCTGCAATAGCTCGATATTTAGACTCTGTTGAACTGCGAGAGACTGTGGCTTGCTTCTTGGATTTCCAGCACAATGGAATCACCAATGAAGACACAATATCCAGTATTTGACCTTCTAGTTTCCACACAACCACCCCAATCACGGTCTGCAAATGCGCGCACTTCAACATTTTTATTACTAGAAAACAGAATTCCTTTTTCAGAAGAAGATTTCAGATGTCGTAGAACAGTCCAAGCCACATTCCAATGCTCATCCGAAGGCGAATCCATGAACTGTGACAAGACATGAACCACATAAGCAATATCAGGTCTTGTAATACTCAGGTATATTAATCTATCAACCAACTGCCTATATCCTATAACATTAACAGGATTGGACTTGTCTCCTTGAACCAGCTTCAAGTTTGGCTGTAAAGGAACTGCAGCTGGCTTGCCTGCTAGCTTTCTCATCTCTTCTTACAACTTTAAAGTGTATCCTCTCTGTGACACATGAATACCCTTACTTGACCTCGCTATCTCCAATCCAAGGAAATATTTAAAATCTCCCAAGTCTCTTACTTTAAAAGACTGTTGTAGGAGACTATGTAAATCAGTAATCACCTTCTTATTTGACCCAGCCACGGCTATGTCATCCACATATACCAAGACACCTACAAAACCTTCTTCCGAGATCTTAACAAACAAAGAACACTCTACCTTGGATTGCTCAAAACCTCCATTTACCAAGCACTCTGTAAGTTTACTATTCCACTATCTATAGGCTTGTTTCAAACCATACAAATATTTCTTTAACTTGCAGACCACTGTGTTTGCTGTTGGATCAACACAAGTCACCCCCTCAACCAGCAAACCAGGAGGCAGCTGCATGTAAACCTCCTCCTCTAGATCACCATTCAAGAAAGTATTATGGATATCGAATTGGCGCAAAGACCAGCCCTGGGAAGCTGCAAGAGCAAAAAATATGAAGAATGCTTGGCAACGGGCTAAAAGTTTCTTGATAATCAATCCCTTCAACTTGTGTATAGCCTTTAGCTGCCAAGCGAGCCTTGTACCTCTCAACAGTACCATCTGCATGTAATTTAGTTTTATAAATCCATTTGCACCCAATTTCTTTCTTTCTTGCAGGCAAAGAAACCAGATCCCAAGTTGCATTGTCCCTTAAAGCATTGAGTTCAGCTGTCATAGCATCCACCCAATGTGGAATCTGTTTAGCTTGATGATAAGATTGAGGCTCATCATGCAAAGCAAGACTAACAGCGAAAGCTTTGTAAGAAGAAGAAAGACGATCATAAGCAATAGAAGGCTCTTGGATAAGCAGGTATAAATGAATAAGAAGAAGAAATGGACCTTGTCAGCAGAAGAGATTGAACCAGCCATAGTGAGAGACAGCTTATGATGGTAATCCTTGAGGTAAGATGGAATCTGCCTAGGTCTAGAGCCTCGTCTCAGAACATTTGGTGCATCGGGATTAGAAACAACTGATGGGATGCTAGACTAGGGAGCATCATCTAAGCATGATGCAAAAGTAGAAGGAACTGATGAATGTTGTGCTAAATGTGGAAAGAAACATCATGCACAATAACAGAAGAAGGATCAATGGAAGTAAAAGGATCAGCTAGCTGTCTGGAATCAGATGGATCAGCTAGTTTGAAAGGAAAGACAGACTCATAGACTGCAACATCCCTAGAAATAGTAACATGTTTTGTCTCTAAATTATAAACAAAATATCCTTTGACATGCAAAGGATATCCCACAAAGACACATTTGGAAGCACGTTTATCAAATTTATATCTATTTCTATTCAAAGTGTTAACAAAACATAAAGAACCAAACACTCTCAGATTATGATAAGCTGGGAGCTTATGAAATAAAACCTCATAAGGAGACTTATGATCCAAAATCTTTGAAGGAAGTCTATTGACAATATAAGTTGCAGCTAAAACTGCATGACCCCATTCAACTTGAAATAAAAGTGCTCTAGCTGTATGAATTTAGTGTTGATGTTTGCGTTCAACAATGCCATTTTGTTGAGGAGTTTCTACGCAACTTAGCTTATGTATAATCCCACGAGTTCTGTAAAAATCTAGCATGGTGAACTCAGCCCCATTGTCTAATCGAATCACTTTAATAGTTTTATGAAACTGAGTTTGAACAAGATGACAAAAGGCTTTCAGATGTTGTTTTGCTTCTGATTTATAGCGCAGAAGGTACAACCAAGTCCCTCGAGTAAAATCATCCACTATAGTAAGGAAATACTTGAAACCACCAATTACATCAATTGAATATGGTCCCCAAATGTCTACATGTATCAACTCAAATGGTGAAGAACTTCTTGTTACACTGGATGGAAACAACAAGCGCTTTTGCTTGGCTTCATGACAAACACTACAAACATTATTCGATTTAATATGAATGCTAGAATCCAAAGCAATAACATGTCTAATTTTCTCCAGAGAAGTATGTCCTAACCTAGAATGTCAGAGATCAAACTCATCTAAAGTATGATGAGACAGACAAATAGGGCTAAGAGAGTCATTAGCACTAGCCATCTTTGTGTTCTTGACCTCTTCCATCACATACAAGCCGCCTCTCTGATTAGCCTGTCCAATCGTCGTCCACTCTTTCAAGTCCTGAACATAACAATAATCCTTAAGAAACAAAGTACAAAGCTCACCATTCATGGCAAGTTTGCTGGCAGAAATGAGATTAAAGTTGAAATCTGGCACATATAGACATTTTGAATGGAAAAACTATTGGACAAATCAACTGAACCAATGTGAGTAGCTAGAACGAAAGAATTATTGGGTAACTGGATTTTTTGTTCACTGAATCAGAAGGAATAACAAAAGCTTTTGTAAAAGGTAAGATTATACCCGCTTGATTAGGTAAAACAGAAAAAGAAGATTTAGAAGAATTGGAAACATTAGTCTCATAAGTGACATCATTTCCCACATTGAGCGTAGCCAACATCCTGAAGCAAATCAACAGATTATCATCGCGTTCAATGTCCAGAGCATCCCGAGTCTTGCTTAATACCTGTTGGTAAGAGAAATCCCGATAAAGAAGCTGAGTATACATAACACAACAACCCATTTCCTCGCGAACTCAGGCCTCTGAGCCGACGACTCTTGGGCAACTCCTGCCTTGTGCATCCATCCCCGGCTCTTCGTAGACATTCAACCCTTTTCACCCCTCTACACAATCTTCCCCTTTCTCCCTCAAATTACAGTCAAATTCTTATTCTGTAACAATGAGTTACACTTCCTCCCATCAAAGAATCAGTTAATGTTTTTCAATTCCTTTGGTAAAACTGCTGTTTTTATGATAGAACATTAATGCCTTCAAATAAAATAAAAAGAGAATCTAGTATAAATTTAAATTTTATAATATTATACAGATTAATTCTTTTTGAACAATCTTACCATCACGAATTAGATTACAATATATTAAAAATAAGAAATTAAAGAAAAATACAGAGAAAGATCAAATAGAGCATCATCTTATTCAAAACTCAAATTAGTTATAATATTAAATTTGGTCATATAAACATCAAGAAATCATATTTTAAATTTTAATAATATCATATTCAATTTTAAATATTTTCATTTTTGTACCGGATAAAAAGTTTCTATAAGAGATACAATTTTATTACATAAGCCTAATTTTTAAGAATTTATAAAATAAGTTCTCATAAACCAGATATTGTAATACTTCTGTAAATGTAAATTAGTGACTTAAACATTGAGTTCCACATGAACTCTTAAAACAAATTTATTTAAAAATTGAAATTCAGTCTAAGTGCATAAATTTACGAAATACGATTCGGTTACCGTAACCTCGCAGCTCGAAGTGCGGGACATTTCGAACGATGGATGGGGCCGAAATTGGGTTAGGCCCAATACGTTTAACCTTGTCCAAGCACATCGGGTTGGTTTCATTTTAGTCCTTTAATTCATAACTTATTATATATTTATCTACTTAGACTGGATTTGATTAATCTGAGTCCTCATATTAAGTTCATAAGCTTAGGGTTTTCAAGGCGACTCCGTATTCTTATTTGCTTCGGACTTCTTACCGGCGCCAACTTTTTCCTCTTCCCGCCAAAAGACGGAGATAATGGCGGACGCCGGCTTCGACCGCCGCAAGGCCTCGACGCTGTCGTCGCTCGGCGGCGCCGGAAACGATAAGTCTCCGAAGGGCACGATCGACACCCCGATCATTCCCCTCCTTGAGGCGATCAATCGCCACCCTGACTACTTCACTACCAGCTCCTGCAGCGGGCGGATCTCCGTCTTCTCCCACCCTACTGCCTCCCCCGCCGAAGACGCCAAGAAGAAGGCCCGCGGTGGCACCTGGCTCTTCCTCTCCCATGATCCTGTCGCTGATGCCGAGGAGGTCGTCTCGCTGCTTTTCCCCCCGAGGGATCTGACGGAGTGTGATCTGGTTTTGAGGTTTGAACCGCTGATTGTAGCGGTGGAGTGCAGGGATGTAGAGTCTGCGCAGCGGCTGGTGTCCACTGCAATTTCGTGTGGATTCAGGGAGTCGGGGATCACGAGCGTCGGTGTGAAGAGGGTGATAGTTGCCATTAGGTGCTCGATAAGGATGGAGGTGCCATTGGGAAGAAGTAGTAAGGTGGTTGTGACGGAGGATTATGTTAGGTACTTTGGTGAGCGTTGCTAATGAGAAGATGGAGGCAAATAGGAAGAGGACGGATGGGTTGTTGGAAGCTTTGATGAGAAGTTTGCCTGGTGGTGGTGAAGCTAAAGGAGAAAGTGGCGGTGCCTCTGGCTTAGATAATGGTAAAAACTCATGCGGCTGGGTGTAATTTATCTGTTGATGTGTTGTGATTTAGTTGGTTATTAGTTGTCTGCTGAATTTAAATGGTCATCCTGGTGATAGTTGTCTATGTCATGTTCCTGGGCTTTTGTTTCCTAGGAGATTTGCAAAGTTGGATTATTGGCGCATGAAGGAATTGTGGGTGCATTAAGTAGTTGTTATTGTTATGGGTCACCCTTTGTATGCATTCTGAACATTCTAAGCTTAATTTCATTAATATGCTGAAAATGTCTTGGGGGATATCTCTCTGCTGTCTTGGCAGTAGACCTCAGTTGAACGAGTTGATAATATTCTTTATCAAGAGTTCCAAGGAGCTTTATTTGTTTTTCCTGCTGTTTTTGTTAGTAAGAGATGAAGACACTTTATGTTGACATTCAAAGTAAGTAATTATGTGCTGTTTCTATTGCAGGAGTCTTTCACAATTATATGAAAGCAAGCCTGAGTTTTTAAATGATTGGCAGGGGCGACAGCAGTTGATGACTTAAGCCTGTTCATTACTCCGCTCAAGATCGTGGGTGAGCCGTTTGAGAAACTGTTCTTGTGGGCTCACTCTGCTTGCGTAGTCAATGATGAATGCCACGGAAAATTTCTTATATTTGGTGGCTTTGGAGGCATGGGTAGGCATGCAAGGAGAAATGATTCCTATTTCCTTGATCCCTCATCGGGCACCCTAGAGGCTATTGCTGTTGGCAGATCCCCCTCTCCAAGAATGGGCCACACTGCATCGGTAGTTGGTGAAAACATGTTTGTGATTGGTGGCAGGGAGGATCCCACAACCATTTTGAATGATGTATGGGTCTTCAGCGTGGCTAATAGGACGTGGACCTTGGTAAACTGCAGGGGCGACTATTTCCCTCCAAGGTGATATTTCCTGCCGAATAACTAACAGTTTTTCCTTTTCTGTGATGTATGTGTGGTATTCTTCATGAATGTGCGAGAAGTTTTCATGTATGTCCTCACGAACCTCCAGTTGATGGAACAGGCATCGTCATGCTGCAGCTGTTGTAGGCTCAAAGATTTTTGTCTTTGGTGGCGTGAATGGCGGATCAACCTATGCATCTTTGTTTGTCTTTGATACAGTCAATCTGCTTTGGAAGGAGTTATCGACAAGTGGAGCCCTGCCATGTGGTCGTCACTCCCATTCAATGATAGCATTTGAGTCTCAGATATTTATGTTTGGAGGGCATAGTGGGGAAATGGTGTTGGGAGATTTGTACGGTTTTGACGTCCAAAATCATATCTGGAAAAGGCTGAAGACGTTTGGAATAAGTTCGTACGCGAGGTTCTCCCACTCCATGTTTATCTATCGACATTAACTGGGAATTATTGGGGGTTGTCCGGTCAAACAACGTTTGCAAGAATTGTCATTGTTGGATCTACAGCTACATTGTTGGAGACATGTTGCCCTTTGTTCAGCTGGCACGGATTTACTTGTTCGTGCTACAGTCAATGTTATTGGCAATGAACTTGTTGTGGTTGGCGGGGGGGCATCTTGTTATGCATTTGGAACATAGTTCAGTGTAACCATGAAGATCAGTTTACTCCCTCTGTGCCGTTTAGATAACACCATTGCCCCTCCCGTCGACGAGCACTTTGGAAACCACAATAATTTAGTGGTTGATGGAAATGACATTGGTCATGGTTTGCGACTTGCGGGTGCTCCAATTGCTTTCCAAAATACTGAGTTGGAGCCTATGGATGATGGCCATGCCATTGCGGTAACCCCTTCAGGTCCCTCATCTTGGGCTATAAAGGTAGGGAAAAGGCATGCAAAACTCAGTGAGGGACATCTTGAAGAAGTTTGGATGGCTAGATCTTGTAAGAAAGGCGTACTCCAGTAAGGACGACGGAATGTTTATTTGTTTCCCTGTGACTGAAACTTTCTGTGACTTGTTACACGACTTCGAGGACATCATAGCAGAATTTTCCAATGGACTAAGTATTGGCGATAAGGTTGATATATCTGTAGAAAAAAGGACATCATTAGATGAGCTGACTGATGCGACCGCCTTAAATATTTTGAAGCAATGTTGTGTAGTGAAGTTGGTTGACAATGGAGTTGCTATTAAAAATTCTAAGAAGACACCTGCTGCTGCATTGAAGGAAGAGGTTGAAGTACTGCTACGGCAAAGAGGTTTACCAGAAGAATACATGGAGCAGATTCCTACGAGGTTGACATTTTACAGTTTTTGGGCTCTAGGCTTGGCATTTCTCCTTGTTCTGTCTGACCAGTTTTCTTTACATGAGGTCAGACTTATCTATGGGCTGATCATGATGATAATGTTTGACTGGTGCAGATGGGAACGACTTGGAGATATTGTTGTTTTACCAGCAACATCTTTTACTGATCCATCTTGGGACACTATTGGGGAGACGCTTTGGTCAAGGATTGCCCAAGTGCTTGGTTGCCGTCGGCTTGCTCGACAGGTCTGTTCTCATATGCCTTATTCTGGGGAATGAACAACACTTTCGACTAAAAGAAGGTGGCGTATTCTTATTATCGACTGTGCTATTGAGGTAGCCAGCCCTTATCCATTATTTTATCTATGAGTAGGCCACATGGTCTTTGCCTTGATTCTGTAGGAAATAATTTATATCCATGTTTGTTGTTCATGCAATTTCCGAAACTAAGGGTTCCTTTGCTTATAGGAAATAAGACAAACTATGGGATAGACAAGTGAACTGAGGCCTCAAACTGACACGTCTGTCATTTATTTCAGGGGTTCGTTGCATCTACAGGCACCAGAGATACTAAATTGAAGATGTTACTTGGAGATAATGGCTGGGTTGATCATCGTGAAAATGGTATCTTGTATTCCTTTGATGCCTCAAGGTGCATGTTTTCCTGGGGTAATCTTTCAGGGAAGCTCCGCATGGCCAGTTTGGATTGCCAACATGAGGTTGTAGTGGATTTGTTTGCTGGAATTGGATATTTTACTCTACCATTCCCTGTTAGGTAAGATTGTCATTGTATATCCATTTCTTTTATCTGCTAGCTTTGATAATGGAGTATTGATGAATCGTCTACCTGTTACTCACTTTCTAAGGGATGGTAACGTTAAGAGTTGTAGGAACTAACATTGGAAAAGTTCGCTCATATGCAATGAAGTAGGACAGCTTGGTGATTGTAAATTCTAATCACTAGTACACATTTTCTTCTGTTGGGCCAGTTATGTGAGTTGTTTTTGTGAGGGGTTAGGTTATTTTATCATTTCCTTTTCCGGGGCGGCTTTGCTAGGCTGTCCATTTTTTGCTTTCATTATTGACCTGTGAGAGCTTGAGGTTTTTTTTTTTCGTTAGCATGGTTCGATTTTCATCCTGGCAATCTGCCAGTAATAAGTGTAATACCCCATATTTTCACCATTTAGTTTGTGAGTGTAAATGGGGTTGTACCATGGTATGAATGTGTAATGAAAAGGGAAAATTCGTGAAATGGTAAGATTGAGTTCGGAAAAATGAATGGACGGTTTGAATACGTAAAAATGGAATGATGCGAACGATACTCAAGAATGATGTCCAATGCCCAAGGACACTTCCATGAACAACATAGACAGCCTCCTAAGTGAGGGAGTAATGCTTGAAAGTATGTGTGCAAACGACATATTGACATTTTTGTTGTTGTGACGATAAGCTTGGAGTTGTTGCGGTTAAAACATACTTAACGTTATGGTTGAGAACCGAATCGATTATAGTAAGAAATTCAATGATTGTCCAGCCTCAAATGTGGATGAAAAGTGAATAATATGAAGCGGAGAAAGGGTGGCCGATGTGCGCAAAAGGGCTGTCCAATTACTCGTCGACGTCACTCGCGGACAGCCCATTTTCGTGCGGATTAATGATTGAAATTTGGCCGCAAATTCTACAAGTTTAGAAGCACGACTAAGCTGGTCAAATAGGACAAAATAGTGATTAATGAGTTGGTTTAATTAAGGTTAACAAAGCTGGATTATTAGCGCTAATTAAGCGTGAAACTAATGCTAATCAAGCCCAAGGCTTCTTCCACAAGCCATGGATGGTGGGGCCCACTTGTCATCATTATGGGACACTAATAAGAAGCCTAAGGAGGCTGGGAAAAAGGGCAGAAAGTGTTGATAGACGTCCATAAGAAGAAGAGGAAGAAGAAGAAGAAAGAAGAAAAGAAGAAGAAGAAGAAAGGAAAAAAAGAGGGAAGCGGCCGGAGCAAGTGCATCCGCGGAAGGGGAAGGAAGAAGGGCAACTATCGTGGATCCTTGGACGAGGAGAACTCGGCGCCGCACAAGCTTGAGGTTAAGGATCAAGAAAGGACAGCCTTCGAGGGAGGAGAATCGTTCATCGGAGGAAGGAACTCGCTAACTTGTGCGCGGGAGTGAACGGAAGATATGCTCCATGACCCTTCTCCGATTTTCCTTATGTTTTAGCACTATAATGTTGAGGTCTCGCTGCTGTAAGTATGGTTACTTGTGAGCTGAATAGGGGTCGGGTGGGGGCGGCCAAACCTTGGGAATGAAAAGGGAAGCCGCCTCGGACCCCCCTCGGTTAGTGAACGTAGTTGTGTTCCGTGAATTGTCGCTACGACGGAATACTTGGTTGGCTGAATGTAAGGGCGACCTTGGTGGTCGGAACTCGGTCCTTCGGGGCTGGAAAATGATGGAATAAAGAATGGGAAGAAGGAGGTGGTCGGACCCATAGCGGTTGCACTCCATTACCGCGCTCAACGAGCGAAACCGCGAGACATATGTCTCGGAAACGGATCAGCCATGGGTTTGGAATACATGGACTGAATTGGAGTCCCTTGCTGGCCTAGAGAGGCTTATTTCTTGTGTGATTTGAGGCACGGAAGTAATGCTCGGAGGTGGATGGGAGGTGAGACCGAACAAGACAATGTTCGGTTGAAACGAGCAAGTGAAATGACGATGTTGCGGACGAGTCGTGGGCGGATTCATGCCGTGTGCTTATGAGGGGTTAGGATGCTCGAATCCTGCCCTTGGAAAGGTTGAGAAGAGCGCTATTGTAGGCCGGAATGAAGCTGGAACGGTCTAGCTATAGGGAGTCATTCGTGTAACGAAGTGATGCGGTAGTGGTGCCGTAGTGCGAATGAAGTGGTGACGAGCCAAGTATGGGGTATTCTTCTTGCCGTGGCTGCATACTTAGGCTATATTATAATGTTTTTTGTCTCTCGCAGGTTCTAGGAGTTCCTCATACATCCGTCCATCATAGAGTCATAGTTGTAAGCGAAGGAAGCAAGTAAAGTGCGAATTGTAAATATGTTTGTATCGAACCTTTACTACCAATGCGAAAGGAATTTTTTTTTTAAAATTCGTAAAATCGGTGATCCTTACAATAAGGCATACTCCCAATGGTCTTTTACAGCTTTGGTTTTCTATCCAGTCAATCTCTTTGTCCCTTTTACTATTTGTTGCCGGCTTTGTGATATATGAAAGCAATTTGCATTGATCAGGGCCAAGGCAAAGCTGGTTTATGCCTGCGAGTGGAATCCTCATGCTTTTGAAGCACTTAGGAGAAACATTCAGGCCAATTCAGTGAGTGATCGCTGCATCATCCTTGAAGGAGATAATCGAATTTGTGCTCCTGAAGTGAGTTGATTTTTTTCCTTCTTTTTTTTTTGAAGTTTGTCCTCCCTCTTCTATATTGTTAATTAGCAGTCTGCAAATGGAAGTTAACATAACCGAGCAGGCTATTACTGAATTTGAAACCTATCATGAATCTTCATTATACAGAGAAAACAGTTAGAGAATAAAAGTCAGGGAATTAAGCTTTCCCCGCTTGCAGCCCCTTGTGACGTCCTGATTTAGTTGCTGACCTCTAAAGTTTCTATTTCTGGGGTCTGTATGAAATTGTTAGCTGATTAATGGTGGTAAAAAGGTCAGTAGAGCAGAAGACTGTATAAATGATCTATTGAAATGACTTCACTTCGATTGTATAATGGACATGCATGTGTAGATGTTCATATGAAATGAAAGTGAACAGCATGGTTTAGAAATTTTTGTAATTTTATGAAACAACACATTTGTGTCTAGACTAAATAAAAAGCACTTCAATGACTGAACCTTCTTTGCCATATCCGCACCTTATATTCGATTGGGAGTGCCATGCTACTTTTAAGTGGTCTAGCCCTCCTGGCATAGTAGTTAAAAATACGTGTGTGATGGATTGATGCAGGAAGGATGGTGGTGTGCTTACATGTGCATGGAAACGTTAAAGACTCGGAGGAGACCTCGTGGATCAAGCATGTCACAACTTCCATTGATGCAATTGCAAGATCTGAGGGTATTCATTTCACTTCCTGGTTATGTAATTTTTCTCGGGTTGCCGAAACTGAAGAAAGCGGATATGCTCGATGATTTGGGTTTGCAGGACTTTCCTGGGATGTTCGAGTTGAACATGTGGAGAGAGTGAAATGGTATGCACCACACATCCGCCATCTTGTCGCTGACGTGACATGCAGACATACCCAGAGGTGATTTCGTTCTCCAGTGGCTAATGATTGTTCAAACTCCATTACCAGTTGCGAATTCCGAATGGATTAAAAACCCGTGGTTAGTTCCATGTCTTGCACCAGATATGCGCCCATCCGTCATTTTTCATCTGTTAGATGTCGAAATAGTCTTGCAACAATACTTCAAAAATGTTCCATTTCGAGTGGAAAGAGTTGTGCTGCTTTGTTTAGGGAAAAGACCTATGATAACAGCTATAAAACTCGATAATCATTCACGTTTCAATTCACAAAAGGTTTGCCTCATCTAGAAAACTCGAAGCACATACAACATCTACTATACACTCCAAGAATATATGAAAGATATTTGGGTAAAGGATGCATCGGGCTCGAACCTAGGGAGATCATTGTGTATCAAACTAGGATGGACCGTGACTTTTGCCCCAAAAGATATCACCCGACGATGCCGGTTTAGTGCCTCCAATGACCTTAGAACAGCTTTGCTGGCTGCTGAGTCTTGCTTCTCATCATTGTGCCAAATTCGCCGTCGTCAATCCTCCTGTAACAGAGAGCTTATGTATCCAGCAAAGGGGAACCAAAACGAAAAATCTGTCATAAACTAAAGAAAATCGTACATTGTCTTTGTCCACCTCGGCGATAATCTCCTTGATGTCAGCTTCATCCCCAATTCCGTGCTCTTTCATCGCAGCTTCCAACTCGTCCTTGGTGATATAGCTTGATGCACATTACGAAGAAAGAGTCGATCACACCACAAATGAGTGTTCCCATAGGGACATGGCAAGGACTTATTTTAGAGTACCGTACACCTTAACACGAGTATTAAAGATTACTCCTAGGCAGAGTATTGAAGCTACTAGTAATAATTTAAGAGGCTTACCCACTGCCATCCTTGTCGAAATACTGAAAAGCAGAGTACAGGTGCTCGTCTCTCTCCAGTTTATGTAGATGCATAGTAGCAGAAATAAACTCAATATAGTCAATCGTCCCGTTTCCGTCGACATCAGCCTGAAACACAGACCACATCCATGAGTTGCAATCATTCCAGTTTAGTTGAGTAACAATGGGCTGACTGCATCCATAAGTTGCTGGACTTCTGCCTCTGATAGCCTCGACCCAAGTCGAGCCAAACCAGTCTTTAGCTCTTCGTAGGTGATTGTCCCACTATTGTCCGTATCCAAGTTGGTGAACATAGCTTTGAAACCTTTGATGTCCTCTTCGGAGAGATTCGCAGCAATAACCTACAAAGAATTACAAACTAATCTCATCAGAGAAAAGATGGCAACTCTTAAAACTGAAGGAACTCCCCTGAGCAGTGGTAAGAAATAGTAATAACCTCCTTGTACATACTTTTTTGACAGAACAAGGTGGAGAAGTGATCAAGCCATAACTTTTAGAAAGCTGGAGGGAAGGAGCGATGATCACTCTCTGCAACTCTTCAGTCGGCATGCGTTTGGTGGAGAGAGGCCTCTAGACAACTTTGTTGATTTATCGAAGCGGGTTATAAGTACTACCGGAAATCTTCCCTTAGCTTTGGAGGTGATTGGAGGGCACTTCCACCGAAAGGAAAAGAATGTATGGGAATATACATTGGAAAAGCTTCAACGAGTCCCTCACAAAGACGTCTTGAATAAACTGCGGATCAGCTACGATGGCTTAGAAGAGAGTGAGAAACACATTTTCGACCATTATGTGAAGCCAAGGGAGTATGCGAGTTACATGTGGGAAGCCCGTGATTTTTATCCGAAATGTGAATTCGATGTCCTCCAGAACAGATCTTTGATAAAGGTACTGAATGTCGACCAAGACGATGACAAGTATTGGATGCATGACTTAATAAGAGAGATGGGAAGGGAGATTGTTCGTTCCGAGAGACCTCATCATAGCCCCGGCATGCGCAGCAGGCTGTGGGATCCTTGGGAGGCCCTTGATGTCGTACGCCAAAAGCAGGTAAAAAAATAATAATAATTTCCTAATTTCGCTTCCTCATTTCTTTTATTTTGAACCAGGACACCCATCACGTTTTAGCCATCCACATGGTTTCCGCCATTTAACTGGGAAGGAAATCAAGTGCATTTCCAATCTCAGATTTCTGAACCTACGAGATGCAGCATAATTAGTTGTGGCTACGTTGGTATGTGTCGTGGAAACGAAGTCTTAATCTCCCTTTCTTTATTCAAGATGGACAACCTCGTCGTTCTCCAGATCATGGGGGAAGAAGTTACAGATGATTCATTGAAAGATCTGGTATTAATTCCCTTTGCCTTTTATTCATCTCTTATGAAGCAGAAAATAAACATCGACTAATAAGGGTCCCTTTTTTTTGTTTTAACAGAGGATGGCTAATTTGAGAGTACTTGACATCACGAATGGGAAGATTACAAGACTGCCCGACCTCTCTCATTGTCCAAAGCTGGACATAATTCATCTCAAATATTGCTACTTATTAGAAGAACTCCGCAGTTCTATCGGTGTTTTATGGGATCTTAAATACTTGAAAGTAGATAATTTTTGTGCCTTGAGAAGGTTAGCCGAAGAGCTTTGATCCGTAAAAGCTCTACAAGAGCTCATTTTGATTAACGTTGAATGATGCATTCTGCCTCAACTGGATGATTAACGTTGTATCCAATTATTGTCAAAGAGAAAACCGTGAGAAAGAGAAAAAGAATATAATACGTTAACCTTTCTACGTAACATCATTTTACGGTGATGATGATGTCAAGGTTGGATATTTCTCTGATCCCTGTAGGGCATTCTTGTTACATCTCTGATCCTTTATTGTTAGGAAGAGATATTATGTTATTTCCTTGTAGTCTTTTTTGCTCTTGGGAGTAAAATGGTTCATCCCTCCCAAGATCGAGACAGATGGAAGCTAACAGGAATCAATATATACCTGAATTTCTTTATTAGACAAAACTGAACTCTTGATAAAACAAACATGCATTGTGGAATGTTATTTATGTTTCATTAGAATGCGAGATTAGGAAAAGACTCGAAAAATTATTAGTTCAATGACATAATCAGGTGAGGATTCACTGCCTAATGGGAAGTGAATAAGAATAGAGTCTTCCTTTCGTGCATCATGAGCTTGTACTGCAACAATGAATGTCTTAAATGGATCGACACTTGTATTTTAAGTATAATCGTACATTGTCACTCATCACAATAAAAAAGAAAAGCATCTTTTTCTTTTGAAGTGTTTTTTTTTTCTTAAATGGTATTTCATTAAGAAAAATGTAAGCACCGAATGAAGAAAAATGATCAGTAGACTAAAACAAATGCTTTTGTTGTGGTTTCGATCGTTGGATGGGTGGAACTCCGGTAAAAAATCAATAATCGCCACATATTCATGTAAAAAAACATGTCGTAAAATTTTTATCTACGAAAAATAGGGGTTCAATTCGAGTTCTAACCGTGATCTCTAAAATTATTAAACAGTAAAAGACGAAATAAATACACTAACCTTGAAGTAGACACTTAATATGTCATTGGAATTTAGTGTTCGTAGAAAGAAAAAGAGAGAAAATGTTATGAATAATTCAAGTCTTCAAGACTCTTAAAGTAATTATTGCGTCTTCTGCTTAGGTTAAATTTATACAAAGACATTACTTATAACTACCAATTTATGTATCTCAGTTTATAGGTTACGTTTCCTTATTATGCGGATTTAGTGGAGGGACATGTGTTTGACTCTTTACTCGTAACTTTCATTGAATCCTCATTGTAGACCCTCGTCCTCGCTTGGCATCTTCGTCTTGACTAATTCTTTTTGACAAAATTAGGATGACAGTACATTATCCTTGTTTGACATTTATTCTTCTTAACACACTGGCTCTTCATCATGGTTTGTCTTTTTGGACTAGATTTTGCTCGCCGTCTTGTATGACCTACTCGAATGTACCAACCAACTCTATTTACACAGTCTCTTGATTGTTGCAAGGCTTGATCTTAACTTATAACAATTGATTGAAAACATAGTTGTGCATGTGCTGGTGATAATTTCAAAGACAGCAGAATATACCCGATTGTACATACCCCCACTGTGGTCTTATTTGCCAATAGCGGCTTAAACGTCCTAGAGGGATGTTTCTCAGCTCTGAAGATCGATGAGAAATGATGTCTATGGTCCTTGTTTTTCTGATATACCTGTGAATGCTATTGCTTTTCACGTCTTTTGTTGTTGGGGTTTTCAATGCCTAATATTCCTGTGGATTGCGGTGTTTGTTTATTTCTGTTATAATCGTAACCATATTTTAGAATGGGGACTTTACCATTAGGGAAGGTGCTTTCCAAGTATCCATAAGCTTTTCTAGAGATATTTGGGTACCTTCTTCTACATAGGGACAGGACAGTGCAAACCTTGAGAAAGATTCACATAAATCTAGCAACCTTTAAAAAGCTCCTTAGATATCTAATGAAAAATTAAATAAACAAATTAAACATGCTCCATGAAACACCCTCCCGTTTCTCTCCAAGAAAGGAACTACGATACAAAGAAAAGAGGTCAGGCTGCCAAATAGGATTTGCTGGCACCCTCTGCTTTAGTAAAATTCGAGCAAAAACAGCAAACGAAAATTGTGTCACCCAAAACAGTGCCAAATATGTAAGTTAGATATTCTGACATCACTCATTAAGCTCCCTTGTAAGTGTAATAGCAACTACTCTCATGAAATCTAAGAATAAATATAATATTCGTATTACTATTAAACTAATCTATCTTTTGCAGTTTTCCGTCAAAGTTGCTAATGCATGGAAATAATTTTATGTACCCAATCCCGAGGTACTTCTTTAGATAGATACAATTAAAGATAGTATCAGTGGACTCAGATGATTTAAAAAATTGATGAATGGGAAACATACTTTTGCCATGAAATTCCGTTGATGGTTGCAACTATTCGTTGCTGCACATATAAAACTTTTTCCAAGCTGCCATGTCATGCTGTGCTAAAGTGTTACTCTGTCAGAAGTTTGGTTGAGATTTCACGAAAACATGAATTCCTAAGCAGGTTGACATGATCGGTGTCACAAACGGAAGTAGAATATTGAGTCTTGGCGATCTGGGGATTCAAGGAATTGGAACTGATATTGGGTGCTGCTGCTAGAATAAACCCTCAAAGGGTGAGATCATGGCATTTTTAACTCATCTTATCTAATTTTTTGGTTGCTTGGACAGGTTAATACTTGTTTTATTCTTCATAATTTGGCTCAAAATTTGGGTCGACTTTGTGAAATGTGTGGACCTAATATTTACCATTTCCTATCCATTTTTTTTCAGTAAAATCTTATGAGTTTGCCTGGACCCAATATGTTATGGAAAAAGGCTTTTCAAAGCAATACCGAGAAAGACCGCTTTGGTGCTTCGCTTCTTGACAATTATCTTTCATTTGTAACTTTTCTTTTTCATTCCGTTTTAAGTATAATGTTGCTCGTCTTGAACATCTCGGCATTGTTTCATAAATGCTTTTCATTTGTAATTTTCAATTCCAGGCACTTCCAGTGATGATTGATGTTGGTAATAACAATGAGAAACTACTGAAAGACCCATTATGTGAGTTACAATTGGTGGGTAATGCTTGTTGATTGCAGTGGTGAAAATGGCGTCTTCAAATCTGACCTACCCAGAGGTGATTTCGTTCTCCATTGGCTAATGATGTTCAAACTCCATTACCAGTTGCGAATTCCGAATGCATTAAAAACCTGTGGTTAGTTCCATGTCTTGCACCAGATATGCGCCCATCTGTCATTTTTCATCTGTTAGATGTCGAAATAGTCTTGCAACAATACTTCAAAAATGTTCCATTTCGAGTGGAAAGAGTTGTGCTGCTTTGTTTAGGGAAAAGACCTATGATAACAGCTATAAAACTCGATAATCATTCACGTTTCAATTCACAAAAGGTTTGCCTCATCTAGAAAACTCGAAGCACATACAACATCTACTATACACTCCAAGAATATATGAAAGATATTTGGGTAAAGGATGCATCGGGCTCGAACCTAGGGAGATCATTGTGCATCAAACTAGGATGGACTGTGACTTGTGCACCAAAAGAAATCACCCGACGATGCCGGTTTAGTGCCGGTTTAATCACCAAAAGAGAGCTTATGCATCCAGCAAAGGGAACCAAAATGAAAAATTTGTCATAAACTAAAGAAAATCGTAGCATAACTACTTACATTGTCTTTGTCCACCTCGGCGATTGTATCCTTGATGTCAGCTTCATCCCCAATTCCGTGCTCTTTCATGCTGCTTCCAACTCGTCCTTGGTGATATAGCTTGATGCACATTACAAAGAAAGAGTCGATCACACCACAAATGAGTGTTCCCATAGGGACATGACAAGGACTAATTTTCGATTCCCGAACACCTTAACACAGAGTATTCAAGATTACTCCTAGGCAGAGTATTGAAGCTACTAGTAATAATTTAAGAGGCTTACCCACTGCCATCCTTGTCGAAATACTGAAACGCGGAGCACAGGTGCTCGTCTCTCTCCAGTTTATGTCGATGCATAGTAGCTGAAATAAACTCAATATAGTCAATAGTCCCGTTTCCGTCGACATCAGCCTGAAACACAGACCACATCATCAATCGACGAGGCAACTCCAGTTTAGTTGAGTAACAATGGGCTGACCGCATCCATAAGTTGCTGGACTTCCGCCTCTGATAGCCTCGACCCAAGTCGAGCCAAACCAGTCTTTAGCTCTTCGTAGGTGATTGTCCCACTATTGTCCGTATCCAAGTTGGTGAACATAGCTTTGAGACCTTTGATGTCCTCTTCGGAGAGATTCGCAGCAATAACCTACAAAGAATTACAAACTAATCTCATCAGAGAAAAGATGGCAACTCTTAAAACTGAAGGAACTCCCCTCATTGTACATACTTTTTCGACAGAACAAGGTGGACAAGTGATCAAGCCATAACTTTTAGAAATTACGAAGACGGCATCATTCTAAAGCAACAAAACAAAACAAAACTCACTGACGATCTACTGTAAGCAATTAACCTTCAAGGCGAGTTTCTTGAGTTTATTCATGGCCCTGAACTGCTTCATTCGAGAGAGAACAGCGCTGTCTATTGGCTTGTCTGATGCCTCGCCTTCTTTGAGCCATGGATGTTCTGCTCATTACCATCATTTAGTCGTTGTTTGCTGCCTGGGTTTAAGCAAGTAAATGGGCAAGAGAATTTCAGATCAAGTCAAGAACTTGGGGTGGGAATTGGGTGATGATGTTTGGACGGGGGGAGGGAGGAATTGTTGAGGAGATTTTTGCAGCCTTTTGTTTGATATGCAAAAGGGAGTGAAAGAAGTTGGGGAGAAAGAGAGATGCTGGAAGTTAGCTTTGCTGAGGTTTTAGTTTAAAGAATAATAAAAATCAAAATCGAGTTGGGTTAATAAAATTTGGTTTAAACAAATTAATGTTAATATATTGTTATTGAGAAATACTGTCCGGTGCCCTTCACCTAAAAACTAGCAATTATGCGAGGGGTTCCACTTCTAATTAGGGGTTAGTTCAGGCCCTTTCTATTCGGTGTGAGATTATTTTCCAATACCTCCCTATAATTCCACGTCGGATCTTTGTTCGACGGTTGGACGTCCTTGTACGGAATCTTTATCCGACGGGACGAATTTGGCTCTGATATTATGTTAGCAATCGTGTCGGGATTCACCTTCAGATAAAAACTAGCTATTAAATGGTTCCAACGTCGATGTTTCAAATAGTGACATTGAAAAAAATTGACTAAATCGCAGTTTTTTTTTAGTATTAGACGAAAGCTTTTGTTTGAAACATTGATTTTTTATAAAGATGTTTGAATATCGACTTTGGTCCGACATAAAAAAAAAATATGTAAAAAGTTCATAAGTCTTCCAAATCGAAGTCGATATTTCAAACAAGGTATTCGGATATTTCTGAATTCGAAATTCTTTTTCGTAAATTTTTTTCTACACCAACGTTACAATAATACTCTATTTATCTTGACATTTTTTTTCCTAAAACTAGCACGCATTTAAGTACTAGGAGTTGATTATACATGCGACCAACTAAGTTATCTGTGAATGAAGTGGGTGGGTGTACACAGGTGATCGATCATCAATCATTGTTTCTTTGTATCTATCTAAAGAAAATAATAATGATAATAAATTATACTCATTCCCTAATCCCCACTATATATATCATTTTATATGATTAATAAAAATGAGACGTGATGGGATTGGAAACTAAGATAAAAGTCACGTGTTTGCAAATGTACAACCAATTTATGTGTCCATCACGTAAACCTGAAACCCCTTGCTTGGTATGCTTCCAGGAACTTGCTCTTTTGCCCGTGGAAGTGACATTTCATTTCGTCCATTGGCTCTATGTTGTCCGTCGTCCTCACCCCGCTACGACGTCATGTCATCGTTACGTGGTGCGGCTAGGCATACGACACATTACATGAGCCCGTCTGGATATGTTCGTAGTAAGCCGCATTTTGATCTGATCAGCTTAATATATTGAAACACGGGGGAATTTCCGCGAAGGAAACGCCTTCCCGATGTTAGTTGAAGGAACACAGTCGACTTTCGATGGTCAATCGTGCATTCACTAGAAGACTCGATGTTTGTTTCATTTTGATATTCATTAAATGAAAACAACTGACATTTGGAGAATTATACTATCGGAAAAGATTAGTATGAAAATATTGTATCCCTAGTTGAATCTACTGAAAATTGGACTAAGATTTCCGATTCCAAGTATTTTATTTTGGATTTTTTTTCCAAGGCTTTTGTTACCGAATTGACGATTATAGTTGTTTAATTTAGTGATTTAATATGTAATATGTTTAGTGAGTTGTGTTTTTTCTTATTTTAGAGAATATTAAAATTATAAAAATACATCTAATGTTGTTAACCTTGGTTATGATGATGAGCTTGAGAAGTTATGTTATAAAATCATAGTACTGTGTTGTTGTAACACTTTGCTTGTCTTTGATGAAGAGCTTAAATAATGTGATGCTGTGTTACAGTAAGGCGTTGCAGTAATACTCCGTCTGACCTTATGTCTAGGAGTCTAAGTACATTGAATTTGATTTAGACATTCCAAATCATACGTTTATGATATTTGCCTTCCAAAGTTACGCCTTTACGGAGTTAAATCGTTAAATCAAATAGCTTTGATTATGATTTGACTTTATTAATTAATCTGATAAGATTATTATTAGGTTAGTTATCTTTTAAGACATGAAAACAATTAATCTTATTCGGATGAAATAACTTATCTAAGAGAAGTTATCAATTGGGGCGCGGCGACCGTTGAGCAGATATCCGTTCAGGTCAGTTTCACATGGATTGTCCCAATGAATCTGGACATCTCCCACGAAATTTCTTCATAGAAATAGACTAGGCTATTAGACCAAATTGTCTTTGTCCGTCTCACTGGTCTAAGTGGTTGTCCAAAGCCTGTATGATCTGAGTGAAGCTTTGAGGATTGGCAGAGAACGGAAGGTGCTAAGTGATCGCCTGGTTCTTACCGCTTGCAATCTGCGTCTGAGAGTGTCAAGGGCTGAGTGCGACCTTGATCGTCGTGAGAGGGACTGAATGTCCTCAGTGCATTTAACGAATGGCTGGCCAATCGTCTAAGGGCAGTAACCAGTTATTGACCCATCGATAAGAAACCGATCTTGTCATGTCTTTTCGAGAATATCGGAGTTGCGCAGTTAGACACGCACTTGCAGGTGCGCGCCAGAAGTCTCGTGCCTGCAGGTTAGAGCACGAGTTGGGAACGTCGCGGGTGTGGAAAGAGGTTCTCCCGAGCACATGGGTGTTGTGCAGAAGTCTCGATCTCCTGAGGGACAGTAGAGTAAGTCGCGTGGGAGCCGCCAGAGTTGAAAATTCCACACTAGGCACTGTGTGTGCAATGCAGTGAGTCACGACCGTGCTAACCGTGCACGTCCGAACTAAGTGTTGGATGGATACCTTGATTTTGCCGTGTGAGAAGTCAGGTTACGCTGTGTGAGGAACCAACCCTTTCTTATATTTTCCTTTTTGTTCTAAGTGACTGTTTTTGTGGTTGTTTGCAAAAGGCTCATTTGCACCCATTATATTTATATAGTGGACTCACCTCTACGGTAGAAAGTGGACGTAGTTCGATCAAAGCCGAACCACTATAAAACAATTGTGTCCCTTACGATCGTGCTTACATCCATATGAGTATTTAACGAACTAAAATCATAATGAACTGGAATTTTAAACCCTTACCGTCGGCACAAGCCGGAAACAAAAAGAGCGTAAACAGCGTGTCTTTGCATTCCAACCCACAGAGTAACACCTCATTGGGTTTCAATAAAGTGTAGTAATAAATTTCTTGAAGGACAAATGCATGATAGTGCTCGAGTGTACATGGTTCTGCTCATTACATCGCTTCCCTTTCCATTAAGTGACTTCTCCTCTCTTTGGTCTCCCCCAAAATGATTAGTGAATAGGACCACACCAATTTACATGAGCGTACCCGTATCCGCGTTTCGCCCCACGGTTGCTCCCACCATAAACCCAAGATCATCCACAAGTGGAGCACGGACATTCTCCATGACCCCTGGGTTCAACAAGGGGAAGTTTGTGTTCGATCTGACGCCAGGCTAAGGGAGTGACCGGATTGTCTTTGTGGGTGTAGGGGACGGCATTCTCCATGACGGAGAGGGATCTGCTGGACAGCTTGAAAATTGCAGCTTAGTATGAAATCTTCGCATAGCGGCCTATGAAATGTAAGCATGGTTTGATGATTAGACGGCGATTCCTTTACTCATAGTAGGCATTTCAGTGGATAATGCAATTGTTTGTATAATCAGTTGGAAAGTGATTCGGTAAGTGTAGGTTGAGATCCATGAAAGAGTTTGACCGTATGAATTCCTTCAATGATGAATATACATTCTATAACCTTTAATATACCACTCTGTGGATGGTCTATCGATCCTTCACTTTGTCTTTAAAATGTGTTTAAAATGTAAACAAACCATATTCTTTTGAAATATCTGGTGTATATCACCAGCCATGTTTCCTTCTAAAGTTAGATAATTGAGGGGACTAAATCATGTTTGATAAACCTCCAAACAAAAGATTGACGGTATTCTTCCTGAAACCTCCAAACAAAGCAAAACTACAATCATATTAAGGCTTATTCATTATAAGATTTAGAAGATATCCGATGATTATGGCGTAGCATTTTTTATTATGTGTGTATGGATTGGTTGCATTGTCCTGAGCCTTTTTAGGCGAGTTATGACGGATGGATCTACTGCTCGTAGGTCATTTTGAGTTTTTTTTCTGCTATATTGGAAAGAGAAATGCTTCATATTTTTGCTTTTGTGGTGTATTACTGTCGACATTGGAACCAACAAAAACTGTATTGACAGCGGCTGATTTGAAGAGGATAGAAGAACAAGTTAGGATGGCCCATCTGATCCTACTGCTCATGGCAATGTGGCGAATTCTAAATGCAGTTTGTCCCCTTAACTTATAACAATTGATTGAAAACATAGTTGTGCATTTTCTGGCTTTGTGCAAGTGTTAATTTCAAAGATAGCAGAATATGCCCTCGCTGTGGTCTTGTTTGCCAAAACTATAGCGGCTTAGATGTCCTAGAGGGATGTTTCTTAGCTCTGAAGATCGAGGAGAAATGATATCTATGGTCCTTGTTTTTCTGATTTACCCGTGAATGCTATTGCTTTTCAGGTCTTTTGTTGTTGGGGTTTTCAATGCCTAATATTCCTGTGGATTGCAGTGTTTGCGTACTTCCGTTAGAATCACAACCATATTTTAGAATGGGGACTTTACCATTAGGGAAGGTACTTTCTAAGTATCCATAAGTTTTCCTAGAGAAATCCGAGTATCTTCTTCTGCATAGGGACAGGACAGTGCAAACCTTGAGAAAGATCCACATAAATCTAGCAACCTTTAGAAAGGCTCCTTAGATATCTAATAAAAAATTAAATAAACAAATTAAACATGCTCCATGAAAGACCCTCCCGTTTCTCTCTAAGAAAGGAACTACAGACACAAAGAAAAGAGGTCAGGCTGCCAAACAGGATTTGCCGGCACCCTCTGCTTTAGTAAAATTCGAGCAAAAACAGCAGACGAAGAATTTTTTCACCCAAAACAGTGTCAAATATGTAAGTTAGATGTTCTGACATCACTCATTAAGCTCCGTTGTCAGTGTAATAGCAGCTAATCTCTTGAAATCTAAAAACAAATATAATATTCGTAGTACTATAAACTAATCTCTCTTTTGCAGTTTTCCGTCAAAGTCACCAATGCATGGAAATAATTTTATGTAACCAATCTTGAGGTACTTCTTTCGATAGATACAATTAAAGAAAGTATCAGTGGACTCAAATGATTTAAAAAATTAGTGAATGTGAACATTTTTTTGCCATGAAATTCTGTTGATGCAACTATTCCTTGCTGCACATATAAATCTTTTTCCAAGCTGCCATGTCATGCTGTGCTAAAGTGTTACTCTGTCAGAAGTTTGGTTGAGATGTCATGAAAACATGAATTCCTGGGCATACATGATCGTTGTCACAAATGGAAGTAGAATATTGAGTCTTGGCGATCTAGGGATTCAAGGAATTGGAATTGATATTGGGTGCCGCTGCTGGAATAAACCCTCAAAGGGTGAGATCATGGCATTTTTTACTCATCTTATCCAATTTTATCTCATTCAACCCGGATCAACGGAGGAAAAGCAGATGAGCGGTAATTTCATGTAAGAAAAAGTAATTGGGCCGAATATCACTCGCCCGTGTTAAGGTAAGACCAAAGACGACTTTTTAGTCTTTTTTTATGAAGTCGTCGTCGGTTTGGCAGACGAAACTTCCTCGTTAGTTTCATGTTTTCCCGAACGAAACTTCTCGGTAATTTCCAACTTCTCCTCCCCTTCAATTATTTTCATCCACACGACCCCTGCCTTTTTGTCAAAGTTCGATCATTTGTCGCCTGCCTTGGATGGCGGGGACATCGGAAGCAGGGACTAGCCGCGGCACTGTGAACACCCCCGTCGGATCTGCTTACGATGTGTTCGTTAGCTTCAGGGGACCTGACACCCGGTACAACATCACCGACGTCCTTTATGTGTCCATGACGGAAAAGGGGATACGCGTGTTCAGGGACACGGAGGAGGTCCGTAACGGCGAAGCGATCGGGGACGAGCTCCGTCGCGCTGTCCCGGACTCTAGGATCTACGTTGTTGTCTTCTCCAAAGGCTACGCATCGAGCGCGTGGTGCCTCCGAGAACTCGCCATGATGGTGGACTGCCGCAGGGACCCAGCCTCTAGGAAAGTCATCTTGCCCATCTTCTACAGAGTAAGCCCCAGCGACGTGAAGCTGCAAACTGATCGGTACCGGGACGCCCTCGAGAAGCACAAAGAAAAATACAAGGAAGAGGATGTGAAAATGTGGGAGGAAGCTCTGAAGAACGTTGGAGGTATCCGTGGTCTGGAATACAAAGGAGATAGGGGGTATATAACTCATAATCTTTAATCATTCTCTTTCTTATATAATTATTCATGTCATTTCGGATTTTTCAACAGCTGTTGTTTCCTTTATGCTTTTCCATGTTGTTAGTCGGCAGTTTTTTGAGAAACTTGATCTCCATGTGATTTTGGGCAGGATGGGCGAGTTTGTTAGTGCTGTGGTTGTGGATATTCTAAACAAGCTGAAAATCAAAGATAGGAGTTTGCCGGATCAGCTCTTAGGGATGGATGATCGCGTGGAGAACGTAATGGGCATGTTGAATTTGAGTTCTCACGTTGAACGACAAGTTGTGATGGTGCACGGCATGGGGGGTATTGGGAAGACAACGTTGGCGAATGTCATCTTCAACAGAATCTCTTCCCGATTCGATGGATGCTGCTTCCTTCCTGATGTACGAGAAACCTTGTCGACTGGTGCGGAGGGCGTTGAAAGGTTGCAAAAGAAGCTATTGAGGGATATCTTCGGCAAATCAGATCGAGAAATTGGTGACGCTAGCGATGGAATGAATGAGATCCAAAGAAGGCTCTGCAACAAAAGGGTCATTATCATTTTTGACGATGTCAGCGAGAAAAGTCAGCTCAAAAAGTTGGTTGGAAATTTCGATTTCTTCGAAAAGGGAACGATAATCATCGTCACGACGAGGGATAAGAGAGTTTGCGAGGGCCTTATGAGGAGACCTAGTGTGACTGCTTATGAAGTGGAGGGAATGAGCGATGATCATGCTCTGCAACTCTTCAGTCGACACGCATTTGGTGGAGAGGGACCTCCAAATGACTTTGTTGATTTATCGAAGCGGGTTATTCGTATGTCCGGAAATCTTCCCTTAGCTTTGGAGGTGATCGGAGGGCTCTTATTCGGAAAGGAAAAGAATAAATGGGAACATACCTTGGAAAAGCTGGAGCGAGTGCCTCACGAAGACATCTTGAATAAGCTGCGGATCAGCTACGATGACTTAGAGGAGAGTGAGAAGCAGATTTTTCTGGACCTTGCTTGTTTCGACCATAAAGTGATGCCAAGGAAGTATGCGAGTTACATGTGGGAAGCCTGTGGTTTTTTTCCTAAAAGTGGACTGGATGTCCTCCAGAACAGATCTTTGATAAAGGTACTGAATGTCGACCACGACGAGGACAATATTTGGGGAGACTATTGGATGATAGAAAAAAAAGACAAGTATTGGATGCATGACTTAATTAGAGAGATGGGAAGGGAGATTGTTAGTTCAGAGAGCCCCCATCTCTGCAAGCGCAGCAGGCTGTGGGATCCTAAATTGGCACTTAATGTCATACGCCAAAAGCAGGTGAGATGATAATAATAATAATAATAATAATAATAATGTTTTCCTAATTTATTGGATTGGACTCGATCTCTCTCTTTTGGCTTCCTCATTTCCTTTATGTTATGTTACCAGGGCACCGATCAAGTTTTAGCCATCCACCTGGATGGTACTTCGGAACTTTTATCCTGGAAGGAATTAATTTTTACCGGGAAGGAATTCGAGGGCATGTCCAATCTCAGGTTTCTCAGCCTAATTGAAGCAGGATTAAGTGGGGAGTTTAGGAATCTATTGTGGCTACGTTGGGATGTGAACTTGTATGTCAGACCTAACCCCTATATCTTCCCGATGGACAGCCTCGTCATTCTCCAGATTTCGGGGTTTAAAACTACGGATTATTCAATGAAAGACATGGTATTAATTTCCTTTCCCTTGTATCCATCTCTCATGAGGCAGAAAATCAACATTAACTAATCATGGGATGATACTCGTTTTTTTTTAATAGAGAATAGGTAATTTGAGAGTACTTGATATCTCGAGTGCGAGGATTACAGGACTGCCCGACCTCTCTGGTTTCCCCAAGCTGGAGATAATTGATCTCAGCTTTTGCTCGCAATTGAAAGAAATCCACAGTTCTATCGGTGTATTAGGGGATCTTAAATGCCTGAACATAGATAGCTGTCGGAAGTTGACAAGATTACCAGAAGAGCTTGGATATGCAAAAGCTCTACTAGAGCTCATTTTGATCAATTGTGTTGGAATTTCGAAGCTGCCAGAGTCTATTGGGAGGCTAGGGGACCTGAGAATACTCCGTGGGATTCTGACTAAGATAAGGAAGCTACCTTCCTCGATCGGCAATCTAAAGAGCCTTGAGGTGTTGGAAATTGACGGATCACTCGGTTCTGTTGGAATTCCAATGTCAGAGGTGCCAAACCTTGCAAGATGCAATCTTTCCGGACTCGCCAGCCTCCGATCGCTGACGTTAATTGATCTCGATGAGGACTTAGAGGGGATAGAGAAGCTATATGGGTTGCAGAAATTAAAGTTGAAGGATGTTGGTGGTATTCTTTCTACCAATTTGGGTTCCATGTCTAGGCTGGAAGATCTCTATCTACATTCTAGGAAAAACATTTCATCCGCATTGCAGCTTCCTTTGGACTTACGTAAATTGACGATCCCGGGACGTTGGAAGATGATGCGGAGTGGGACTTTGCTGGATGGACGAGATATTAATGGAAATATGAGTTATTGTATCAGGTTGTCAGATTTAGGATCGTTGAGGAGGCTTTGCTCTATACATATACGGTTTTATGACCGCATCGACTTTTCTGGGATTGAGAGAATGGAGCTCTTGGAGGACTTAAGGGTCTTGTATTGTGGTGATTTCGTGGGTGAAGTCGTAGACCTGTCAAACTTGACAAGATTGAAAACGGAGGGGTTTTATGAATGCAACTTTCTGATAAGCGTGCCCCGAATGGCGGGAGACTGCAACTTGAAGATTCATGACCGCCGGAATTGGAATCCTTTGAAGGCCCGTATCGACAATACCACAACAAACGAAAAATGAGAGAACTGAAAGTTGAATGATGTACTTTGCCTCAACTAGAGGATTAACGTTGTATTCACTCGTTGTGTCTCTTAACTCAGGAATTCATTAAAGAGGTCAAAGACAAATATTATTCATTTCACTTTCTGGTTCTGAGGGTATTCATTTCACTTCCTGGTTCTGCAACTTTTCTCGGGTCGCCGAAACTGAAGAAAGCGGATATGCTTGATGATTTAGGTTTGCAGGACTTTCCTGGGATGTTCGAGTGGAACATGTGGAGAGAGTGAAATGGTATGCACCACACATCCGCCATCTTGTCGCTGACGTGACATGCAGTCATACCTAGAGGTGATTTCATTCTCCATTGGCTAATGATGTTCAAACTCCATTACCAGTTGCGAATTCCGAATGCATTAAAAACCTGTGGTTAGTTCCATGTCTTGCACCAGATATGCGCCCATCTGTCATTTTTCATCTGTTAGATGTCGAAATAGTCTTGCAACAATACTTCAAAAATGTTCCATTTCAATCGTAGCATGACTACTTACATTGTCTTTGTCCACCTCGGCGATAATCTCCTTGATGTTGGCTTCATCCCCAATTCCGTGCTCTTTCATCGCAGCTTCCAACTCGTCCTTGGTGATATAGCTCTTGATGCACATTATGAAGAAAGAGTCGATCACACCACAAATGAGTGTTCCCATAGGGACATGGCATTTTAGAGTCCCGTACACCTTAACACGAGTATTAAAGATTACTCCTAGGCAGAGTATTGAAGCTACTAGTAATAATTTAAGAGGCTTACCCACTGCCATCCTTGTCGAAATACTGAAACGCAGAGTACAGGTGCTCATCTCTCTCCAGTTTATGTCGATGCATAGTAGCTGAAATAAACTCAATATAGTCATTAGTCCCGTTTCCGTCGACATCAGCCTGAAACACAGACCACATCCATGAGTTGCAATCATTCCAGTTTAGTTGAGTAACAATGGACTTCCGCCTCTGATAGCCTCGACCCAAGTCGAGCCAAACCAGTCTTTAGCTCTTCGTAGGTGATTGTCCCACTATTGTCCATATCCAAGTTGGTGAACATAGCTTTGAGACCTTTGATGTCCTCTTCGGAGAGATTCGCAGCAATAACCTACAAAGAATTACAAACTAATCTCATCAGAGAAAAGATGGCAACTCTTAAAACGGAAGGAACTCCCCTGAGCAGTGGTAAGAAGTAGTAATAACCTCATTGTACATACTTTTTTGACAGAACAAGGTGGACAAGTGATCAAGCCATAACTTTTAGAAATTACGAAGACGGCATCATTCTAAAGCAACAAAACAAAACAAAACTCACTGACGATCTACTGTAAGCAATTAACCTTCAAGGCGAGTTTCTTGAGTTTATTCATGGCCCTGAACTGCTTCATTCGAGAGAGAACAGCGCTGTCTATTGGCTTGTCTGATGCCTCGCCTTCTTTGAGCCATGGATGTTCTGCTCATTACCATCATTTAGTCGTTGTTTGCTGCCTGGGTTTAAGCAAGTAAATGGGCAAGAGAATTTCAGAAAGTCTCATTACCGAGTACTTGTGCAGCTGTGATTCGCTTTTTAGGATCCTGCGTCAACATTTTCCTGACAAGATCCTTGGCACTATTTGAGATGGATGGCCATGGGTCGGATGCAAAATCCATTTCTCCGTACAATATCTCGTTGAAGATGCCCTTTTCATTTTCTGAGATATCGATTCAAAGGATAAAAATAGTAATGCAGGACACAGCTGAAAAGATTATCTCCAACAAAGCAATGTTAAAAGAGTGAATCAATGATATCACCTGCCCAAAATGGAGGAACTCCACTTAGAAGAATGTACAAAATCACCCCGGCACTCCAGATATCAATTTCCTTACCGTAACTACGTCGTAATACTTCAGGTGCAACATAATAAGCACTGCCGACAATATCCCGGTAAACCTTGCCTGTTACCAGCAGCCACAGCATATAAAACTTAGTATGATATTTTGAGGACCTAACAAGAGCAATGAAACTTGAATTTCGGACAATACTATCAGTATCAGTATGATATATTAACAATATATATCTGCTGGTTCACAATATTCGAGGATTAACTTTCAGAAATGATCATAAGCTCAGACCAATCACAAGGTCCATCGAACACGAGATCAACCAGGAATCGAGCTTTAACCTTCCTCGATGTAGACAGACAACCCAAAATCAGTGGCCTTGAGCATGGCATTCTCGTCCTTGCTAGCTAGGAGGAAATTCTCCGGCTTCAGATCCCGGTGCATCACCCCCATGAAGTGACATATATGAACCACATTCACAATGGAGTGGCAAACAGCAGCTGCCCTCTCGCTGTAATGCCCCTTAGCAATGATCCTGTCAAACAACTCCCCACCTGGGCACAACCATCACGAGATGCACCGAGTACCGATCCTCGTACGCACCCTTAAACTCGACAATATTCGACTGCCCCGACAAATGCTGCATAATCTGAATCACCCTCTTGATATCATCCCTATCACTCTTAGACACCAGTTTCCTCTTCAAGATCGACTTGCAGGCATAACTATGACCAGTCAAATTCTCTGTACACAGATAAGTAATCCCAAATTGTCCCCTACCCAGTTCCTTTCCTAAAGTATAGAACCTCCTCACATCCTCGTAAGGCTTCCCAAGGATAGTGTTATCCTGCTTCGTACCCGAGGCCGCAGCCCCTGCCGTAACACCAACTGCGGGCTTCCCGGGAGCCTTCTGAGTATGAACAGGAGGATAGTACTGCTGCTGCTGAGGAGGCTGCTCCTGATGAGGGTAAGATTGGGATTGACTCTGGGTGGTGCCGGTGGTGGCCGTGATCGTGGTGGAGTAATCATTTGCTCCGGATTGCTTGCGCATTTCCTTGCTCCCAGACACAACCCATTGCTGCGATAGAAGGGAAGGAAGTTGGGTTAAGATCAAGTCAAGAACTTCGGGTGGGAATTGGGTGATGATGTTTGCTGAGGTTTTAGTTTAAAGAAAAATAAAAATAAAAATCTAGTTGGGTTAATAAAATTTGGTTTAAACAAATTAATATTTATGAATATTAAATCGAAAGGTTTATTGTTATTGAGAAATACTGTCCGGTTCCGGTTCCCTTCACCTATAAATTAGCAATTATGCGAGGGTCCCAACTCTGGGGTTAGTTCATGCCGTTTCTATTCGGTGTGGGATTATTTTTCAAAACCTTCCTGTAATTCTACGTCGGATCTTTGTTCGACGGTCAGGCACCCTTGTACGGAAATCTTTATCCAACGGGACGAATTTGGTTCTGATACTATGTTAGAAATCGTGTCGGGGTTCACCTTCACATAAAAACTAGCTATTAAATGGTTCTAACTCTATTTAAGGTTTATCAATTGCAAAGGCAGATATTCTGAATCAGGAATAATTAATATATAATTAATTTGATCTGATCAGCTTAATATATTGAAACACGGGGGAATTTCCGTTAAGGAAACGCCTTGGCGATGTTAGTTGGAGGAACACAGTAGACTTTCGATGGTCAATCGTGCATTCACTAGAAGACTCAATGTTTGTTTCATTTTGATATTCATTAAATGAAAACAACTGACATTTGGAGAATTATACTATCGGAAAAACTTAATGTTTATTGAATAAATATTCTACGAAATATAACAGTAACATTCAATATTTTCAAATAATCTCGTCAAAATTGGAAAAGATTAGTATGAAAATATTGTATCCCTACGTGGAATCTAGAAAAAATTGGACTAAGATTTCTGATTCCAAGTATTTTATTTTGGACTTATTTTTCAAGGATTTTGTTAACGAATGTATCTAAGGAATCCGCGATTATAGTTGTTTAATTTAGTGATTTAACATGTAATATGTTTAGTGAGTTGTGTTTTTTTTCTTATTTTAGAGAATATTAAAATTATAAAAATACATATAATGTTTTTAACGTTGGTTATGATGATGAGCTTGAGAGTTATGTTATAAAATCATAGCACTGTGTTGCTGTAACACTTTGCTTGTCTTTGATGAAGAGCTTAAGTAATGTGATTCTGCGTTACAGTACGGCATTGCCGTAATACTCCATTTAACCTTATGTCTACGAGTCTAAGTACATTGAATTTGATTTGGACATTCCAAATCATACGTTTATGATATTTTCCTTCCAAAGTTACGCATTTATGGAGTTAAATCGTTAAATCAAATAACTTTGATTATGATTTGACTTTATTAATTAATTTGGTAAGCTTATTATTAGGTTAGTTATCTTTTAAGACATGGAAACAATTAATCTTATTCGGATGAAATTACTTATCTAAGGGAAGTTACCGTTTGGGGCGCAACGACCGTTGAGCAGATATCCGATCAGGTCAGTTTCACATGGATTGTCCCAATGAATCTGAACATCTCCCACGAAATTTCTTCATAGAAATAGACTAGGCTATTTGTGCGTTTGAGTGGTCTGAGTGGTTGTCCAAAGCTTGTATGATCTGAGTGAAGCTTTGGGAATGCCGCGAGTGTGGAAAGAGATTCTCTCGAGCACCTGGGTGTTGTGCAGAAGTATCAATCTCCTGAGGGATAGTAGAGCAAGTCGCGTAGGAGCCGCCGGAATTGAAAATTCCACACTAGGCACCGTGTGTGCAGTGCAGTGAGTCACGACCATGCTAACCGTGCACGTCTGAACTGAGTGTAGGACGGATACCTTGATTTTGTCGTGTGAGAAGTCAGGTTGCGCTGTGTGAGGAACCAACCCTTTCTTATATTTTCCTTTTTGTTCTAAGTGACTGTTTTGTAGTTGTTTGCAAAAGATTCATTTACACCAATTATATTTATATAGTGGACTCACTTATACGGTAAAAAGTGGACGTAGGTCGATTAAGGCCGAACCACTATAAAACAATTGTGTCCCTTACGATTGTGCTTACATCCATATGAGTATTTAACAAATTAAATCATAACGGTTACAGCAAGCTAAATTCACTTCTGATAAATGCTTCACTGTGACACGGTACGTTTTCGCTTACACTTAGAAATGATGAAAAAGTTACAATCACTAATTCACCCCCTCTTAGTGCACCTAAACGATCCAACAAATGTCATTAATAATTATGTTCTTACTATTCATATCTCCTAATTTAGAATTTACTAAAATTAATAAACATAAAAAGTTTTTGGTAATTGAACATGTTATGGTTAAATTTAACTAGGGTCAATGTTTATTGAAAAATATTCTACGAAATATAGCAGTAACATTCAAAATTTTCAAATAATCTCGTCAAAATCGGTGATAAAAATATCGAGTTCACCACCCACTTTTCTCCGACGAACCCGGTGTTAAAAATATCGTATTAATGTCATTGTTTGACTAACTTCGAATATTTTTATAACTATTTCACGAAATATTTTTCCTGGAACATAACTCCATATTTAACTAGTTTTGTTACCTGAATGGACAACTAACATGGGGGAGATTTTCGAAAAGCTTTTGGGGGCCATTTAACTATAAATTTTTCTCACCAATTTTTAGTTTACTCCTGACAATATTTTAAACTTTGTCAGCTGGGTTTTAATATTGATCAACAAGACGACACATAATCGGGCCAAAAATCAGCATCTCGGTGTTGGCAAGTGATGATGATATGTCAAAAAAACAATCAGTTTTGATGGTAATGACTTCTTTTCGTTATTATTACAACATCAGACATGACACGTATTAAAACCGAAACCTGTAAAAAACAATTAACTCAACATTGATTCTCATGGTGTTGGTCCGCTGTTTTGTAAAAGTATATCACTAGCGACAAGTTCACAACGATGGTTACTTTGTCTCCTTTTAATTTTTACATTAATTTAATTTTTTATGATCTCTCTGGTTATTGAAATTGTGGCCGAAAGCACAAGGTGATAATTATATTTCATGATTTATTTCTTTCCTCTTTTTTGTGTTCGCACACGAGAACGCGGACCGTCGGAGCACTCAACGTATGCGTGGAAAAGATATAGTGAAATATGTACAACAAAGCTTTTTTATTGACCCATCGAACTGGAAATTTAAACCCTTACCGCCGGCACAAACTGGAAACAAAATACATATTGAGAAATGGTGGAAAAGAGCGTAAACAGCGTCTCTCTGCATTCCATCCACGTAGCTGCCTATTGAAATGTAAGCATGGTTTAATGATTAGACAGCGATTCCTTTACTCATAAAAGGCATTTCAGTGGATGATGCAATGTTTGTGCAATCAGTTGGAAAGTGATTCGGTTAAGTGTAGGTTGAGATCCATGAAAGAGTTTGAGCGTATGAATTCCTTCAATGATGAATATACTTTCTATAACCTTTAATATACCACTCTGTGGATGGTCTGTCGAATCTTCACTTTGTCTTTAAAATGCGTTTAAAATGTAAACAAACCATATTCTTTTGAAATTTCCAGTGTATATCACCAGCCAATTTCCTTCTAAAGTTAGATAATTGAGGGGACTAAATCATGTTTGATAAACCTCCAAACAAAAGATTGACGGTATTCTTCCTGACATCTCCAAACAAAGCAAAACTACAATCATATTATATGTCTGGCAAGCCTTGTTTGCAGAATAAAGGGTCTTGGGCAATTACTGTGATTTAGGTGCAGGCATCTTGACATGATGCAACCGCTTTTGTACTGCATCAAGGTGCTTTCAGATGCCGGAGGAGTCGCTTTACCAAAATGTAAGGAGGCAAACTACCGCACAGATGGGGTGTAAGGCAAACGACCCATACATCCAACGAGGCAAGAGAGCTGGCAATTGTCGATGGCCTCTGCCATTCCGAGTGATTGTTCCACAAGCAACATCAAGATCATTAGTAGCGTTGGCATGCCTTGTCCCATGGCATGACTTGTATAGAATAGAGAAGGAAGTAGTAGGGAATTCAGAAAAAATAATCCGGCCAAATTGAACTATTTTAATTTTTTAAACCTAATTTTATTTTTTCAGAAAAGCCGGGGGCATTGCCCCTAGTTCTGCCTCTGGAAGGAAGTGTCCATCCGGTGCACTAAGAATTACATAACCAAAAAGGATATGTACTGTAAATAAAGTTAGACGTCCTTCGGTGTACTGTAAATTCACAAAATTGAGAAGGATGCGTTCATGAACATTCTCTGCAAATCAAGAAGAACGAATCATCCCCACATAACCAAGATGCATCCTTCAATGTAGAGGATGCTTCCATCGTTACGCACTAAGCTACAAACTCGGGTTTTGTCGTTCCGACATGTTTCTTCATTCTTCATTACTATTAGAGTAATATTTGCTCATCTCTTTTTTCTTCTGCAATTCGACGGTGGGGCAAATAATTCCTCAGAAAATGTATATCCACTAACTAATGAAGCTGGAGAGATATTTTTTACTATTCCTGAATCTTTATCTAGTTAAGAAAATGTTGATAAATGGAAACTTGATTCGAATTTTTCCGCCCAACATTTGAACGAGTAAAACAAGCCTTCCTCTCAAAAAAAAACAGAAGAAGCCGAATGGATTTCCTTTCCCCTTCTGCTGAAGCCGGATCAACGGAGGAAAAGCAGATGAGCGGCAATTTCATTTAAGAAAAAGTAATTGGGCCGAATATAACTCGCCCGTGATTGTGGTGGGGACGAGGAAGATAGAGATAACGTTAAGGTAAGACCAAAGACGACTTTTTAGTCTTTTTCTATGAAGTCGTCGTCGGTTTTGGCTGACGAAATTCCGTCGATTGTGACGGAATTTCGGAGCTGCCAGAGTCTATTGGGAGGGTAGGGGACCTGAGAATACTCCGTGGGACTGGGACTAAGATAAGAAAGCTACCTTCCTCGATCAACAATCTAAAGAGCCTTGAGGTGTTGGAAATTGACGGATTTCACATTTCTGTTAGAAATCCAATGTCAGAGGTGCCAAATCTTGCAAGGTGCAATCTTTCCGGACTCGCCAGCCTCCGATCGCTGACATTAACTGGTCTCGATGAGGACATAGAGGGGATAGAGAAGCTATATGGGTTGCAGAAATTAAAGTTGGAGGGTGTCGGTGGTATTCTTTCTACCAATTTGGGTTCCATGTCCAGGCTGGAAGATCTTTATTTGCGTTCTTGGAACATTTCATCCGCATCGCAGCTTCCTTCGTCCTTGCGTATATTGAAACTCAAGAAATGTCGGCTGTCAATGCAGAGTGGGACTTCGCTGGATGGACGAGATAATATTGGAAATATGAGTTATCCTATCAGGTTGTCAGATTTAGGATCGTTGAGGAGGCTTTGCTCCTTACGTCTGGAGGAATGTGAACGTTTCGACTTTTCCGGTGTTGAGAGGATGGAACTCTTGGAGGAATTAAGTGTCTGGAATTGTGGTGATTTCGTGGGTGAAATCGCAGACCTGTCGAACTTGAGAAGATTGAAGAAGGTGGACTTTTATAACTGCAACTCTCTGATAAGCATGCCCTATTTGGCGGGAGACTGCCACTTGAAGATTGATCTCTGCGGGGAATTGGAGTCATTTGAAGGCCCGTATCGACAATACCACAACAAAAGAAAAAGGAAGAGAACTGGAAGTTGAAAGATGTACTCTGCCTCAATTGGATGATTAACGTTGTATTCAATCGTTGTGTCTCTCAGCTCATGAATTCATTAAAAAGACCAAAGACAAATATTATTATGAAGTGATTAAAATGATCTGACACAAGTTAAACTTATTCAATCAATTAATAAAAATACATACATAAAAAATTATACATCCCCACTAAAAACCCAGAACAATACTTCCCCTACGATTTTAAGCATTCATAAGATTAAATGATCATAAAATATTAAAAGAGTTAGGATAATTTTTTATCATATTTATTTCTTACTGACCTTTCCCTGTGAAGTCTATTCTTTGCTATTTATTTTATTTTTAATATATGATCATGCAACGTTGACAAACTAAGTGATTTTGATTTAATATTTAAATACCGGAGACTTTTCACGGCTTAAAATGTTAAAACATAAATATATGTGACTTAATAACAATTCTTGTCAAAGTCTCCCCCCATGTACACGTGCATGGTTTGTATTACACGAGGATCCGAGTCCGCTCGACTCATGCCTTTCTCATGATACATCGACTCGAGTGTTCGGGATATAATACGTAATGCAATTTTTTTCCATTTGCGGATATTCTATAATAATATCAGAAAAACCCAACCTCTTTTTTTTGGAAAATTATCCAACTTCGGAATGATTCGAAATTATCCGAATTATTCTTGTACATTTAAAGGTTTCTTATTCCTTAAAAAACCAACATTTAAATACAAATATCAGGATAATATAGATTCTTGCATTTAGAAGACATCGTTCATGCATGCAGACTACACGATATTAGGAATACGGGTTGCACAACGTTATGGGCTGCCCATCTCTACCTAACGTTTCTTTTATTCAGCTAATATCCTACCGACAATTTCGTGAGGTCGGGGGGACGTCGTCCTTCTATTTTTCCTTATCCTAAGCTTATCCCGCCGTCAGATGGCCCATACATTCACTTATTTTGTTAGTTCCTTGTTCGCGATGTATTTTAATTCGTGAACGTATTAACTATAATTTAACTAATTTTCCCGATCAAAATCCGCGACGTTAAACGAATATTATCGATATCCTAACTCGATTTCGTTTAGGTCCAGGCGTCCCCTTTCCCACATGACGTAATCACACGAAATCGAATTAGTAGTTTCGATAATATTCAATATTAACGTCAACTGACAACGAAAGTATTAAACTCTCGTGCATCGGATTTTGACTCTGTCAAACGTCCTAATACTGGTAAACATACTGGTCCAGACAATATATTTTCATTCCCGAAATTCCTGGTCGTTACATTACGATTGTTTAGTTAAATCATTAATTGATTATTAATGGGGAACGTAATCAAATCATTTAATTGATTTGATTTTCACATTAAGAATATTCTTGTTTTAGACTTCCCGCCCTAATCCTATATAAAGGCTAGGTTAAAATGGAGATAGTATTTGTTGTCTTGATTGAGAGAAAATTTGTTAAGAGAAATCATTAATCTGTGTTTAATGATTAATGATTTCATTAATGATTAATGACTTCACACGTGTTCAGGGACGCAGAAGACACAGAGGAGATCCGTCACGGTGAAGAGATCGGGGACGAGCTTTGTCGAGCTGTCCAGTACTCTAGGATCTATGTCGTTATCTTCTCCAGAGGCTACGCGTCGAGCGAGTGGTGCCTCCGAAAACTCGCCATGATGGTGGACAGCCGCAGGGACTCGGTTTCAACAGCTGTTGTTGTGTGCGAGCTTGTCCATGTTGTAAGTCGGCAGTTCGTTGAATAGTTCATCTCCAATTGATTTTGGACAGGAAGGGCAAGTTTGTTAGCGATGTGGTTGTGGTTATTCTGAACAAGCTGAATATCAGTGATAGGAACGAGAATTATGAGCTGGAGGGAATGAGCGATGATCACTCTCTGCAACTCTTCAGTCGGCATGCGTTTGGTGGAGGGAGGCCTCTAGACAACTTTGTTGATTTATCGAAGCGGGTTATTCGTACTACCGGAAATCTTCCCTTAGCTTTGGAGGTGATTGGAGGGCACTTACACCGAAAGGAAAAGAATGTATGGGAATATACATTGGAAAAGCTTCAGCGAGTGCCTCACAAAGACGTATTGAATAAACTGCAGATCAGCTACGACGACTTAGAAGAGAGTTATTGGATGCATGACTTAATAATAGAAATGGGAAGGGAGATTGTTCGTTCCGAGAGCCCTCTTCATAGCCCCGGCATACGCAGCAGGCTGTGGGATCCTTGGGAGGCCCCTGATGTCGTACGCCAAAAGCAGGTAAAAAAATAATAATAATTTCCTAATTTCTTGGATTGGACTTGGTCTCTTGGCTTCCTCATTTCTTTTATTTTGAACCAGGACACCCATCACGTTTTAGCCATCCACATGGTTTCCGCCATTTAACTGGGAAGGAAATCAAGTGCATTTCCAATCTCAGATTTCTGAACCTACGAGATGTGGCTACGTTGGTATGTGTCGTGGAAACAAAGTCTTAATCTCCCTTTCTTTATTCAAGATGGACAACCTCGTCGTTCTCCAGATCATGGGGGAAGAAGTTACGGATGATTTATTGAAAGATCTGGTATTCATTCCCTTTGCCTTTTATTCATCTCTTATGAAGCAGAAAATAAACATCGACTAATAAGGGTCCTTTTTTTTTTGTTTTAACAGAGGATGGCTAATTTGAGAGTACTTGACATCACGAATGGGAAGATTACAAGACTGCCCGACCTCTCTCATTGTCCAAAGCTGGACATAATTCATCTCAAATATTGCTACTTATTAGAAGAACTCCGCAGTTCTATCGGTGTGTTATGGGATCTTAAATACTTGAAAGTAGATCATTTTTGTACCTTGAGAAAGTTAGCCGAAGAGCTTTGATCCGTGAAAGCTCTACAAGAGCTCATTTTGGTTAACGTTGAATGATGCATTCTGCCTCAACTGGATGATTAACGTTGTATCCAATTATTGTCAAAGAGAAAACCGTGAGAAAGAAAAAAAGAATATAATACGTTAACTTTTCTACGTAACATCATTTTACGGTGATGATGATGTCAAGGTTGGATATTTCTCTGATCCCTGTAGGGCATTCTTGTTACATCTCTGATCCTTTATTGTTAGGAAGAGATATTATGTTATTTCCTTGTAGTCTTTTTTGCTCTTGGGAGTAAAATGGTTCATCCCTCCCAAGATCGAGACAGATGGAAGCTAACAGGAGTCAATATATACCTGAATTTCTTTATTACACAAAACTGAACTCTTGATAAAACAAACATGCATTGTGGAATGTTATTTATGTTTCATTAGAATGCGAGATTAGGAAAAGACTCGAAAAATTATTAGTTCAATGACATAATCAGGTGAGGATTCACTGCCTAATGGGAAGTGAATAAGAATAGAGTCTTCCTTTCGTGCATCATGAGCTTGTACTGCAACAATGAATGTCTTAAATGGATCGACACTTGTATTTTAAGTGTAATCGTACATTGTCACTCATCACAATAAAAAAGAAAAGCATCTTTTTCTTTTGAAGTGTTTTTTTTTTCTTAAATGGTATTTCATTAAAAAAAAATGTATGCACCGAATGAAGAAAAATGATCAGTAGACTAAAACAAATGCTTTTGTTGTGGTTTCGATCGTTGGATGGGTGGAACTCCGGTAAAAAATCAATAATCGCCACATATTCATGTAAAAAAACATGTCGTAAAATTTTTATCTACGAAAAATAGGGGTTCAATTCGAGTTCTAACCGTGATCTCTAAAATTATTAAACAGTAAAAGACGAAATAAATACACTAACCTTGAAGTAGACACTTAATATGTCATTGGAATTTAGTGTTCGTAGAAAGAAAAAGAGAGAAAATGTTATGAATAATTCAAGTCTTCAAGACTCTTAAAGTAATTATTGCGTCTTCTGCTTAGGTTAAATTTATACAAAGACATTACTTGTAACTACCAATTTATATATCTCAGTTTATAGGTTACGTTTCCTCATTATGCGGATTTAGTGGAGGAACATGTGTTTGACTCTTTACTCACAACTTTCATCGAATCCTCATTGTAGACCCTCGTCCTCAATTGGCATCTTCGTCTTGACTTATTCTTTTTGACAAAATTAGGATGACAGTCCATTATCCTTGTTTGACATTTATTCTTCTTAACACACTGGCTCTTCATCATGGTTTGTCTTTTTGGACTAGATTTTGCTCGCCGTCTTGTATGACCTACTCGAATGTACCAACCAACTCTATTTACACAGTCTCTTGATTGTTGCAAGGCTTGATCTTAACTTATAACAATTGATTGAAAACATAGTTGCGCATTTTCTGGCTTTGTGCCGGTGATAATTTCAAAGACAGCAGAATATACCCAATTGTACATACCCCCACTGTGGTCTTATTTGCCAATAGCGGCTTAAACGTCCTAGAGGGATGTTTCTCAGCTCTGAAGATCGATGAGAAATGATGTCTATGGTCCTTGTTTTTCTGATATACCTGTGAATGCTATTGCTTTTCACGTCTTTTGTTGTTGGGGTTTTCAATGCCTAATATTCCTGTGGATTGCGGTGTTTGCTTATTTCTGTTAGAATCATAACCATATTTTAGAATGGGGGGACTTTACCATTAGGGAAGGTGCTTTCCAAGTATCCATAAGCTTTTCTAGAGATATTTGGGTACCTTCTTCTACATAGGGACAGGACAGTGCAAACCTTGAGAAAGATTCACATAAATCTAGCGCTCCTTAGATATCTAATAAAAAATTAAAAAAACAAATTAAACATCCTCCCATTTCTCTCCAAGAAAGGAACTACGACACAAAGAAAAGAGGTCAGGCTGCCAAACAGGATTTGCTGGCACCCTCTGCTTAGTAAAATTCGAGCAAAAACAGCATACGAAGAATTGTGTCACCCACAACAGTGCCAAATATGTAAGTAAGATATTCTGACATCACTCATTAAGCTCCGTTGTAAGTGTAATAGCAACTACTATCATGAAATCTAAGAATAAATTAATATTCATATTACTATTAAACTAATCTATCTTTTATAGTTTTCCGTCAAAGTCGCTAATGCATGGAAATAATTTTGTGTACCCAATCCCGAGGTACTTCTTTAGCTAGATACAATTAAAGATAGTATCAGTGGACTCAGATGATTTAAAAAATTGGTGAATGGAAAACATATTTTTGCCATGAAATTCCGTTGATGGTTGCAACTATTCTTTGCTGCACATATAAAACTTTTTCCAAGCTGCCATGTCATTCTGTGCTAAAGTGTTACTCTGTCAGAAGTTTGGTTGAGATGTCACGAAAACATGAATTCCGAAGCAGGTTGACATGATCGTTGTCACAAATGGAAGTAGAATATTGAGTCTCGGCGATCTAGGGATTCAAGGAATTGGAATTGATATTGGGTGCCGCTGCTGGAATAAACCCTCAAAGGGTGAGATCATGGCATTTTTTACTCATCTTTTCCAATTTTTTGGTTGCTAGGACTGGTTAATACTTGTTTTATTCTTCATAATTTGGCTCCAAATTTGGGTCGACTTTGTGAAATGTGTAGACCTAATATTTACCATTTCCTATCCATTTTTCTTGAGTAAAATCTTATGAGTTTGCCTGCACCCAATATCTTATGGAAAAAAGCTTTTCAAAGCAACACTGAGAAAGACCGCTTTGGTGCTTCGCTTCTTGACAATTATCTTTCATTTGCAACTTTTCTTTTTCATGTCGTTTTAAGTATAATGTTGCTCGTCCTGAACATTTCTCAGCATTGTTTCACAAATGTTTTTCATTTGTAATCTGCAATTCCAGGCACCTCCAGTGATGATTGATGTTGGTACTAACAATGAGAAACTACTGAAAGACCCATTATGTGAGTTACAATTGGTGGGTAATGCTTGTTGATTGCAGCGGTGAAAATTGCGTCTTCAAATCTGACATACCCAGAGGTGATTTCGTTCTCCATTGGCTAATGATGTTCAAACTCCATTACCAGTTGCGAATTCCGAATGCATTAAAAACCTGTGGTTAGTTCCATGTCTTGCACCAGATATGCGCCCATCTGTCATCTTTCATCTGTTAGATGTCGAAATAGTCTTGCAACAATACTTCAAAAATGTACTATTTCGAGTGGAAAGAGTTGTGCTGCTTTGTTTAGGGAAAAGACCTATGATAACAGCTATAAAACTCGATAACCATTCACGTTTCAATTCCCAAAAGGTTTGCGTCATCTAGAAAACTCGAAGCACATACAACATCTACTATATGCTCCAAGAATATATGAAAGATATTTGGGTAAAGGATGCATCGGGCTCGAACCTAGGGAGATCATTGTGCATCAAACTAGGATGGACTGTGACTTGTGCACCAAAAGAAATCACCCGACGATGCCGGTTTAGTGCCTCCACTGACCTTAGAACAGCTTTGTTGGCTGCTGAGTCTTGCTTCTCATCATTGTGCAAAATTCATCGTAGTTAATGCTCCCGTCCTGTTTCAGAGAGCTTATGTATCCAGCAAAGGGGAACCAACACGAAAAATCTGTCATAAACTAAAGAAAATCATAGCATGACTACTTACATTGGGCATGTAACTCATTGCTCTCTGTAGGCAGCCTCCTCTCCGTTCTCCTCCCTAGGTAAAAATAAAATGTTTTTATAATTCCCCTAAACCTAGAGAATCTCTGAAAAATCAGGAAAGAAAATCTTTTCTTTTCTCCCCATCGTAGCTTTAGGTCTTGCAAGAGCATCCAGAGATCTTCCCTCTGCACGAAGTCTTCATAATTACGCCGAAGTCCCCTTTTCTTCATATTTATCCTGAAATAAACCAGAAAACTTGGCAGTAATCCGTTTCTCGGAAATAATGTGAAATAACTAGGAATATTATGTAATGAGCGTAATATTTCACAAATATAACAAAATCTAAGTATGAAACTGCCCTAAATAACTCTACTTTCATAGAGTTATCACATATATGAACCACATACACAATGGAGCGGCAGCTGCCCTCTCGCTCTAATGCCCCTTAGCAATGATCCTGTCAAACAACTCCCCACCTGCGCACAACTCCATCACGAGATGCACCGAGTACCGATCCTCGTACGCACCCTTAAACTCGACAATATTCGACTGCCCCGACAATCCATCTTGTCGCTGACGTGACATTTTACATTACCAAATGTTATCCCTACGTCGATGTTTCAAATGACGACATTGAAAACAATTGACTAAATCGCATTTTTTTTTTGTAGTAGACGAAAGCTGTTGTTTGAACCAACATCGATTTTTTATAAAGATGTTTGAAATATTGACTTTGGTCCGACATTAAAAAAATATGTATAAAGTTCATAAGTCTTCTAAATCGAAGTCGATATTTCAAACAAGGTATTCGGGTATTTCTGAATTCAAAATTCTTTTTTCGTAAATTTTTTTTCTACACCAACGATACAATAATACTCTATTTATCTGGAAATTTTCTTTTTCCTAAACTAGCACGCATTTAAGTACTAGGAGTAGATTATACACGCGACCAACTAAGTCATCTGTGAATGAAGTGGGATTTTGAAGGGACGAAGGTGGGTGGGTGTACTCAGGTGATCGATCATCAATGATTGTTTCTTTGTATCTATCTAAAGAAAATAATAATGATAATAATAAATTAGACTCATTCCCTAATCCCCACTATATATATCATTTTATATAATTAAATAAAAATGAGACGCGACGGGATTGGAAACAAAGATAAAAGTCACGTGTTTGCAAACGTACGACCAATTTATGTGTCCATCACGTAAACCTGAAACCCCTTGCTTGGTATATGCTTCCAGGAACTTGCTCTTTTGCCCGTGGAAGTGACATTTCATTTCGTCCCTTGGCTCTATGTTGTCCGGCGTCCTCATCCCGCTACGACGTCATGTCATCGTTACGTGGTGCGGCCAGGCATGCGACACATTACATGAGCCCGTCTGGATATGCTCGTAGTAAGCGGCAATTTGATCTGATCAGCTTAATATATTGAAACACGGGGGAATTTCCCCAAAGGAAACGCCTTCGCGATGTTAGTTGGAGCAACACAGTAGATTTTTAGTTTACTCCTGACAATATTTTAAACTTTATCAGTTGGGTTTTAATATTGATCAACAAGACCACACATAATCGGGCCAAAAATCAGCATCTCGGTGTTGGCAAATGATGATGATATGTCAAAAAGCAATCAGTTTTGATGGTAATGACTTCTTTTCGTTATTATTACAACATCAGACATGACACGTATTAAAAGCAACATATTCACGTGGATTTCCCTGTGTGCCATGAAACCAAACATATTCCTTCAGTGATGAATATACATTCTATAGCCTTTAATATACCACTCTGTGGATGGTCTGTCGATCCTTCACTTTGTCTTTAAAATGTGTTTAAAATGTAAACAAACCATATTCTTTTGAAATATCTGGTGTATATCACCAGCCATGTTTCCTTCAAAAGTTAGATTATTGAGGGGACTAAATCATGTTTGATAAACCTCCAAACAAAAGATTGACGGTATTCTTACTGAAACCTCCAAACAAAGCCAAACTACAATCATATTAAGGCTTATTCATTATAAGATTTAGAAGATATCCGATGATTATGGCGTAGCATTTTTTATTATGTGTGTATGGATTGGTTGCATTGTCCTGAGCCTTTTTAGGCGAGTTATGACGGATGGATCTACTGCTCGTAGGTCATTTTGAGTTTCTTTTTCTGCTATATTGGAAAGAGAAATACTTGATATTTTTGCTTTTGTGGTGTATTACTCCATGTGTCGACATTGAAACCAACCAAAATTGCATTGACAGTGGCTGATTTGAAGAGGATAGAAGAACAAGTTAAGATGGCCCATCTGATTCTACTGCTCCTGGCAATGTGGCGAATTCTAAATGCAGTTTGTCCCCTTAATTTATAACAATTGATTGAAAACACAGTTGTGTATTTTCTGGCTTTGTGCAGGTGTTAATTTCAAAGATAGCAGAATATGCCCTGATTGTATATACCCGCACTGTGGTTTTGTTTGCCAAAACTGTAGCGGCTTAGACGTCCTAGAGCGATGTTTCTCAGCTCTGAAGATCGAGGAGAAATGATGTCTATGGTCCTTGTTTTTCTGATTTACCCGTGAATGCTATTGCTGTTCATGTCTTTTGTTGTTGGGGTTTTCAATGCCTAATATTCCTGCGGATTGCAGTGTTTGCTTACTTCCGTTAGAATCATAACCATATTTTAGATTGGGGACTTTACCATTAGGGAAGGTACTTTCCAAGTATCCATAAGTTCTTGTACAGAAATCCGGGTGGTACCTTCTTCTGCATAGGGACAGGACAGTGCAAACCTTGAGAAAGATCCACATAAATCTAGCAACCTTTAGAAATCTCCTTATATATCTAATAAAAAATTAATAAAAAAATTAAGCATGTTCCATGAAAGACCCTCCCGTTTCTCTCTAAGGAAGGAATTACAGACACAAAGAAAAGAGGTCAGGCTGCCAAACAAGATTTGCCGGCACCCTCTGCTTTAGTAAAATTCGAGCAAAAACAGCAGACGAATAATTTTTTCACCCAAAACAGTGTCAAATATGTAAGTTAGATGTTCTGACATCACTCATTAAGCTCCGTTGTCAGTGTAATAGCAGCTAATCTCTTGAAATCTAAAAACAAATATAATATTCGTAGTACTATGAACATTTCTTTGCCATGAAATGCCGTTGATGGTTGCAACTATTCCTTGCTGCACAAATAAAACTTTTTCCAAGCTGCCATGTCATGCTGTGCCAAAGTGTTACTCTGTCAGAGCGCTTGGTTGAGATGTCATCAAAACACGAATTCCTGGGCAGATTGACATGATCGTTGTCACAAATGGAAGTAGAATATTGAGTCTCGGCGATCTAGGGATTCAAGGAATTGGAATTGATATTGGGTGCCGCTGCTGGAATAAACCCTCAAAGGGTGAGATCATGGCATTTTTTACTCATCTTATCCAATTTTTCGGTTGCTAGGACAGGTTACTACTTGTTTTATTCTTCATAATTTGACTCCAAATTTGGGTCGACTTTGTGAATGTGTGGACCTAATATTTACCATTTCCTATCCATTTTTCTTGAGTAAAATCTTATGAGTTTGCCTGCACTCAATATCTTATGGAAATAGGCTTTTCAAAGCAATACTGAGAAAGACCGCTTTGGGGCTTCGCTTCTTGACAATTTCAGCTTCTTGACAATTGTCTTTCATTTGCAACTTTTCTTTTTCATGTTGTTTTAAGTATAATGTTGCTCGTCGTGAACATCTCGGCATTGTTTCATGAATGTTTTTCATTTGTAATATGCAATTCCAGGCACCTCCAGTGATGATTGATGTTGGTACTAATAATGAGAAACTAGTGAAAGACCCATTATGTGAGTTACAATTGGTGGGTAATGCTTGTTGATTGTAGTGGTGAAAATTGCGTCTTTAAATCTGTATATTTTGTATATCTTCTATATGCAAATTTATTTCGAGTATGTTCTCGGCTAGCGAGATGTATGAGAGCAACTGTTCGTATACGTGTAACATTAACCTTACAAATATTTGCAGAGAAGATATTTCCTGATCTTGAAGCCGTATCTTTTGTAGTTGTGCCTTGGCTTATTCTTATCAAGTGATATGCAAACTGCAAATCAACTATTTGAAGGGAATATATTGTTATTTAAGTTAAACGTAATGAGAAGATTTTTCGGCTACATCAAATGACACAATAATGGTAGATCATAACAATAATGAATTTTCATTTTCAAATATTTGCTTTACAATTGCTGATAAATTAGAGTGACAATTCTTCTAATTTGTTTTATATGACTACAGATAGAGTGAAGTGGTGTGTCTTTAATGGATTAGCTGTGAATTGTCCGCTACTTTATAAATATATGGTATTCTTTTAATCCTTTTGGTTGGAATCAATTAATTCCTTCTTACAATGTGACGTGTTCACATGGCCGACCACATTCTTAATATTAACAACAACCCTCCCTCCCCATGAATTAAACATTTTTCCTAGACCAAGACGAAGAATTATGATAAATTATATTTAATTAAATATGCGTTCTTTAAGGAATAATATAATTACAATATTTCTCTTACAAAGTCCTCCATCCACACTCTGTCCAGCAGATGCAAACAATCCTGCGTTCGGTAGGTGTTTACAAATTCTTCTTTATTTAATAAAAATTTCCCCATTTTACAAATAATTTATTCTTTTAATCTTTTTATAATGGCTAATCGCGACGACGGATGTAGGACATCGGCGTAGTTGTTCGCGATAGACGTAGACATGGTTTGGCCGCCTTTATTGAACGATTCTTTGCTCAAATCACATGGATTAGCTGTGAATTGTCTGCTACTTTATAAATATATGGTATTCTTTTAATCCTTTTGGTTGGAATCAATTAATTCCTTCTTACAATGTGACGTGTTCACGTGGCCGACCACTTTCTTAATATTATTTATTAAAACCAACAACCCTCCACTTTTTTTATTATCGGATACGTGTGATGTCTTTTATCGTGGAGGAAATTTTAAGTCGTTTCATAATAACCCGCTTTTGATGGAAGCGGCTAACGGTACGTGCACGTAAGACTTACTTAGTTTACTAATTACTACTAACTTTTTTAGTAAATTTTACTAAAAGTTGACAATTACTAACAAGGTCAACGCAAAATTAGTAAAAAAGTATGGAAATTTTACTACTTTTGTACTATTCAAAGCAGTTCAAGTTTACTAATTTTGCGCTGACTTTACTAAACCTTTTCCGTTAGTAAAGTCAACTCAAATTTAGTAAAAAAAAGTATTAAAATTTACTATTTTTTTTACTAAATTTACGTTGACTTTACTAAAAATGTGCTTTCAACGCAAAATTAGTAAAAAAAGTAGTAAAATACTTGTTTTACTAATTTTGCATTGACTTTACTAAATTTCCACTTTTTTATTATCGGATACGTGTGATGTCTTTTATCGTGGAGGAAATTTTAAGTCGTTGCATAATAACCCGCTTTTCATGGAAGCGGCTAACGGTACGTGCACGTAAGACTTACTAAGTTTACTAATTATTACTAACTTTTTTAGTAAATTTTACTAAAAGTTGACAATTACTAACAAGGTCAACGCAAAATTAGTAAAAAAGTATGAAAATTTTACTACTTTTGTACTGTTCAAAGCAGTTCAAGTTTACTAATTTTGCGCTGATTTTACTAAAACTTTTCCGTTAGTAAAGTCAACGCAAATTTAGTAAAAAAAGTAGTAAAATTTACTACTTTTTTTTACTAAATTTGCGTTGACTTTACTAAAAATGTGCTTTCAATGCAAAATTAGTAAAAAAAGTAGTAAAATACTTGTTTTACTAATTTTGCGTTGACTTTACTAAATTTCCACTTTTTTTATTATCGGATACGTGTGATGTCTTTTATCGTGGAGGAAATTTTAAGTCGTTGCATAATAACCCGCTTTTGATGGAAGTGGCTAACGGTACGTGCACGTAAGACTTACTTAGTTTACTAATTACTACTAACTTTTTTAGTAAATTTTACTAAAAGTTGACAATTACTAACAAGGTCAACGCAAAATTAGTAAAAAAGTATTGAAATTTTACTACTTTTGTACTGTTCACCGCAGTTCAAGTTTACTAATTTTGCGCTGACTTTACTAAAACTTTTCCGTTAGTAAAGTCAACTCAAAATTAGTAAAAAAAAGTAGTAAAATTTACTACATTTTTTACTAATTTTACGATGACTTTACTAAAATTGTGCTTTCAACGCAAAATTAGTAAAAAAAGTAGTAAAATACTTGTTTTACTAATTTTGCTTTCACTTTACTAAATTTCCCCTTTTTAGTAAAGTCAACGTAAATTCAGAAAAAAAAGAAGTAAAAGTTACTACTTTTTTACTGTACGAATTTAGGCGATAATTAGTAATTGTTTACTAATTTTGGTGTGATTTTTAGTAAAAAAAATCTTCGAGTTAGTAAAACTGATAGTAAAATCTTACAATTTTAGTAAATGTTTACTCATTTTGGCATGTTTTTATGAAAAAATTTAGTAAACTGTTACTAAAAATGAAGTAGTTTACTAATTATTTTACTAATTTGAACAGTGAAACCCGAACCTATTACGAAACTAATTTCGATGTGAAATTACCGTTTTACCCCGTTACTAATCAGTGAAACCCGAACCTATTTACGAACCTAATTTATCACCTGGAATGGGGGTAAATCGGTAATTTCACATCAAAAATAGGTTCAGAGTTAGATTCGGAAACACTGTTCTAATTTCACATCATCGGCACTTATCACGAAATTAAAGCGTTAGAGAATTTTAAAATTATATGCCTGGCAAGCCTTGTTTGCAGAATAAAGGGTCATTGGCAATTAATGTGATTCGGGTGCGGCATCTTCATATGATGCAACCACTTTTGTACTGCATCAAGGTGCTTTCAGATGCCGGAGGAGTCGCTTTACCCGACCATAAGGAGGCAAACTACTGCACAGATGGGGTGTAAGGCAAACGACCCATACATCCAACGAGGCAAGAGAGCTGGCAATTGTCGATGGCCTCTGCCGTTCCCAGTGATTGTTCCACAAGCAACAATTAGTAGCGTTGGCATGCCTTGTCCCATGGCATGACTTGTATAGAATAGAGAAGGAAGTAGTAGGGAATCCAGAAAAAAATAATCCGTCCAAATTGAACTATTTTAATTTTTTATATTAAAATAAATAAAGTTTTGAACCTAATTTTATTTTTTAGAAAATCCAGGGGCATTACCCTTAGTTCTGCCTCTGGAAGGAAGCGTCCATCCGGTGCACTAAGAATTACATAACCAAAAAGGACATGTACTATAAATAGAGTTAGGCGTCCTTTGATGTATTGTAAATTCACAAAACTGAGAAGGATGTATTCATAAGCATTCTCTGGATTAACAAATCAAGAAGAATGAATCATCTCTACATAACCAAGATGCATCCTTCAATGTAGAGGATGCTTCCATCGTTGCGCACTAAGCTACAAACTCGGATTTTGACGTTCCGATATGTTTGTTCATTCTTCTTTACTACTAAAGGAATATTTGCTCATCTCTTTTTTCTTCTGCAATTCGACAGTGGGGCAAATAATTCCTCAGAAAATATACATTCACTAACTAATGGAGCTGGTGAGATATTTTTCACTATTCCTGAATTTTTATCTAATCAAGAAAATATCGATAAATCGAAACTTGATTCGAATTTTTCCGCCCAATATTTGAACGACTAAAACAAGCCTTCCTCTCGAAAAAAAACAGAAGAAACCGAATGGATTTCCTTTCCCCTGTCCTCAACCCGGATCAACGGAGGAAAAGCAGATTTTCATTTAAGAAAAAGCAGAATTCCAGGCACCTCCATTGATGATTGATGTTGGTACTAACAATGAGAAACTACTGAAAGATCCATTATGTGAGTTACAATTGGTGGGTAATGCTTGTTGATCAGAACAATAATGAATTTTCATTTTCAAATATTTGCTATACAATTGCTGATAAATTAGAGTGACAATTCTTCTAATTTGTTTTATATGACGACAGATAGAGTGAAGTCGTGTGTCTTTGATAGATAATTATCTCATTCAAAAGGTAATGATAAAAAAACAGTTGTAGAAAACGTAAAATGTCCTCAACCGATCAACGGAGGAAAACAAAGACGACTTTTTTAGTCTTTTCTTTTATGAAGTCGTCGTCGGTTTGGCAGACGAAACTTCATGGTTAGTTTCATGTTTTCCCAAACGAAACTTCTTCGTTCCAAACAATACAAGGAAAGTAAAGGAAAGGAAAAGCATGATGTATTTATCCCCCTCCCCTCAATTTATGGTATTAATGATTGCAATCACGTCTCCTCTCGCGTGCTTCTCCCTCGAACCCTCCCTCTGCATTTGACCGCACACTTTATCTAAATCCCATCCCACCCCTCACCCAAACACCATTTTCCCATCCATCCATCATCATCATCATCATCATCAACCGCTCTCTCTCTCTCTTACTCCTTTCTCCCTTCCATTGGATGGCGGGGACATCGGAAGCAGGGACTAGCCGCGGCACTGTGAACACCCCCGACGGATCTGCTTACGATGTGTTCGTTAGCTTCAGGGGACCTGACACCCGGTACGACATCACCGACGTCCTTTATGTGTCCATGACGGAAAAGGGGATATGCGTGTTCAGGGACACGGAGGAGGTCCGTAACGGCGAAGAGATCGGGGACGAGCTCCGTCGAGCTGTCCCGGACTCTAGGATCTACGTTGTTGTCTTCTCCAAAGGCTACGCATCAAGCGCGTGGTGCCTCCGAGAACTCGCCATGATGGTGGACTGCCGCAGGGACCCAGCCTCTAGGAAAGTCATCTTGCCCATCTTCTACGATGTAAGCCCCAGCGACGTGAAGTTGCAAACTGATGGGTACCGGGACGCCCTCGAGAAGCACAAAGAAAAATACAAGGAAGAGGATGTGAAATTGTGGGAGGAAGCTCTGAAGAAGGTTGGAGGTATCCGTGGTATGGAATACAAAGGAGATATTGGGTATATAACTCATAATCTTTAATCGTTCTCTTTCTTATATAATTATTTATGTCATTTCGGATATTTCAACAGCTGTTGTTTCCTATGAGCTTTTTCATGTTGTTAGTCGGCAGTTTTTCGGACAATTCGATCTCCATTTGATTTTGGGCAGGAAGGGCGAGTTTGTTAGTACTGTGGTTGCGGATATTCTAAACAAGCTGAAAATCAAAGATAGGAGTTTGCCGGATCATCTCATAGGGATGGATGATCGCGTGGAGAATGTAATGGACATGTTGAATTTGAGTTCTCTCGTTGAACGACATGTTATGAGGGTGCACGGCATGGGGGGTATTGGGAAGACAACGTTGGCGAAGGTCATCTTCAACAGAATCTCTTCCCGATTCGATGGATGCTGCTTCCTTGCCGATGTACGAGAATCCTTGTCGACTAGTGTGGGGGGTATTGAAAGGTTGCAAAAAAAGCTATTGAAGGATATCTTCGGAAAATCGGATGGGGAAATTGGTGACTCTAGCGATGGAATGAATGAGATCCAAAGAAGGCTCCGCAACAGAAGGGTCCTTATCATTTTTGACGATGTCAGCGAGAGTAGTCAGCTCGAAAAGTTGGTTGGAAATTTCGATTTCTTCGAAAAGGGAACGACAATCATCGTCACGACGAGGGATAAGAGAGTTTGCGAGGGCCTTATGAGACCTAGTGATACTGCTTATGAAGTGGAGGGAATGAGCGATGATCATGCTCTGCAACTCTTCAGTTGGCACGCATTTCGTGGAGAGGGGCCTCCAAATGACTTTGTTGAATTATCGAAGTGGGTTATTCGTATGTCCGGAAATCTTCCCTTAGCTTTGAAGGTGATCGGAGGGCACTTATTCCGAAAGGAAAAGAATAAATGGGAACATACATTGGAAAAGCTGGAGCGAGTGCCTCACAAAGACGTCTTGAATAAGCTGCGGATCAGCTACGATGACTTAGAGGAGAGTGAGAAGCAGATTTTTCTGGACATTGCTTGTTTCGACCATAAAGTGATGCCAAGGAAGTATGCGAGTTACATGTGGGAAGCCTGTGGTTTTTTTCCTAACAGTGGACGGGATGTCCTCCAGAACAGATCTTTGATAAAGGTACTGAATGTCGACGACTTTGAAGAAAAGAATTGGATGCATGACTTAATTAGAGAGATGGGAAGGGAGATTGTTAGTTCAGAGAGCCCCCATCTCTGCAAGCGCAGCAGGCTGTGGGATCCTGAATTGACCCGTAGTGTCATACGCCAAAAGCAGGTGAGATGATAATAATAATAATAATAATGTTTTCCTGATTTATTGGATTGGACTCGGTCTCTCTCTTTTGGCTTCCTCATTTCCTTTATGTTTTGTTACCAGGGCACCGATCAAGTTTTAGCCATCCACCTGGATGGTTATTCGAAACTTTTAACCGGGAAGGCATTAATTTTAACCGGAAAGGAATTCGAGGGCATGTCCAATCTCAGGTTTCTCAGCCTAATTGGAACAGGATTAAGTGGGGAGTTTAGGAATCTATTGTGGCTATGTGTGAGGACGTATCTCAGACCTAATCCCTACATCTTCCAGATGGACAGCCTCGTCATTCTCGAGATTTCGGGGGGTGGAATTATGGATGATTCAATGAAAGACATGGTATTAATTTCCTTTCCCTTGTATCCATCTCTTATGAAGCAGGAAATCAACATTAACTAATCATGGGACGATACTCTTTTTTTTTTTTAATAGAGAATGGGTAATTTGAGAGTACTTGATATCTCGGATGCGGGGATTACAAGACTGCCCGACCTCTCTCGTTTCCCAAAGCTGGAGATAATTGATCTCCACCTTTGCGTGGAATTGAAAGAAATCCACAGTTCTATCGGTGTATTAGGGGATCTTAAACGCCTGAATATAAGCAACTGTTGGAAGTTGACAAGATTACCAGAAGAGCTTGGATATGCAAAGGCTCTACAAGAGCTCGTTTTGTTCTGTTGTAGTGAAATTTCGGAGCTGCCAGAGTCTATTGGGAGGCTAGGGGACCTGAGAATACTCCGTGGGATTTCGACTAGGATAAGGAAGCTACCTTCCTCAATCGGCGATCTAAAGAGCCTTGAGGTATTGGAATTTGAAAATTTCGACATATCTCTTAGAATTACAATGTCAGGGGTGCCAAACCTTACAAGATGCAATTTTTCCGGACTCGCCAGACTCCGATCGTTGATCTTAGTTGGTCTTTATGCGGACTTAGAGGGGATAGAGAAGCTAAATGGGTTGCAGAAATTAAAGTTGGATGTCGGTGGTAATCTTTCTACAAATTTGGGTTCCATGTCCGGGTTGGAAGATCTCCATCTGCATTATTGGATGATTTCATCCTCATCGCAGCTTCCTTCATCCTTGCGTATATTGACACTCGTGGGATACGCAAGTTGGCAGTCAAGGCCGATTGGGACTTCGCTGGAGGGACGAGATAATATTGGAAATATGAGTTATCCCATCAGGTTGTCAGATTTAAGATCGTTGGGGGGACTTTGCTCTTTAACACTGTTTCAATGTAAACGCATCGACTTTTCTGGGTTTGAGAGAATGGAGCTCTTGGAGGACTTAAGGGTCTCGTGTTGTGGTGATTTCGTGGGTGAAGTCGCAGACCTGTCAAACTTGACAAGATTGAAAACGGTGGAGTTTTATGATTGCAACTCTCTGATAAACGTGCCCTGTATGGCGGAAGACTGCCACTTGAAGATTCATGACTGCCGGGAATTGGAGTCATTTGAAGGCCCGTATCGACAATACCACAACAAATGGAAAAGGAGGAGAACTGGAAGTTGAATGATGTACTCTGCCTGTTTGTAAATACCCCAAATTAACGTTTTTAAGATTTCTATATATGTTCATCGTGATGTTTAACATTAGTATCTCTGTTATCTTGATGTTGAGACCAGGCACCAGCCTTGGCCACCTCTGAAAGACATTGCCAGGACATCTCTCTGAAAGACATCGGCAGGTGCATTACTTGTGCGTGCTCCCTCATATCTATCTTTTCCAGACTCGTTGTCCTGGAGATCCCTTCAGGAAGCATGTCAGGTTCACACATGGGGGATGTACTTGAGTGAGCTCAGCTCGCAGACCGACAGCGAGAGTGACTTCAGATGCCGGATGGAAGCTCGAAGAGGCCGCTACAATCGGCATAACATGAGAAGCTCTGAGGGAGGTCGGCCATAGACGGGTCGAGGCTGTTGTTTATTTTGCAGAGGACAAGGCACATCTTCCTCATGTTGCGGAGAGAAGTTTTAGTTTCAGTGAGCTGGGACACGCAAATCTTCTCGAACCAGAGGCTTTGGAGGTTGGTCAAGCTACCGAAGACGGAGAAGTTAAGGAGGACGGCAGTAGTGATCCATTGGTTTATCATGATGAGAGCCCTGAGGTTTGGCATGTCGTCGACGAAGGACGGCAGAAAGTAATCCTCCACCGAGAAGTTGATGATGAGCACTTCGGCCTTCGGGAAACATCCAATCCATTTCTCCCATTTGCTCTACGTTCATAAAAGGATACTGTCTGTGCCTGGAATGGCCGGTCTGAGTTTCTCTCCCAATCTCTCGGAAGCTCTTCCCCTCTCTCCTGGGCATGACCAGCCGCTTACAAGCATCGGTTTCGCCTTGGCCCCTCAGGACATCGTGCTGGGTAATAGAGATCTCGAAGTAGCTATTGTAAGAGTGACAAGCAATGGGGATAACAATCAGCTCCATTTGACAGAAAAAGGAGAAACATCCAGTTCATCCACGGAATTTTTCCACATAAAAGGGGTTATTACAATTAAAAACGTCGAGCTCGCCATTGAAGGATGAAATGAATCCAGTGGCTAACAGGTTTACCGATGGGAAAGTCCCTCGACTTGCCTATGATGACGGTGGTGATAATAAAACAAACAGAAGTGAATTTGCGTTTTGAACCCCGACTCGACTGGATCAGAGGCGCCGGTTTTACGACGACTCCCAGCCCCCCCACATTTCCAATTTCAACCTAAGAGAGTGTCTTGGAGCGAGGGGAAGTTTCATGTAAGTTTGAAAGGAATGGCAATCGGAATCACGGGCTTCTGGTAAAATTCTCCAAGGAGGTCCAAATATTGACCTTCAAACTCCTGGCAGCTTCTCACAGCGACGAAGTCACATCCCTCCAGTGTTGAGTCCCACCCTTGTCCAGATATATTGGGGAAAATAAAGATTTCTGAACATTCTTGCCACCTGGAACAATGCAAGGCTTATCATGCAAGTGATGCTATTGGCATCGAAAAGTGGGTGTTCGTGATGACACAGAGGGCTTTGTTGACCTGCAGATAAATCCACAGCAGCCCTGCTCCAGCAAGCATCAGGAAGATGTTAAGAGAAAATCTTTCCCGATCCTTCGTTGCCCTTTGCCCCACCTGCACCAGCTACGATTTTACACAACAGACGATGATGATAGTGACTTCTAAAATGTGTTTAATAGCAACAATGTTGTTTTACCCAGAAAGCAGCACTGAATCCAGTCACACCAGACGCGAGATGGATGATAAAGCCGCCCGCAAAGTCAATGATCTCCATCTTTGACAGCCATCCATCCAAGCTCCAGATGCTATAGCAGACAAATGCGTAGGAGAACGTCAATCATAACGGCACAAACAGTCGTTCCCCAACCACGTCGACGATCTGGTTGCCAACGACCAACCATGACAACAAGTTCGTCATTCAAGTTTAGCCTCTCCATGACCCTCTCAACACAATAAGACACCTACTCCCAATAAAATCTCAACAAAACAGCCCATTTTCTTTCCTTCACGATCGGCCATCATGCAGAATTTTCAGCTAAAAAAATCTCACCGAGAACCTCTCGCAAGACACGAGAATCTCTCTCACGAGGAACTCCTCCCTGAGATTTTTGGGATCAGAAAATCTCCCTAACAGATTGGCTCAGAATAAAGACCCGACAAGGAAAAAAAGGGGGACATGATCACTCACCTGGAGAGAACGAAAACCTTTTTCTCATACCTGATCCTCAGAGAGTTCGTTTTCGATTGATCCCTCCCGAAGACCTCCAAGGTAGATTTAACTCCACATGCGTTAACCCCTTGTTACCAGCTTCATCCCAACCTCCGCCGGCAACTGTGGGAGATGATGCTAACATCAACGATCGGAGGAAACTTCAATGCGGTCAACAGATGTCTATGTCTACGGGAGCGACGGTTTTGGGAACTCCAGCAATGACCAACATGAGTAGTGATGTTTTTCGTCGCTGCAGTGGCAGAAACAACGACCTTCCCCTTTAAACAGACCGGCCAATACAACACCTCCTCGTGCCATCGATGAAAGATCGCGTTTAAGCTTCCTGTGACAGCACATGTGCGTCACGGGAGGCCTCCTTTGATTTTGATCGTTTGTTTTTATTGCGCAGATTCAAGAAAGGGCTAACGGCATCACCTTCTTCGGCCACGGCCTGTACCAGCTCCATCTTTTATTCATGCCTGGATTTCCTAAATCCAACGCTTGGTGAACCAGCCAAAGAAACTCGGCCGTCCTTCACTCTCTGAGCATCCCACAAAGCAGCCTTTCCCTCTGTTTTCCCCGACCAGACGTCCCCATTTTCAGCGGAACTTGCATCGGCGAAAAACCTTAGCCATGGAAATCTCCCAATAGCTGTCCTTCGTCGGCGACGACAATCATTGTTCTCTCCAGCGGCATCCCCTCCAGCAACGGTCGTCTTTAGGTCTAGCAACGGCAAAGCCACGTCCTCCTCGTCAACCCACAGAACCAGCATTAGACAACCCCACGGCGGCATCCCTTTTGTTGTTCAGTTCAAGCAAACCCCAAGGTGGTTCCTCCTGTTGTTAGCAATCAGCCCGGCAACGACAAGGCTACGCCGACTCTCCAGATATAGCCACGTCGTAGGCGGCCACAGACACCCCCGACGTGCCCAGGGATGTTCTTCACGAGGAGCAGCGTGACAGCTTCGAATGACTCTCCGAAAGCACAGATTTGGCTCACCCAACGCCAGATCTTCGATCCCAACGAGCTCTACCTTCCAGAAGGCGACCCATTTCTGATTGCCACGCAACAGCCGTCAACCCACCTCTTCATGTTCGTGTAAACTGCGTCAGATGTCTCCAGCGACCCAGATCAGGGGAGCTCCCCTCTTACCCTGCCATCACTGGATTCACCGAGATCCCTCCGAAGCTGCCACCTTCAAAGCTCTGAACGTCAGCAGCACAGATCCGGCCACGACAAACTTATCTCCTCCACTTTGGCGTCGACGTCCAGCCTCAACAATGGAGCCCGCTTTGTTTTGAAAGCCACGTCTTCCCTCTGTTCGTGATTAGGATCTCTCCAGCTGTAAAAGGGAGCGACTTGGAGTACGATTCAGTCATGTAACACAATTTTAACTTGTATTGTTTATTCAAAACAGATTATTGTTGTGTCACTTGATAGTGATTCAAATCCAATTCGTGAGACCAGAAGAAAGGTGAGGTCAAACTGTCTTTTTTGCAAGCCAGTCCATTAATTGTCCACCCATTTTTTGTGCGTTGTTTGAAAATGAGCAAAAGTGTTTTACTAGATTTTAAAATTAATGGACTGGCCCCGTATGCCCGGAGACTCCGAATTGATAATTGATGACTGCAGGGAATACCACAATAAACGAACGAGAAGGAGAACTGGAAGTTGAATGATGTACTCGGCCTCAACTGGATGATTAACGTTGTATTCATTTTACTTCCTGGTTCTGTAATTTTTCTCGGGTCGCCGAAACTGAAGAAAGCGGATATGCTCGATGATTTGGGTTTGCAGGACTTTCCTGGGATGTTCGAGTGGAACATGTGGAGAGAGTGAAATGGTATGCACCACACATCCACCATGTTGTTGCTGACGTGACATGCAGACATACCCAGAGGTGATTTCGTTATCCATTGGCTAATGATGTTCAAAATCCTTTACCGATTGCGAATTCCGAATGTATTGAAAACCTGTGGTTAGTTCCATGTCTTGCACCAGATATGCGCCCATCTGTCATTTTTCATCTGTTAGATGTCGAAATAGTCTTGCAACAATACTTCAAAAATGTTCCATTTCGAGTGGAAAGAGTTGTGCTGCTTTGTTTAGGGAAAAGACCTGTGATAACAGCTATAGAACTCGATAATCATTCACGTTTCAATTCACAAAAGGTTTGCCTCATCTAGAAAACTCGAAGCACATACAACATCTACTATACACTCCAAGAATATATGAAAGAAATATTATCTTGAGACCTTCTAAGGACAATTTGGGAAAGTTCGAAGCTAAGACAGATGAGGGCATCTTTCTTGGATACTCTTTGTCTAGCAAAGCTTATAGAGTTCTAAACAAAAGAACTTCTACTATAGAGGAGTCTATTAATGTAAAAATTAATGACCTTCCTACTATCAATACAAGAGATGTTATATCTCTAGATCCTACAGAAGATTATGTAGAAACTCCACCCTCTACGAAAGAAAAGGGTAAACCTTCTGTTCAAGAGTCTAAAAATAACCTTGAACAAACGAATGATAATTCTGAAGAACATTCTCAGAATAATCAGCAAAGTGATATTAGAGCACCTGCTCTTTATCAAAGACGGCATCCTATAGACCAAGTCATAGGAGATCTTAACAGAGGCATACAGACAAGGCGTTCTGTAAACGCCTTCTATGAACACTCGTCCTTTCTATCACAGAAAGAGCCAGAGAATATCGATGAAGCTCTAAATGATCCAGATTGGATACTTGCTATGCAAGAGGAGCTTAATCAATTCGAAAGGAGCAAAGTGTGGTCACTTGTTCCTAAACCTGACAACCGTTCCATCATTGGAACTAAATGGATCTTCAGGAACAAACTAAATGAGTCCGGCATTATTGTGAGGAACAAGGCCCGACTCGTTGCTAAGGGGTACTCTCAACAAGAGGGTATCGACTTTGATGAGACATTTGCTCCTGTAGCTCGACTTGAGGCAATACGAATGTTATTAGCCTATGCATGTTTTAACAACTTTAAGTTGTACCAAATGGACGTAAAAAGTGCATTCCTCAATGGAGAAATCAAGGAAGAGGTCTATGTAAGTCAACCTCCTGGTTTCGAGGATCTGCAACACAGAAACTACGTCTATAAACTCTCCAAAGCTCTATATGGTCTTAAACAGGCTCCTAGAGCATGGTATGAGAGACTTAGCACCTTCCTTGTCGAAAAGGGCTACAATAGAGGAAGAGTAGATACTACTCTCTTTCTCAAACACAGAAGCAATCATCTCATTGTTGTCCAGATCTATGTCGATGACATTATCTTTGGATCAACTGATGAAACGCTCTGTGATGAATTCTCCAAGCTCATGACAAGTGAGTTTGAGATGAGCATGATGGGAGAACTTACGTTCTTCCTTGGTTTACAAATTCAGCAATCTGCAGAAGGTACATTCTTACATCAAGAAAAGTACACTAAGCAGCTTCTGAAGAAATTCGGCCTAGAAGGCACGAAACCTTTGTCTACTCCAATGGGTACAAATACTCAATTGGACAAAGACGAAAACGGTAAAGAAGTGGATAGTAAGCTCTACAGAAGCATGATAGGTTCTCTTCTGTACCTTACAGCTTCTAGACCTGACATACTGTTTAGTGTGTGTCTCTGTGCTAGATTTCAATCAGCACCTAAAGAATCTCACATGACTGCGGTCAAGAGAATCTTTAGATATCTACAGGGTTCCATAAATCTTGGCATCTGGTATTCAAAGAAATCAAACTTTGATCTGAATGGATATTCTGATGCAGACTTCGCAGGAAGTAAGGTAGACAGAAAAAGTACAAGTGGTACTTGTCAGCTCATGGGAAACATGTTGATTTCATGGTTTTCTAATAAGCAGACTTCTGTTGCCCTCTCCACTGCAGAAGCTGAATATATAGCAGCTGCAAGCTGCTGTGCACAACTCCTATGGATGAAACAACAACTTGAGGACTACGGTCTCTCATTTACAAAAATTCCGATCAAATGTGATAATACTAGTGCTATTAGCCTAGCTAAGAATCCAGTGTATCACTCTCGATCGAAGCATATCGAACTCAAACATCACTTTCTGAGAGATAATGTACAACAGGGTTCTGTTAGTGTGGAATACATTAACACTGAACACCAATTGGCTGATATCTTTACTAAGCCTTTGGATAAGGAAAAATTTTTCTTTTTCAGAAGTGAATTAGGAATCTGCCATCCTCTGTAATGTCTTTCATAAGACAAACAAAAAGTTAAGTAAGAACATTAGAAACTTACTACAGAAGGTACATTCTTGTACACTTCATTTCAGAAGGTATAATCCTCTGTTTCTATACTACAGAAGGTACAATGTCGTACACTTCACAATAGAATGTCGTATATTTAACTTTCTACACAATAGAAGGTTAAATTCCACCATCTATCTTACAGAAGGTATAACAACATATATACCTTAAATCCAACTTTAGTAATTTCCAACTAATCGGAAATTTACTTAAGGAGATATCGAATATCATCCAATAAAATATTTAGATATAATCAGAAGCAAATAAAATATTTGTTTTGATCTATATCGTCCCTATTAGGAAATTAAAAATCCTAATAATTTATATTTGGATATAACTATCCATTATATTTGGCTCTTCTGTGCAGAAGAAGCTTTAACAGAAGGTGACGAAAGATTTTATTGCCTTGTTGAAAACCCATCCGTTTCACTCGGCTTTCTTTCCCACTTTCTCTTATGCATGTCAGTTGATATGACATCTTAAGGAGATTTCTTGGGCGGGAAAACATTTTGTTCCCAAAAACCGCCTTTGGGAGCACTCCATAAAAACTCACAACCGTCACCCATTCTTTACACGCATTTTTTATCCTCAGCCCTGAAACTCTATCGTTCTTGCCCTAACCTAGAAACCTTCAATTTCTCTGTGTCTATGGCACCCAAAGCGAAATCCTTGGGGAAAAAGGCTAAGGCCGGAAGAAAGAAGGCTCGCGCCTCTGGATCGGAGAAGCCTGCATCATCTGCGAGCAGGACTCCACCCCCTTCCTCGCCGGAGAAACCCATCTCTCCTGCGAAGGACCAGACCATTGCTGCCGCTGAGACTCTCGATGGCATGCCTCTCATCTCCACAGACGAAGGGCCCTCAAAAGTCCAAGTCTCCGTGGAAGATACAACACAGAAGGAACCTCCGATCGTCATGACGGTGGAACTCTCTGTCTCTGAGCCTTCTGTGCCTGAGTCCTCTGTTCCTGAGGCCTCTGTCAAGGGTTCTACTGCGGCAAGTGATACACTCCCTGTCGCCCCTACTGCTGAGATTGTCGCGTCTGATGAGGAGGTGGAGATCCCCCCTGCTGATGATGTGCCTGACGAGTCTGACAAGGAGGTTTCCGCTCCTGTCATAACCGTCTCCCCTGATCTCAAGCTAAAAAGAGTTGCTTCTAAGCCGCAGAAGGCATCTCGGAAGCATGCAGCCACTCCTACCAAAAAGCTTCTCCATGATGCCATGAAACCCAGAGGAGTCACCTCTAGGACCAGGCTGAAACGGAAAGAGCCCGAGACGGTCAGCACCTCTATCATTGATATGGCTGCCAAAAAGACCAAGTCCCCCGAGAAACCTGTTCCTGAGGACACCTTCGCAGAGGACCTGGATTCGTTTATCTTTCCGGTAAATCCTCTTGTCTCTAAGAAGGAGATAGAAACTGTTTTGGCCGATGATAAACTGCCTAAATGTGATGCTGCGGGTAGGCAGATTGCCACCTTTAAGCGGATCGACTTTAACTGGTTTGCGACTAATGGACTTGATATTGCCCCTCTGCTGGATAGAATCGGTTTGAGAACCTTCTGTGAGACCTATGCAGAGCTGCCTGTCTCTCGTTTGAGAGAGTTCTATGCGAACATCACGTTCCATGAACAGGGTCCGCATGCCAAGTTCATAAAGACAGTCATTGAAGGGGTCACACTGGTATTCTCTGCCCATGATGTGAATCAATTGTTCAGCTGTATGGAGCATGATCCTCTGACAGACATGGGAAGAGAAGAATCCTACAGCATCATCTTGGGACAGAAGGTCCAAGCGACCAAGTACCTTGAGTCCACCAAGCTGGATCTCAAAACTCGTATTCTGCATCGAGTGGTTCTGTTATGCCTTCTACCAAGAACTGGAAGCATCGACACCATCACCCCAAATGATGCGACGTTGATGGCTCATATCCTGAAGGGCATTCCCTTTAATCTTGGTTTGCTGGTGTTCTCCCACATGAAAAGATGCTGCAATACGGTTGGGAAAGCTCTCCCTTATGGCCAGGTAATCGCCGGCCTTCTGAAATTAGCTCGTGTCTCTACTGATGCTTCTACTTTTCAAGAAAAGTGGAAAGTTGGCACTTTTGGACAACAAATTATAACCAGCATGCATTATGTGAGGAAGGGCTCTACCTGGACCCTGAAAGGGAGGTCACAGGATTCTGCGCGTGATGATGAGGATAAGCTTCTGGAGGCTAAGAAGAATGCTGAAGCATCTTCTGCTCGACCCTCTACTGGTAAGTCTGCTGGTCGGAGACGCCCTTCATCATCTGCTGAAGCTCAAGTCCCTGAGGGTAACACGGCTCTCCTCAATCTTGGGGAAGACAACCGTGTCCTTCAGTGAATGGTCATTGACTTGATTCGCTTAGTGGAACGCCAGGACAAGCTTCTGCGCGAGCCTCTGGAAAAAGGATTCTGCTGAGGAGTGATCTCTTTAGTTACTGTTTCTTTTCTTTTCTACATTTCTAGCTAGACCAAAAATTGATTTATGTGGTCTACTAGATTGTAATAAGTGCCACCTCGTGGACACATTTTCTTTCAGCAGTATGGTATTGAATTTTCAGTCACACCTTCTGCATCACATTCTGTATGATGGTTTTGCACTCGCTGCTCTACCCTCAGCGAGAATTAAAACTACCTTCTGCATGTTGGTTATGAACGATGTGTCATACCTTCTGCACGAAATATTTTTCCTGGAACATAACTCCATATTTAACTAGTTTTGTTACCTGAATGGACAACTAACATGGGGAGATTTTCGAAAAGCTTTTTGGGGCCATTTAACTATAAATTTTTCTCACCAATTTTTAGTTTACTCCTGACAATATTTTAAACTTTATCAGTTGGGTTTTAATATTGATCAACAAGACGACACATAATCGGGCCAAAAATCAGCATCTCGGTGTTGGCAAGTGATGTGATATGTCAAAAAAAAATCAGTTTTGATGGTAGTGACTTCTTTTCGTTATTATTACATCAGACATGCCACGTATTAAAATCGAAACCTGTAAAAAACAATTAACTCAACATTGATTCTCATGGGGTCGGTCCGCTGTTTTGTAAAAGTATATCACTAGCGACAAGTTCACAACAATCGTTACTTTGTCTCCTTTGAATTTTATAAAATTCATATAAAAAAGATTTAAAAATAATCATATTTGTATATTAATTTGATATTTTATGATATCTCTAGTTATTGAAATTGTGGCCGAAAGCACACGAGAACGCGGACCGTCGGAGCACTCAACGTATGAGTGGAAAAGATATAGTGAAATATGTACAACAAAGCTTTTTATTCACCCATCGAACTGGAAATTTAAACCCTTACCGCCGGCACAAACTGGAAACAAAATACATAATGAGAAATGGTGGAAAAGAGCGTAAACAGCGTCTCTCTGCATTCCATCCCACAGAGTAACACCTCATTGGGTTTCAATAAAGTGTAGTAATAAATCTCTTGAAAGACAAATGCATGATAGTGCTCGAGTGTACATGGTTCTGCTCATTACATCGCTTCCCTTTCCATTAAGTGACTTCTCCTCTCTTTGGTCTCCCCCCAAATGATTAGTGAATAGGACCACACCAATTTACACCAATTCACCATGACGGAGAGGGATCTGCTGGACCTCCATGGCCTCCTTCCGCCGAATGTCTCTTTCTGTCTTGGTATCCCGGGTCACAGCATGAAAAATGCAGCTTAGTATGAAAGCTTCACGTAGCTGCCTATGAAATGTAAGCATGGTTTAATGATTAGACAGCGATTCCTTTACTCATAGTAGGCATTTCTGTGGATAATGTAATGTTTGTGCAATCAGTTGGAAAGTGATTCGGTTAAGTGTAGGTTGAGATCCATGAAAGAGTTTGAGCGTATGAATTCCTTCAATGATGAATATACTTTCTATAACCTTTAATATACCACTCTGTGGATGGTCTGCCGATCCTTCACTTTGTCTATAAAATGCGTTTAAAATGTAAACAAACCATATTCTTTTGAAATATCTGGTGTATATCACCAGCCATGTTTCCTTTTAAAGTTAGATAATTGAGGGGACTAAATCATGTTTGATAAACCTCCAAACAAAAGATTGACGGTATTCTTCCAGAAACCTCCAAACAAAGCAAAACTACAATCATATTATATGCCTGGCAAGCCTTGTTTGCAGAATAAAGGGTCATGGACAATTACTGTGATTCAGGTGCAGGCATCTTAACATGATGCAACCACTTTTGTACTACATCAAGGTGCTTTCAGATGCCGGAGTCGCTTTACCGGACCGTAAGGAGGCAAACTACCGCACAGATGGGGTGTAAGGCAAACGACCCATTCATCCAACGAGGCAAGAGAGCTGGCAATTGTTGATGGCCTCTGCCGTTCCTAGTTATTGTTCCACAAGCAACAACAAGATCATTAGTAGCGTTGGCATGCCTTGTCCCATGGCATGACTTGTATAGAATAGAGAAGGAAGTAGTAGGGAATTCAGAAAAAATAATCCGGCCAAATTGAACTATTTTAATTTTTTAAACCTAATTTTATTTTTTCAGAAAAACCGGGGGCATTGCCCCTAGTTCTGCCTCTGGAAGGAAGTGTCCATCCGGTGCACTAAGAATTACATAACCAAAAAGGATATGTACTGTAAATAAAGTTAGACGTCCTTCGGTGTACTGTAAATTCACAAAATTGAGAAGGATGCGTTCATGAACATTCTCTGCAAATCAAGAAGAACGAATCATCCCCACATAACCAAGATGCATCCTTCAATGTAGAGGATGCTTCCATCGTTACGCACTAAGCTACAAACTCGGGTTTTGTCGTTCCGACATGTTTCTTCATTCTTCATTACTATTAGAGTAATATTTGCTCATCTCTTTTTTCTTCTGCAATTCGACGGTGGGGCAAATAATTCCTCAGAAAATGTATATCCACTAACTAATGAAGCTGGAGAGATATTTTTTACTATTCCTGAATCTTTATCTAGTTAAGAAAATGTTGATAAATGGTAACTTGATTCGAATTTTTCCGCCCAACATTTGAACGAGTAAAACAAGCCTTCCTCTCAAAAAAAAAAAACAGAAGAAGCCGAATGGATTTCCTTTCCCCTGTCCTCAACCCGGATCAACGGAGGAAAAGCAGATGAGCGGTAATTTCATTTAAGAAAAAGTAATTGGGCCGAATATCCCTCGCCCGTGATTGTGGTGGGGACGAGGAAGATAGAGATAACGTTAAGGTAAGACCAAAGACGACTTTTTAGCCTTTTTCTATGAAGTCGTCGTCGGTTTTGGCTGACGAAATTCCGTCGATTGTGACGGAATTTCGGAGCTGCCAGAGTCTATTGGGAGGCTAGGGGACCTGAGAATACTCCGTGGGACTGGGACTAAGATAAGGAAGCTACCTTCCTCGATCAACAATCTAAAGAGCCTTGAGGTGTTGGAAATTGACGGATTTCACATTTCTGTTAGAAATCCAATGTCAGAGGTGCCAAATCTTGCAAGGTGCAATCTTTCAGTCTCGCCAGCCTCCGATCGCTGACATTAATTGGTCTCGATGAGGACATAGAGGGGATAGAGAAGCTATATGGGTTGCAGAAATTAAAGTTGGAGGGTGGCGGTGATATTCTTTCTACCAATTTGGGTTCCATGTCCAGGCTGGAAGATCTCTATCTGCATTCTTGGAACATTTCATTCGCATCGCAGCTTCCTTTGTCCTTGCGTATATTGAAACTCGTGGGATGTTGGCAGTCAATGCAAAGTGGGACTTATCTGGATGGACGAGATAATATTGGATATATGAGGTATCCTATCAGGTTGTCAGATTTAGGATCGTTGAGGAGGCTTTGCTCCTTATATCTGGAGGAATGTGAATGCATCGACTTTTCCGGGGTTGAGAGGATGGAACTCTTGGAGGAATTAAGTGTCTGGAGAAGTGATTTCGTGGGTGAAATCGTAGACCTGTCGAACTTGAGAAGATTGAAGAAGGTGGACTTTTATAACTGCAACTCTCTGATAAGCGTGCCCTATTTGGCGGGAGACTGCCACTTGAAGATTGATCTCTGCGGGGAATTGGAGTCATTTGAAGGCCCGTATCGACAATACCACAACAAAAGAAAAAGGAAGAGAACTAGAAGTTGAAAGATGTACTCTGCCTCAATTGGATGATTAACGTTGTATTCAGTCGTTGTGTCTCTCAACTCATGAATTCATTAAAAAGACCAAAGACAAATATTATTATGAAGTGATTAAAATGATCTGACACAAGTTAAACTTATTCAATCAATTAATAAAAATACATACATAAAATATTATACATCCCCACTAAAAACCCAGAACAATACTTCCCCTACGATTTTAGGCATTCATAAGATTAAATGATCATAAAATATTAAATGAGTTAGGATAATTTTTTATCATATTTATTTTTTACTGACCTTTCCCTGTGAAGTCTATTCTTTGCTATTTATTTTTTTTTAATATATGATCATGCAACGTTGACAAACAAAGTGATTTTGATTTAATATTTAAATACCTGAGACTTTTCACGGCTTAAAATGTTAAAAAATAAATATATGTGACTTAATAATAATTCTTGTCAAAGTCTCCACCCATGTACACGTGCGTGGTTTGTATTACACGAGGATCCGAGTCCGCTCGGCTGATGCCTTCCTCATGATACATGACTCGAGTGTTCGGGATATAATACGTAATGCAATTTTTTTCCATTTGCGGATATTCTATAATAATATCAGAAAAACCCAACCTTTTTTTTTTGGAAAATTATCCAACTTCGGAATGATTCGAAATTATCCGAATTATTCTTGTACATTTAAAGGTTTCTTATTCCTTTAAAAAAATCAACATTTAAATACAAATATCAGGATAATATAGATTCTTGCATTTAGAAGACATCGTTCATGCATGCAGACTACACGATATTAGGAATACGGGTTGCACAACGTTATGGGCTGCCCATCTCTACCTAACGTTTCTTTTATTCAGCTAATATCCTACCGACAATTTCGTGAGGTCGGGGGGACGTCGTCCTTCTATTTTTCCTTATCCTAAGCTTATCCCGCCGTCAGATGGCCCATACATTCACTTATTTTGTTAGTTCCTTGTTCGCGATGTATTTTAATTCGTGAACGTATTAACTATAATTTAACTAATTTTCCCGATCAAAATCCGCGACGTTAAACGAATATTATCGATATCCTAACTCGATTTCGTTTAGGTCCAGGCGTCCCCTTTCCCACATGACGTAATCACACGAAATCGAATTAGTAGTTTCGATAATATTCAATATTAACGTCAACTGACAACGAAAGTATTAAACTCTCGTGCATCGGATTTTGACTCTGTCAAACGTCCTAATACTGGTAAACATACTGGTCCAGACAATATATTTTCATTCCCGAAATTCCTGGTCGTTACATTACGATTGTTTAATTAAATCATTAATTGATTACTAATGGGGAACGTGATCAAATCATTTAATTGATTTGATTTTCACATTAAGAATATTCTTGTTTTAGACTTCCCGCCCTAATCCTATATAAAGGCTAGGTTAAAATGGAGATAGTATTTGTTGTCTTGATTGAGAGAAAATTTGTTAAGAGAAATCATTAATCTGTGTTTAAGGGGCTACACGTGTTCAGGGACGCAGAAGACACAGGAGATCCGTCACGGCCACTCAGATGATTCCTTAGCTTAGCTTAGTTTTTTCCCTGGATTGATTACTTGACCGATTATAATAGAATCAGATGCCTTTTCAAATGGTCTACTGAAATTTCGAGCCTCTTTTTGTCTTGGTATCCCGGGTCACAGCTTGAAAATTGCAGCTTAGTATGAAAGCTTCACATAGCTGCCTATGAAATGTAAGCATGGTTTAATGATTAAACGGCGATTCCTTTACTCATAGTAGGCATTTCAGTGGATAATGCAATTGTTTGTGTAATCAGTTGGAAAGTGATTCGGTAAGTGTAGGTTGAGATCTATGAAGGACTTTGTGCGTGTGAATTCCTTCAACGATGAATACACATTCTATAGCCTTTAATATAACACTCTGTGGATGGTCTGTCGATCCTTCACTTTGTCTTTAAAATGTGTTTAAAATGTAAACAAACCATATTCTTTTGAAATATCTGGTGTATATCACTAGCCATGTTTCCTTCTAAAGTTAGATAATTGAGGGGACTAAATCATGTTTGATAAACCTCCAAACAAAAGATTGACGGTATTCTTCCTGAAACCTCCAAACAAAGCAAAACTACAATCATATTAAGGCTTATTCATTATAAGATTTAGAAGATATCCGATGATTATGGCGTAGCATTTTTTATTATGTGTGTATGGATTGGTTGCATTGTCCTGAGCCTTTTTAGGCGAGTTATGACAGATGGATCTACTGCTCGTAGGTCATTTTGAGTTTTTTTTTCTGCTATATTGGAAAGAGAAATGCTTCATATTTTTGCTTTTGTGGTGTATTACCATGTGTCGACATTGGAACCAACAAAAACTGCATTGACAGTGGCTGATTTGAAGAGGATAGAAGAACAAGTTAAGATGGCCCATTTGATCCTACTGCTCTTGGCAATGTTGCGAATTCTAAATGGAGTTTGTTCCCTTCATTGTTCTTTGATAACTTAAAGTTTGCGTGATACCCATCGGCACAAAATGGATTACCCTTTTCAATTCAAGCAATGTCCACTCTATCGACGGACTGAACTGCCTTAAAACCAACCAACTCTATTTACACAGAATCTGTTGATTGTTGGGAGGCTTGATCTTAACTTATAACAATTGATTGAAAACATGAATGTGCATTTTCTGGCTCTGTGCAGATGTTAATTTCAAAAATAGCAGAATATGCCCTGATTGTATATACCCTCGTTGTGGTCTTGTTTGCCAAAACTATAGCAGCTTAGACGTCCTAGAGGGATGTTTCTCAGCTCTGAAGATCGAAGAGAAATGATGTCTGCGGTCCTTGTTTTTCTTATTTACCCGTGAATGCTATCGCTTTTCATGTCTTTTGTTGTTGGGGTTTTCAGTGCCTAATATTCCTATGGATTGCAGTGTTTACTTACTTCTGTTAGAATCATAACCATATTTTAGATTGGGGACTTTACCATTAGGGAAGGTACTTTCCAGGTATCCATAAGTTTTTCTAGAGAAATCCGGGTACCTTCTTCTGCATAGGGACAGGACAGTGCAAACCTTGAGAAAGATCCACATAAATCTAGCAACCTTTAGAAATCTCCTTAGATATCTAATAAAAAATTAAATAAACAAATTAAACATGCTCCATGACAGACCCTCTCGTCTCTCTCTAAGAATGGAACTACAAACACAAAGAAAAGAGGTCAGGCTGCCAAACAGGATTTGCCAGCACCCTTTGCTTTAGTAAAATTCGAGCAAAAACAGCAGAGGAAGAATTTTTTCACCCAAAATAGAGTCAAATATGTAAGTTAGATGTTCTAATATCACTCATTAAGCTCCGTTGTCAGTGTAATAGCAACTAATCTCATGAAATCTAAAAACAAATATAATATTCGTATTACTATTAAACTAGTCTCTCTTTTGCAGTTTTCCGTCAAAGTCACAAATGCATGGAAATGATTTTATGTACCCAATCTTGAGGTACTTCTTTCTATAGATACAATTAAAGAAAGTATCAGTGGACTAAAATGATTTAAAAAATTAGTGAATGGGAACATTTTTTTGCCATGAAATTCTGTTGAAGCAACTATTCCTTGCTGCACATATAAATCTTTTTCCAAGCTGCCATGTCATGCTCTACTAAAGTGTTACTCTATCAGAAGTTTGGTTGAGATGTCATGAAAACATGAACTCCTAGGCAGACATGATCGTTGTCACAAATGGAAGTAGAATATTGAGTCTTGGCGATATGGGGATTCAAGGAATTGGAATTGATATTGGGTGCCGCTGCTGGAATAAACCCTCAAAGGGTGAGATCATGGCATTTTTTACTCATCTTATCCAATTTTTCGACTGCTAGGACAGGTTAATACTTGTTTTATTCTTCATAATGTGGCTCCAAATTGGGTCGACTTTGTGAAATGTGTGGACCTAATATTTACCATTTCCTATCCATTTTTCTTGAGTAAAATCTTATGAGTTTGCCTGCACCCAATATCTTATGGAAAAAGGCTTTTCAAAGCAATACTGAGAAAGACCGCTTTGGTGCTTCGCTTCTTGACAATTTCAGCTTCTTGACAATTATCTTTCATTTGCAACTTTTCTTTTTCATGTCGTTTTAAGTATAATGTTGCTCGTCTTGAACATCTCGGCATTGTTTCACAAATGTTTTTCATTTGTAATCTGCAATTCCAGGCACCTCCAGTGATGATTGATGTTGGTACTAATAATGAGAAACTACTGAAAGTCCCATTATGTGAGTTACAATTGTTGGGTAATGCTTGTTGATTGTAGTGGTGAAAATTGAGTCTTCAAATATGTATATCTGTATATCTTCTATATGCAAATTTATTTCAAGTATATTCTCGGCTAGCGAGATGTATGAGAGCAACTGTTTGTATACGTGTAACATTAACCTTACAAATATTTGCAGAGAAGATATTTCCTAATCTTGAAGCCGTATCTTTTGTAGCTGTGCCCTGGCTTATACTTATCAGATGATATGAAAACTTGCAAATCAACTACTTGAAGGGACTATATTGTTATTTAAGTTAAACGTAATGAGAAGATTTTTCAGCTATATCAAATGACACAATAAAGGTAGATCATAACAATAATGAATTTTCATTTTCAAATATTTGCTATACACTTGCTGATAAATTAGAGTGACAATTCTTCTAATTTTGTTTTGTATGACTACAGTTAGAGTAAAGTCGTGTTTCTTTGATGGATAATTATCTCATTCAAAAGGTAATGATAAAAAACAGTTGTAGGAGTTGTGAGTATCATGTACATAACTTCATCCTCATCCATTGAGCATGTTGCAAGAGGGATTTCTCTTGTTCCTGTATTTCTATCATTGGTTCTCTAGTAGAATCTTGCATGCCATTAAAAGTGCATCGCATGCCTGGAGTAGTTAGGTTTTTGCTTTGTTTTACATAACTGGGATTGCAAGAAAAACGCCTAGAAGGTGATGATTATATTTCTGTTATTGATGAATTCATAGAAGCTGTGTTCACTCGTTGTCCTAATGTGATTGTAAAGGCATCTTCACATGCTTGAACTTGTTTGAAAAGTAATAATTTGAGTCAGTGGTTTTTACTTGGATGAACTAATGCATATTTGCAAGCAGTTTGAAGATTTCCAAAGTAAGTGGGCCTTCAAGTTATTGCAGAGTTATCGCAACACCTACAGAATGTTTAATGATGATGTCAAGGTCAGACATTTCTCTGGTCCCTATATTGTAGAATGTTGCTGATCACAATAAAAACGAAAAGAAAAGAAAAGCATATTCCCTGTTACCAGATGCTTAAAACCCTACAGGGAATGCCTCCTGTTTTCATCTAAATTTAGTTTAACTTGGATTAAAAATAAGGAATACCAATATTTTAGATGACTATTGTTCCATGTCACCACACATTAGTCTTGAACAATGATTATGAGATCATAATACTGACAGCTACCATACTCAGAAAACATTTTCTGTTGTGGTTAAAATATGGGAATTTTGATATCATAATACTGACAGCTACCATACTCAGAAAACATTTTCTGTTGTGGTTAAAATATGAGAATTTGTGTTTGAAGATAATTATTTTGCCAATCCGTTATTCGAACATCTAGCATTGTCATCCAAATTTATGGACGCTTCCTTGGACTTTTCTCCATCTAATGGGTCTTCTGCATTTGTAGAATTTCTATTAATCATTTCAGTCATTACTAACAAGACTCCAATTACCGACACCTATTTATAGAATAGATGGCCCCAAAGATATCGAAAATCTGACAGGTAAATATATTATATGATATAATGAGATGTCACCCAATATATTACCCCAAGAGATATATTCTCTAGTAACGAACGAATCTAATATTCTCCGAATTATAATATAACCGACTTCGGCCAAAAATCCTAACACAACCAAACACCCAACGCCCACTTCGATTGATCAACACCTTTCACTCCGAAGGCTGGAAGTAGGAGCTGACGACAGTAACGGTATATCATATCAGGGGTGAGGTCTTGTTCAGCTCCAGGAACAGCTGCGTTCTTATCCGAAACGGAACCATTTCCGGCGTTGCGGCAGTCTTGACCGGTAGCGAGCTGGGCCTCCAGGACAGTGATCCTGTCATCTATCTCTTTCTTCTTAACCTTCAACCCCTCGATCCCTCCGCGAATCGCCGCCGCGTAGGAAGCGTTCGATTCCATTGACCCAATCTAACGATTGAAATCCCGGGGAATCGACTGAAAGGACGGCCCAGAACCCACCTAGTCTTTTTACAATTGGGCGGAGAAAAAGCAGTTGACTTACTTGGCGTTCTTGTTGTTGACCTCCAGATCGAACATCCGTAATGACAACGTAACAAACACAAGGTGTATGATAGTTCAGCAACTGTTCTTAATTCAGGAATGGCCTCAACCTAGCCGAAACTCCAATGGCGCTACACGTACGAGCCTTGGCCTTCTTGTAACTCCACCTGTGGTCGGTCTTCTTCGAATTGCCTGAGTACCCACCCTATCGGTGCTAAACTTATCGTCCCAATCTTGGTGGGTCAACTAGAGCGGCCGGACACAAAGAGTTGCCACTTTATCTATATCAAAGAGCGATGAATTGTTCCCTCACTACTACTAACATACAAACATGCATTTACTTGATGAAGAGAGTGAGTGACAAGGATAATGCCATAATTTTATAACAAAGTGTCGTAATTCTATATCATATAGAGTTTAGAGTGACATGATTTTGCAATTTCTTCGCCACTCGTTTATGGGGACTAACTGCCCCACCAAACAAGCAACGTACTGGATGACTTCTAGGTACATATCATCTCCTCCGTTTATATTAGGTGCATGAGCATGCAAATTTCGGACTACGTTGTTATGTATTTGATAGCCTGGCGAGGGTAAAAGCTTTCTCGTCGAGGATGAAGCAGCATAGCTTATTGAACCTCCTTTCCTGGTGGAATCAGTTCTCATCGGGATCTTTGGTAAAGAAGGAATTAAATCGAATATGCATTCGTAGCTGTCCTGATTATAAACCATGTTGTATCAACTTCCACATCATCAGGATCGTACATTTACATGTATTGAAATTCTACCTTTTGTTTCCCTTTAACAACAACTACTCTAAGAGCTTCTCGAGAAGGGTTGCCCATCTGAACATTGGAAATGACACTTTTGCCAAAAATGTTATTATGCCTCACAAACTCATTCAGTGTGTTTAGTGTATTTATCATCCTTTGTTGTCCAGTTATTAATACCCTGACCAATTGTTGTATTTGATCTGAAAATATCTACAAATGGGTTATGTTGCCTGCATCAAACGGATGGACATTTGCCAATCCGTCATTGGAACATCTAGCATTGTCACCAAAATTTACGGATGCTTCCTTGGACCTTCCTCCATCTAATGGGTCTTCTACACTTGTAGAATTTCTATTAATCATTTTAGTCATTACTAATAAGATCTACTCCAATTATGGTCTCTAAAGACATTCATGTAAAAAACATGTCGTAAAATATCTCAGTTTATAGGTTATGTTTCCTTATTATGCAAATTTAGTGGAGGGACATGTGTTTGACTCTTTACTCGCAACTTTCATTGTATCCTCATTGTAGTCTCTCGTCCTCACTTGGCATCTTCGTCTTGACTTATTCTTTTTGACAAAATTAGGATGACAGTCCATTATCCTTGCTTGACATTTATTCTTTTTAACACAGTGGCTCTTCATCATGGTTTGTCTTTATGGACTAGATTTTGCTCGTCGTCTTGCATGACCTACTCGAATGTACCAAACTCTAACAATGATTTCTTTTCTTGACTTCGCTATAGTTAACTCTCTAGCGAAAACTTTGCTTGTCGGTGGGCCTGACCACGATCTTGATGTTTTCATCTCACTTTCTGCACAAATAGCTCCGGCTCGGTAATCGGTTCCGGCCTGCTTGAGCCAATAATTTAGCCATGCAACAGAACTATAAAACCCTAAACCCCCATGAGGCATCGATTGAGCAAAAAAAAGACTGAGATTATTATCAAACACCCACCACGATCACGACCGAATCTACGAATGCTTAAAAAAAACACTTCAAAACCCAAGACTCAAAAAGGAGGAAGGAAAGGGACCTGGCCCTTGACTTCGAGGTGTGAACAGAGGAGTCATTGGGCTTCTTAGCATCCTCCAGAGGGCACTCCCGGCGGCATCATTCCTCCCATCGTTCCGATACCAGGACGACGTATGGGCTCCCTCCTTTCTTTAACGGGCTTGACTGATTGAAACTCAATGGGCCTCCAGTTACTTTTCAAGCCCAATATCTGAGGAAAAAAATTGTATCGGGCCCATTCTAGTTCTCTACCTTAGTAAGGTCTACCCTAACAACACAACACAACACCCGCCACTCCCACGCCAACTGGGGGTGGTGAGAGGGAGGGCATCTCTCTCTTTTTTTATCACATTTGTCCAAGCAAGGTATAACGCATCGCTTAGTGCTCTCATCATCGGCACTTATCACGAAATTAAAGTAATAGAGAATTTTAAAATTATATGCCTGGCAAGCCTTGTTTGCAGAATAAAGGGTCATGGGCAATTACTGTGATTCAGGTGCAGGCATCTTGACATGATGCAACCGCTTTTGTACTGCATCAAGGTGCTTTCAGATGCCAGAGGAGTCGCTTTATCGGACCATAAGGAGGCAAACTACCGCACAGATGGGGTGTAAGGCAAACGACCCATACATCCAACGAGGCAAGAGAGCTGGCAATTGTCGATGGCCTCTGCCGTTCCCAGTGATTGTTCCACAAGCAACAATTAGTAGCGTTGGCATGCCTTGTCCCATGGCATGACTTGTATAGAATAGAGAAGGAAGTAGTAGGGAATCCAGAAAAAATAATCCGGCCAAATTGAACTATTTTAATTTTTTATATTAAAATAAAAAAAATTTTGAACCTAATTTTATTTTTTTAGAAAAACCGGGGGCATTGCCCCTAGTTCTGCCTCTGGAAGGAAGCGTCCATCCGGTGCACTAAGAATTACATAACCAAAAAGGACATGTATTATAAATAGAGTTAGGCGTCCTTCGGGCACTGTAAATTCACAAAACTGAGAAGGATGCGTTCATGAGCATTCTCTGGATTACCAAATCAAGAAGAACGAATCATCTCTACATAACCAAGATGCATCCTTCAATGTAGAGGATGCTTCCATAGTTGCGCACTAAGCTACAAACTCGGGTTTTGTCGTTCCAACATGTTTGTTCACTCTTTATTACTACTAGAGGAATATTTACTCATCTCTTTTTTCTTCTGCAATTCGACATTGGGGCAAATAATTCCTCAGAAAGTGTACATCCACTAACCAATGGAGCCGGAGAGTTTTTTTTTCACTATTCCTGAATCTTTATTTAGTTAAGAAAATGTCGATAAATCGAAATTTGATTCGAATTTTTCCACCCCAACATTTGAACGACTAAAACAAGCCTTCCTCTAAAAAGAAAACAGAAGCAGCCGAATGGATTTCCTTTCCCCAGTCCTCAACCCGGATCAACGGAGGAAAAGCAGATGAGCGGTAATTTCATTTAAGAAAAAGTAATTGGGCCGAATATCACTCGCCCATGATTGTGATGGGGACGAGGAAGATAGAGATAACGCTAACGTCGTCGGTTTGGCAGACGAAACTTCATCGTTAGTTTAATGTTTTCCCAAACGAAACTTCTTCGTAATTTCCAACTTCCCCTCCCCTTCCATTATTTTCATCCACATCACCCTTTTGTATTCCCCTTACCCACCCCCCCCCCCTCCCCCTCAATTTATGGTATTAATGATGGCAATCATGATGTCTCCCTTCCCCTTTCTCTCCTCATCATCATCATTATCTCCTCTCGCCTGCTTCTCCCTCCAAACCTCCCTCTGCATTTGAACGCCCACTTTATCTAAATCCCATCCCACCCCTCACCCAAACACCATTTTCCCATCCATCCATCATCATCATCATCAACCGCTCTCTCTCTTTCTTACTCCTTTCTCCCTTCCATTGGATGGCGGGGACATCGGAAGCAGGGACTAGCCGCGGCACTGTGAACACCCCCGTCGGATCTGCTTACGATGTGTTCGTTAGCTTCAGGGGACCTGACACCCGGAACGACATCACCGACTTCCTTTATGAGTTCATGAAGGAAAAGGGGATATGCGTGTTCAGGGACACGGAGGAGGTCCGTAAAGGCGAAGAGATCGGGGATGAGCTCCGTCGAGCTGTCCCGGACTCTAGGATCTACGTTGTTGTCTTCTCCAAAGGCTACGCATCGAGCGCATGGTGCCTCCGAGAACTCGCCATGATGGTGGGCTGCCGCAGGGACCCAGCCTCTAGGAAAGTCATCTTGCCCATCTTCTATTATGTAAGCCCCAGCGACGTGAAGCTGCAAACCAATCTGTACCGGGACGCCCTCGAGAAGCACAAAGAAAAATACAAGGAAGAGGATGTGAAATTGTGGGAGGAAGCTCTGGAGGAGGTTGGACGTATCCGTGGTGAGGAATACAAAGGAGATAAGGGGTATATAACTCATAATCTTTAATCATTCTCATTCTTATATAATTATTCATGTCATTTCGGATATTTCAACAGCTGTTGTTTCCTTTGAGCTTTTTCATGTTGTTAGTCGGCAGTGTTTTGGACAACTCGATCTCCATCTGATTTTGGGCAGGAAGGGCAAGTTTGTTAGTGATGTGGTTAAGGATATTCTAAACAAGCTGAAAATCAAAGATAGGAGATTGCCGGACCAGCTCTTAGGGATGGATGATCGCGTGAAGAACGTAATGGGCATGTTGAATTTGAGTTCTCACGTTGAACGACAAGTTGTGATGGTGCACGGCATGGGGGGTATTGGGAAGACAACGTTGGCGAATGTCATCTTCAACAGAATCTCTTCCCGATTCGATGGATGCTGCTTCCTTGCCGATGTGCGAGAATCCTTGTCGACTGGTGTGGGGGGTGTTGAAAGGTTGCAAAAGAAGCTATTGAGGGATATCTTCGGCAAATCGGATGGAGAAATTGGTGACTCTAGCGATGGAATGAATGAGATCCAAAGAAGGCTCCACAACAAAAGGGTCCTTATCATTTTTGACGATGTCAGCGAGAGTAGTCAGCTCAAAAAGTTGGTTGGAAATTTCGATTTCTTCGGACCGGGAACGATAATTATCGTCACGACGAGGGATAAGAGCGTTTGCGAGGGCCTTATGAGACCTAGTGATACTGCTTATGAAGTGGAGGGAATGAGCGATGATCATGCTCTGCAACTCTTCAGTCGGCACGCATTTGGTGGAGAGGGACCTCCAAATGACTTTGTTGATTTATCGAAGCGGGTTATCCGTATGTCCGGAAATCTTCCCTTAGCTTTGGAGGTGATCGGAGGGCTCTTATTCGGAAAGGAAAAGAATAAATGGGAACATACCTTGGAAAAGCTGGAGCGAGTGCCTCACAAAGACATCTTGAATAAGCTGCGGATCAGCTACGATGACTTAGACGAGAGTGAGAAGCAGATTTTTCTGGACATTGCATGTTTCGACCATGAAGTGATGTCAAGGAAGTATGCGAGTTACATGTGGGAAGCCTGTGGTTTTTTTCCTAAAAGTGGACTGGATGTCCTCCAGAACAGATCTTTGATAAAGTTACTGAATGTCGACGATGACTATTATTGGACTCAAAAAGACAAGTATTGGATGCATGACTTAATTAGAGAGATGGGACGGGAGATTGTTAGTTCAGAGAGCCCCGGCAAGCGCAGCAGACTATGGGATCCTGAATTGGCCCTGAATGTCATACGCCAAAAGCAGGTGAGATGATAATAATAATAATAATAATAATAATATTTTCCTGATTTATTGGATTGGTCTCGGTTTCTCTCTTTGGCTTCCTCATTTCCTTTATGTTTTGTTAGCAGGGCACCGATCAAATTTTAGCCATCAACCTGGAACTTGCAACCTCAAAGATATTAATTTTAACAGGGAAGGAATTCGAGGGCATGTCCAATCTCAGGTTTCTCAGCCTAATTGGAGCAGGATTAATTGGGGAGTTTAGGAATCTGTTGTGGCTACGTTGGGATGTGAAGTTGTATGTCAGACCTAATACCTATATCTTCCCGATCGACAGCCTCGTCATTCTCCAGATTTCGGGGTATGGAGTTATGGATGATTCAATGAAAGACATGGTATTAATTTCCTTTCCCTTGTATCCATCTCTCATGAAGCAGAAAATCAACATTAACTAATCATGGGACGATACTCGTTTGTTTTTTTGTTTTAATAGAGAATGGCTAATTTGAGAGTACTTAATATCTCGAGAGCGGGGATTACAAGACTGCCCGACCTTTCTCGTTTCCCAAAGCTGGAGATAATTGATCTCTACCTTTGCAAGGAATTGAAAGAAATCCACAGTTCTGTTGGTATATTAGGGAATCTTAAACGCCTGAATATAGTCGGCTGTTGGAAGTTGAAAAGATTACCAGAAGAGCTTGGAGCCGCAAAAGCTCTACAAGAGCTCATTTTGATCTGGTGTGAGGGAATTTCGGAGCTGCCAGAGTCTATTGGGAGGCTAGGGGACCTGAGAATACTCCGTGGGATTGGGATTAAGATAAGGAAGCTACCTTCCTCGATCGGCAATCTAAAGAGCCTTGAGGTGTTGGAAATTAACGGATCACCCCTTTATGCTAGAATTCCAATGTCAAAGCTTGCAAGATGCAATCTTTCCGGACTCGCCAGCCTCCGATCGCTGACGTTAATTGGTCTCAATGAGGACTTAGAGGGGATAGAGAAGCTATATGGGTTACAGAAATTAAAGTTGAAGGATGTCGGTGGTATTCTTTCTACCAATTGGGGTTCCATGTCTAGGCTGGAAGATCTCGAACTGCATTCTAGGAACATTTCATCCGCATGGCAACTTCCTTCGTCCTTGCGTATATTGAAACTCGAGAAATGTTGGCAGCCAATGCAGAGTGGGACTTCACTGGATGGACGAGATAATATTGAATATATGAGTTATCCTATCAGGTTGTCAGATTTAGGATCGTTGAGGAGGCTTTGCTCCTTATATCTGCAGGGATGTGAACGCATCGACTTTTCCGGGGTTGAGAGGATGGAACTCTTGGAGGAATTAACTGTCAACTGTTGTGATGATTTCGTGGGTGAAGTCGCAGACCTGTCAAACTTGACAAGATTGAAAACGGTGGAGTTTCATGCATGCAACTCTCTGACATGCGTGCCTTGTATGGCGGAAGACTGCCACTTGAAGATTTCTCTCTGCAGGAAATTGGACTCATTTGAAGGCCCGTATCAACAATACCACAACAAACGAAAAAGGAGAGAACTGGAAGTTGAATGATGTACTTTGCCTCAACTGGATGATTAACGTTGTATTCAATCATTGTGTCTCTTAACTCAGGAATTCATTAAAGAGGCCAAAGACAAATATTATTCATTTCACTTCCTGGTTCTGAGGGTATTCATTTCACTTCCTGGTTCTGCAATTTTTCTCGGGTCGCCGAAACTGAAGAAAGCGGATATGCTCGATGATTTGGGTTTGCAGGACTTTCCGGGGATGTTCGGGTTGAACATGTGGAGAGAGAGAAATGGTATGCACCACACATCCGCCATCTTGTCGCTGACGTGACATGCAGACATACCCAGAGGTGATTTCGTTCTCCATTGGCTAATGATGTTCAAACTCCATTACCAGTTGCGAATTCCGAATGCATTAAAAACCTGTGGTTAGTTCCATGTCTTGCACCAGATATGCGCCCATCTGTCATTTTTCATCTGTTAGATGTCGAAATAGTCTTGCAACAATACTTCAAAAATGTTCCATTTCGAGTGGAAAGAGTTGTGCTGCTTTGTTTAGGAAAAAGACCTATGATAACAGCTATAAAACTCGATAACCATTCACATTTCAATTCACAAAAGGTTTGCGTCATCTAGAAAACTCGAAGCACATACAACATCTACTATATGCTCCAAGAATATATGAAAGATATTTGGGTAACGGATGCATCGGGCTCGAACCTAGGGAGATCATTGTGCATCAAACTAGGATGGACCGTGACTTGTGCACCAAAAGAAATCACCCGACGATGCCGGTTTAGTGCCTCCACTGACCTTAGAACAGCTTTGCTGGCTGCTGAGTCTTGCTTCTCATCATTGTGCAAAATTCGTCGTAGTCAATCCTCCCGTTCTGTATCAGAGAGCTTATGTATCCAGTGTGGAACTATCGGAAACGGATTGGGCTGATGGAGCCCGACGAAGTAAAGTTTCTTCAGCACCAAAGCCCATGACCGTGGTTTGATTATTAAGGTGGAGGGCATTTGAGTCATTACGTGTGTAAGTTGTTGTAACAGACAACGTGGGCAGAAGTTGTTAAAAGGGGTGAATGAATGCAACAGACTGCATTCTGGTTTTTCTGCAGAAAATGAAAATTCTCTCCCCCTCCGCCTTCTTCTTCCTCACCTTTTTCTGATTCACACCATCAATCTACACATCCAGCAAAGGGGAACCAAAACGAAAAATCTGTCATAAACTAAAGAAAATTGTAGCATGACTACTTACATTGTCTTTGTCCACCTCGGCGATTATATCCTTGATGTCAGCTTCATCCCCAATTCCGTGCTCTTTCATCGCAGCTTCCAACTCGTCCTTGGTGATATAGCTCGATGCACATTACGAAGAAAGAGTCGATCACACCACAAATGAGTGTTCCCATAGGGACATGGCAAGGACTTATTTTCGAGTCCCGAACACCTTAACACGAGTATTAAAGATTACTCCTAGGCAGAGTATTGAAGCTACTAGTAATAATTTAAGAGGCTTACCCACTGCCATCCTTGTCGAAATACTGAAACGCAGAGTACAGGTGCTCGTCTCTCTCCAGTTTATGTCGATGCATAGTAGCTGAAATAAACTCAATATAGTCAATAGTCCCGTTTCAGTCGACATCAGCCTGAAACACAGACCACATCCATGAGTTGCAATCAATCGACGAGGCAACTCCAGTTTAGTTGAGTAACAATGGGCTGACCGCATCCATAAGTTGCTGGACTTCCGCCTCTGATAGCCTCGACCCAAGTCGAGCCAAACCAGTCTTTAGCTCTTCGTAGGTGATTGTCCCACTATTGTCCATATCCAAGTTGGTGAACATAGCTTTGAGACCTTTGATGTCCTCTTCGGAGCGATTCGCAGCAATAACCTAAAAAAATTTACAAACTAATCTCATCAGAGAAAAGATGGTTCACAATATTCGAGGATTAACTTTCAGAAATGATCATAAGCTCAGACCAATCACAAGGTCCATCGAACACGAGATCAACCAGGAATCGAGCTTTAACCTTCCTCGATGTAGACAGACAACCCAAAATCAGTGGCCTTGAGCATGGCATTCTCGTCCTTGCTAGCTAGGAGGAAATTCTCCGGCTTCAGATCCCGGTGCATCACCCCCATGAAGTGACATATATGAACCACATTCACAATGGAGCGGCAAACAGCGGCAGCTGCCCTCTCGCTGTAATGCCCCTTAGCAATGATCCTGTCAAACAACTCCCCACCTGTGCACAACTCCATCACGAGATGCACCGATTACCGATCCTCATACGCACCCTTAAACTCGACAATATTCGACTGCCCCGACAAATGCTGCATAATCTGAATCACCCTCTTGATATCATCCCTATCACTCTTAGACACCAGTTTCCTCTTCAAGATCGACTTGCAGGCATAACTATGACCAGTCGAATTCTCTGTACACAGATAAGTAATCCCAAATTGTCCCCTACCCAGTTCCTTTCCTAAAGTATAGAACCTCCTCACATCCTCGTAAGGCTTCCCAAGGATAGTGTTATCCTGCTTCGTACCGGAGGCCGCAACCCGCCATAATACTAACTGCGGGCTTTCCGGTGGCCGGCGGAGCCGGAGCCTTCTGAGTATGAACAGGAGGATAGTACTGCTGCTGCTGAGGGGGCTGCTCCTGATGAGGGGGATTGACTCTGGGTGGTGCCGGTGGTGGCCGTGATCGTGGTGGAGTAACCGTTTGCTCCGGATTGCTTGCACATTTCCTGGCTCCCGACACAACCCATTACTGCGATCGAAGGGAAGGAAATTGGGTTAAGATCAAGTCAAGAACTTGGGGTGGGAATTGGGTGATGATGTTTGGACGGGGAGTAGGGAGGAATTGTTGAGGAGAATTTTGCAGCTTTTTGTTTGATATGCAAAAGGGAGTGTGAAAGAAGTGGGGGAGAAAGAGAGATGCTGGAAGTTAGCTTTGCTGAGGTTTTAGTTTAAAGAATAATAAAAATCAAAATCGAGTTGGGTTAATAAAATTTGGTTTAAACAAATTAATGTTTATGAATATTAAATAGAAAGGTTTATTGTTATTGAGAAATACTGTCCGATTCCGATTCCACTTCACCTAAAAACTAGCAATTATGCGAGGGGTTCCACTTCTAATTAGGGGTTAGTTCAGGCCCTTTCTATTCGGTGTGAGATTATTTTCCAATACCTCCCTATAATTCCACGTCGGACGGTTGGGCACCCTTGTACGGAATCTTTATCCTACAGGACGAATCTGGCTCTGGTGCTATAGTAGAAATCGTGTCGGGGTTCAACTTCACATAAAAACTAACTATTAAATGGTTCCATCTCTATTTAAGGTTTTAACCCATGCCTTTTTTATCAATTGCAAGGGCAGATATTCTGAAACGGGAATAATTAATATATAAACAATGGGTTTTGCTTTTCTGAAGTAGGGAAAGTATTTTTTTTCTATATTTTTGTATTGATTGTATATTCTGACGTGACATTATACATTACCAAATATTATCCCTATGTCGATATTTTAAATGGCGACATTGAAAAAAATTGCGATTTTTTTTAGTATTAGACGAAAGGTGTTGTTTGAAACATTGATTTTTTATAAAGATGTTTGAAATATCGACTTTGGTCCGACATAAAAAAAAAATGTAAAAAGTTCATAAGTCTTCCAAATCGAAGTCGATATTTCAAACAAGCTATTTAGATATTTCTGAATTCGAAATTCTGTTTAGTAAATTTTTTCTACACCAACGTTACAAAAATACTCTATTTATCTTGACATTTATTTTTCCTAAACTAGCACGCATTTAAGTACTAGGAGTTGATTATACATGCGACCAACTAAGTCATCTGTGAATGAAGTGGGTGGGTGTACACAGGTGATCGATCATCAATCATTGTTTCTTTGTATCTATCTAAAGAAAATAATAATGATAATAATAAATTAGACTCATTCCCTAATCCCCACTATATATATCATTTTATATAATTAAATAAAAATGAGACGCGATGGGATTGGGAACTAAGATAAAAGTCACGTGTTTGCAAATGTACGACCAATTTATGTGTCCATCACGTAAACCTGAAACCCCTTGCTTGGTATGCTTTCAGGAACTTGCTCTTTTGCCCGTGGAAGTGACATTTCATTTCGTCCCTTGGCTCTATGTTGTCCGTCGTCCTCGCCCCGCTACGACGTCATGTCATCGTTACGTGGTGCAGCCAGGCATGCGACACATTACATGAGCCCATCTGGATATGTTCGTAGTAAGCCGCATTTTGATCTGATCAGCTTAATATTTTGAAACACGGGGGAATTTCCCCGAAGGAAACGCCTTGGCGATGTTAGTTGGAGGAACACAGTAGACTTTCGATGGTCAATCGTGCATTCACTAGAAGACTCAATGTTTGTTTCATTTTGATATTCATTAAATGAAAACAACTCACATTTGGAGAATTATACTATCGGAAAAGAATAGTATGAAAATATTGTATCCCTACGTGGAATCTAGTGAAAATTATACTAAGATTTCCGATTCCAAGTATTTTTTGTTTGGATTTATTTTCCAAGGATTTTGTTAACGAATGTATTTAAGGAATCCGCGATTATAGTTGTTTAATTTAGTGATTTAATATGTAATATGTTTAGTGAGTTGTGTTTTTTCTTATTTTAGAGAATATTAAAATTATAAAAATACATCTAATGTTGTTAACCTTGGTTATGATGATGAGCTTGAGAAGTTATGGTATAAAATCATAGCACCATGTTGCTATAATATTTTGCTTGTCTTTGATGAAGAGCTTAAATAATGTGATGCTGTGTTACAGTAAGGCGTTGCAGTAATACTCCGTCTGACCTTATGTCTAGGAGTCTAAGTACATTGAATTTGATTTGGACATTCCAAATCATACGTTTATGATATTTGCCTTCCAAAGTTACGCCTTTACGGAGTTAAATCGTTAAATCAAATAGCTTTGATTATGATTTGACTTTATTAATTAATCTGATAAGATTATTATTAGGTTAGTTATCTTTTAAGACATGGAAATAATTAATCTTATTCGGATGAAATAACTTATCTAAGGGAAGTTACCGTTTGGGGCGCAACGACCGTTGAGTAGATATCCGTTCAGGTCAGTTTCACATGGATTGTCCCAATGAATCTGGACATCTCCCACGAAATTCTTCATAGAAATAGACTAGGCTATTAGACCAAATTGCCTTTGTACGTCTCACTGGTTTAAGTGGTTGTCCAAAGCCTGTATGATCTGAGTGAAACTTTGAGGATTGGCATAGAACGGAAGGTACTAATTGATCGCCTGGTTCTTACCTCTTGCAATCTGCGTTTGAGAGTGTCAAGGGGTGAGTGCGACCTTGATCGTCGTGAGAGGGACTGAATGTCCTCGGTGCATTTAACGAATGGCTGGCCAATCGTCTGAGGGCAGTAACACGTTGTTGACCCATCAGTAAGAAGCCGTTCTTGTCGTGTCCTTTCGGGAATATCGAACCTACGGAGTTTGCGTAGTTAGACACGCACGTGCAGGTACGCGCCAGAAGTCTCGTGCCTGCAAGTTAGAGCACGAGTTGGGAACGCCGCGAGTGTGGAAAGAGGTTCTCTCGAGCATATAGGTGTTGTGCAGAAGTCTCGATCTCCTGAGGGACAGTAGAGCAGGTCGCGTGGGAGCCCCTAGAGTTAAAAATTCCACACTAGGCACTGTGTGTGAAGTGTAGTGAGTCACAACCGAGCTAACCGTGCACGTCCGAACTGAGTGTAGAACGGATACCTTGATTTTGCCGTGTGAGAAGTCAGGTTGCGCTGTGTGAGGAACCAACCCTTTCTTATATTTTCCTTTTTGTTCTAAGTGCCTGTTTTTGTGGTTGTTTGCAAAAGGCTCATTTGCACCCATTATATTTATATAGTGGACTCACCTCTACGGTAGAAAGTGGACGTAGGTCGATTAAGGCCGAACCACTATAAAACAATTGTGTCCCTTACGATCGTGCTTACATCCATATGAGTATTTAACGAACTAAATCATAACGGATATAGCAAGCTGATCTCACTTCTGATAAATGCTTCACTGTGATACAATACGCTTTCGCTTACATTTAAAAAGAGCGAAAAAGTTACAATCACTAATTCACCTCTCTCTTAGTGCATCTGAACGATCCAACAAATGTCATCAATAATTATGTTTTTACTATTCATATCTCCTAATTTAGAATTATTAATAAACATAAAAAGTTTTCAGTAATTGAACATGTTATGGTTAAATTTAACTAGGCTTAATGATTATTGAAAAATATTCTACGAAATATAGCAGTAACGTTCAAGATTTTCAAATAATCTCGTCAGAATCGGTGATAAAAATACCGAGTTCAACACCCACTTTTCTCCGACGAACCCGGTGTTAAAAATATCGTATTAATGTCATTGTTTGACTAACTTCGAATATTTATATAACTATTTCACGAAATATTTTCCTCAAACATAACTCCATATTTAACTAGTTTGGTTACCTGAATGGACAACTAACATGGGGGAGATTTTCGAAAAGCTTTTGCGGGCCATGATATTCATCCATTTAACTATAAATTTTTCTCACCAATTTTTAGTTTACTCCTGACAATATTTTAAACTTTATCAGTTGGGTTTTAATATTGATCAACAAGACGACACATAATCGGGCCAAAAATCAGCATCTCGGTATTGACAAATGATGATATGTTAAAAAAAAATCAGTTTTGATGGTAGTGACTTCTTTTCGTTATTATTACAACATCAGACATGACACGTATTAAAAGCAACATATTCACGTGGATTTCCCTATGTGACACAAAACCAAACATAAAATTAATGCGATCAATGCCCCAACTCTTGTAAAGAATTATGATTATTTTATAAAAATAACTCAAGTTCACAACGATCGTTACTTTGTCTCCATTGCCCAGGGAACTCTGCTGGCAATTGCAGAGAGACAAATTGTTTTCTGTGTGTTGCCCAAAAATAATCATATTTGTATATTAATTTGATATTTTATGATATCTCTGGTTATTGAAATTGAGACCGAAAGCACAAGGTGATAATTATATTTCATGATTTATTTCTTTCCACTCCTTTCCTCTTTCTTGTGTTCGCACATGAGAACGTGGACCGTCGGAGCACTCAACGTATGCGTGGAAAAGATATAGTGAAATATGTACAACAAAGCTTTTTATTCACCCATCGAACTGGAAATTTAAACCCTTACCGCCGGCACAAACTGGAAACAAAATACATAATGAGAAATGGTGGAAAAGAGCGTAAACAGCGTCTCTCTGCATTCCATCCCACAGAGTAACACCTCATTGGGTTTCAATAAAGTGTAGTAATAAATTTCTTGAAGGACAAATGCATGATAGTACTCGAATGTACATGGTTCTGCTCATTACATCACTTCCCTTTTCATTAAGTGACTTCTCTCTTTGGTCTCCCCCCAAATGATTAGTGAATAGCACCACACCAATTTACACGAGCGTACCCGTATCCGCATTTCGCCCCACGGCTGCTCCCACCATAAACCCAAGATCATCCACAAGTAGAGCACGGACATTCTCCATAACCCCTGGGTTCAACAAGGAGAAGTTTGTGTTCGATCTGACGCCAGGCTAATGGGGTGACCGGATTGTCTTTGTGGGTGTAGGGGATGGCGTTCTCCATGACGGAGAGGGATCTGCTGGACCTCCATGGCCTCCTTCCGCCGAATGTCTCTTTCTGTCTTGGTATCCCGGGTCACAGCATGAAAAATGCAGCTTAGTATGAAAGCTTCACGTAGCTGCCTATGAAATGTAAGCATGGTTTAATGATTAGACAGCGATTCCTTTACTCATAGTAGGCATTTCTGTGGATAATGTAATGTTTGTGCAATCAGTTGGAAAGTGATTCGGTTAAGTGTAGGTTGAGATCCATGAAAGAGTTTGAGCGTATGAATTCCTTCAATGATGAATATACTTTCTATAACCTTTAATATACCACTCTGTGGATGGTCTGTCGAATCTTCACTTTGTCTTTAAAATGCGTTTAAAATGTAAACAAACCATATTCTTTTGAAATTTCCAGTGTATATCACCAGCCAATTTCCTTCTAAAGTTAGATAATTGAGGGGACTAAATCATGTTTGATAAACCTCCAAACAAAAGATTGACGGTATTCTTCCTGACATCTCCAAACAAAGCAAAACTACAATCATATTATATGCCTGGCAAGCCTTGTTTGCAGAATAAAGGGTCATGGACAATTACTGTGATTCAGGTGCAGGCATCTTGACATGATGCAACCGCTTTTGTACTGCATCAAGGTGCTTTCAGATGCCGGAGGAGTCGCTTTACCGAACTGTAAGGAGGCAAACTACCGCACAGATGGGGTGTAAGGCAAACGACCCATACATCCAACGAGGCAAGAGAGCTGGCAATTGTCGATGGCCTCTGCCATTCCGAGTGATTGTTCCACAAGCAACATCAAGATCATTAGTAGCGTTGGCATGCCTTGTCCCATGGCATGACTTGTATAGAATAGAGAAGGAAGTAGTAGGGAATTCAGAAAAAATAATCCGGCCAAATTGAACTATTTTAATTTTTTAAACCTAATTTTATTTTTTCAGAAAAACCGGGGGCATTGCCCCTAGTTCTGCCTCTGGAAGGAAGTGTCCATCCGGTGCACTAAGAATTACATAACCAAAAAGGATATGTATTGTAAATAAAGTTAGGCGTCCTTCGGTGTACTGTAAATTCACAAAATTGAGAAGGATGCGTTCATGAACATTCTCTGTATTACAAAATCAAGAAGAACGAATCATCTCTACATAGCCAAGATGCATCCTTCAATGTAGAGGATGCTTCCATCGTTACGCACTAAGCTATAAACTCGGGTTTTGTCGTTCCGACATGTTTGTTCATTCTTCATTACTATTAGAGGAATATTTGCTCATCTCTTTTTTCTTCTGCAATTCGATGGTGGGGCAAATAATTCCTCAGAAAATGTATATCCACTAACTAATGAAGCTGGAGAGATATTTTCTACTATTCCTGAATCTTTATCTAGTTAAGAAAATGTTGATAAATGGAAACTTGATTCGAATTTTTCCACCCAACATTTGAACGACTAAAACAAGCCTTCCTCCCAAAAAAAAACAGAAGAAACCGAATGGATTTCCTTTCCCCTGTCCTCAACCCAGATCAACAGAGGAAAGCAGATGAGCGGTAATTTCATTTAAGAAAAAGTAATTGGGCCGAATATCACTCGCCCGTGATTGTGATCGGGACGAGGAAGATAGAGATAACGTTAAGGTAAGACCAAAGACAACTTTTTAGTCTTCTTTTATGAAGTCGTCGTCGGTTTTGGCTGACGAAATTCCGTCGATTGTGACGGAATTTCGGAGCTGCCAGAGTCTATTGGGAGGGTAGGGGACCTGAGAATACTCCGTGGGACTGGGACTAAGATAAGGAAGCTACCTTCCTCGATCAACAATCTAAAGAGCCTTGAGGTGTTGGAAATTGACGGATTTCACATTTCTGTTAGAAATCCAATGTCAGAGGTGCCAAATCTTGCAAGGTGCAATCTTTTCGGTCTCGCCAGCCTCCGATCGCTGACATTAATTGGTCTCGATGAGGACATAGAGGGGATATAGAAGCTATATGGGTTGCAGAAATTAAAGTTGGAGGGTGGCGGTGGTATTCTTTCTACCAATTTGGGTTCCATGTCCAGGCTGGAAGATCTCTATCTGCATTCTTGGAACATTTCATCCGCATCGCAGCTTCCTTCGTCCTTGCGTATATTGAAACTCGTGGGATGTTGGCAGTCAATGCAGAGTGGGACTTCTCTGGATGGACGAGATAATATTGGATAAATGAGTTATCCTATCAGGTTGTCAGATTTAGGATTGTTGAGGAGGCTTTGCTCCTTATATCTGGAGGAATGTGAACGCATCGACATTTCCGGGGTTGAGAGGATGGAACTCTTGGAGGAATTAAGTGTCTGGAGAAGTGATTTCGTGGGTAAAATCGTAGACCTGTCGAACTTGAGAAGATTGAAGAAGGTGGACTTTTATAACTGCAACTCTCTGATAAGCGTGCCCTATTTGGCGGGAGACTGCCACTTGAAGATTGATCTCTGCGGGGAATTGGAGTCATTTGAAGGCCCGTATCGACAATACCACAACAAAAGAAAAAGGAAGAGAACTAGAAGTTGAAAGATGTACTCTGCCTCAATTGGATGATTAACGTTGTATTCAGTCGTTGTGTCTCTCAACTCATGAATTCATTAAAAAGACCAAAGACAAATATTATTATGAAGTGATTAAAATGATCTGACACAAGTTAAACTTATTCAATCAATTAATAAAAATACATACATAAAAAATTATACATCCCCACTAAAAACCCAGAACAATACTTCCCCTACGATTTTAAGCATTCATAAGATTAAATGATCATAAAATATTAAATGAGTTAGGATAATTTTTTATCATATTTATTTTTTACTGACCTTTCCCTGTGAAGTCTATTCTTTGCTATTTATTTTTTTTTAATATATGATCATGCAACGTTGACAAACAAAGTGATTTTGATTTAATATTTAAATACCTGAGACTTTTCACGGCTTAAAATGTTAAAACATAAATATATGTGACTTAATAATAATTCTTGTCAAAGTCTCCACCCATGTACACGTGCGTGGTTTGTATTACACGAGGATCCGAGTCCGCTCGGCTGATGCCTTCCTCATGATACATCGACTCGAGTGTTCGGGATATAATACGTAATGCAATTTTTTTCCATTTGCGGATATTCTATAATAATATCAGAAAAACCCAACCTTTTTTTTTTGGAAAATTATCCAACTTCGGAATGATTCGAAATTATCCGAATTATTCTTGTACATTTAAAGGTTTCTTATTCCTTAAAAAACCAACATTTAAATACAAATATCAGGATAATATAGATTCTTGCATTTAGAAGACATCGTTCATGCATGCAGACTACACGATATTAGGAATACGGGTTGCACAACGTTATGGGCTGCCCATCTCTACCTAACGTTTCTTTTATTCAGCTAATATCCTACCGACAATTTCGTGAGGTCGGGGGGACGTCGTCCTTCTATTTTTCCTTATCCTAAGCTTATCCCGCCGTCAGATGGCCCATACATTCACTTATTTTGTTAGTTCCTTGTTCGCGATGTATTTTAATTCGTGAACGTATTAACTATAATTTAACTAATTTTCCCGATCAAAATCCGCGACGTTAAACGAATATTATCGATATCCTAACTCGATTTCGTTTAGGTCCAGGCGTCCCCTTTCCCACATGACGTAATCACACGAAATCGAATTAGTAGTTTCGATAATATTCAATATTAACGTCAACTGACAACGAAAGTATTAAACTCTCGTGCATCGGATTTTGACTCTGTCAAACGTCCTAATACTGGTAAACATACTGGTCCAGACAATATATTTTCATTCCCGAAATTCCTGGTCGTTACATTACGATTGTTTAATTAAATCATTAATTGATTACTAATGGGGAACGTGATCAAATCATTTAATTGATTTGATTTTCACATTAAGAATATTCTTGTTTTAGACTTCCCGCCCTAATCCTATATAAAGGCTAGGTTAAAATGGAGATAGTATTTGTTGTCTTGATTGAGAGAAAATTTGTTAAGAGAAATCATTAATCTGTGTTTAAGGGGCTACGCGTGTTCAGGGACGCAGAAGACACAGAGGAGATCCGTCACGGCGAAGAGATCGGGGACGAGCTTTGTCGAGCTGTCCAGTACTCTAGAATCTATGTCGTTATCTTCCCCAGAGGCTACGCGTCGAGCGAGTGGTGCCTCCGAAAATTCGCCATGATGGTGGACAGCCGCAGGGACTTGGTTTCAACAGCTGTTGTTGTGTGTGAGCTTGTCCATGTTGTAAGTCGGCAGTTCGTTGAAGAGTTCATCTCCAATTGATTTTGGACAGGAAGGGCAAGTTTGTTAGCGATGTGGTTGTGGTTATTCTGAACAAGCTGAATATCAGTGATAGGAACGAGAATTATGAGCTGGAGGGAATGAGCGATGATCACTCTCTGCAACTCTTCAGTCGGCATGCGTTTGGTGGAGAGAGGCCTCTAGACAACTTTGTTGATTTATCGAAGCGGGTTATTCGTACTACCGGAAATCTTCCCTTAGCTTTGGAGGTGATTGGAGGGCACTTACACCGAAAGGAAAAGAATGTATGGGAATATACATTGGAAAAGCTTCAGCGAGTGCCTCACAAAGACGTATTGAATAAACTGCAGATCAGCTACGACGACTTAGAAGAGAGTTATTGGATGCATGACTTAATAAGAGAGATGGGAAGGGAGATTGTTCGTTCCGAGAGACCTCATCATAGCCCCGGCATGCGCAGCAGGCTGTGGGATCCTTGGGAGGCCCTTGATGTCGTACGCCAAAAGCAGGTAAAATAATAATAATAATTTCCTAATTTCTTGGATTGGACTTGGTCTCTTGGCTTCCTCATTTCTTTTATTTTGAACCAGGACACCCATCACGTTTTAGCCATCCACATGGTTTCCGCCATTTAACTGGGAAGGAAATCAAGTGCATTTCCAATCTCAGATTTCTGAACCTACGAGATGTGGCTACGTTGGTATGTGTCGTGGAAACAAAGTCTTAATCTCCCTTTCTTTATTCAAGATGGACAACCTCGTCGTTCTCCAGATCATGGGGGAAGAAGTTACGGATGATTTATTGAAAGATCTGGTATTCATTCCCTTTGCCTTTTATTCATCTCTTATGAAGCAGAAAATAAACATCGACTAATAAGGGTCCTTTTTTTTTTTGTTTTAACAGAGGATGGCTAATTTGAGAGTACTTGACATCACGAATGGGAAGATTACAAGACTGCCCGACCTCTCTCATTGTCCAAAGCTGGACATAATTCATCTCAAATATTGCTACTTATTAGAAGAACTCCGCAGTTCTATCGGTGTGTTATGGGATCTTAAATACTTGAAAGTAGATCATTTTTGTACCTTGAGAAAGTTAGCCGAAGAGCTTTGATCCGTGAAAGCTCTACAAGAGCTCATTTTGGTTAACGTTGAATGATGCATTCTGCCTCAACTGGATGATTAACGTTGTATCCAATTATTGTCAAAGAGAAAACCGTGAGAAAGAGAAAAAGAATATAATACGTTAACTTTTCTACGTAACATCATTTTACGGTGATGATGATGTCAAGGTTGGATATTTCTCTGATCCCTGTAGGGCATTCTTGTTACATCTCTGATCCTTTATTGTTAGGAAGAGATATTATGTTATTTCCTTGTAGTCTTTTTTGCTCTTGGGAGTAAAATGGTTCATCCCTCCCAAGATCGAGATAGATGGAAGCTAACAGGAATCAATATATACCTGAATTTCTTTATTAGACAAAACTGAACTCTTGATAAAACAAACATGCATTGTGGAATGTTATTTATGTTTCATTAGAATGCGAGATTAGGAAAAGACTCGAAAAATTATTAGTTCAATGACATAATCAGGTGAGGATTCACTGCCTAATGGGAAGTGAATAAGAATAGACTCTTCCTTTCGTGCATCATGAGCTTGTACTGCAACAATGAATGTCTTAAATGGATCGACACTTGTATTTTAAGTGTAATAGTACATTGTCAGTCATCACAATAAAAAAGAAAAGCATCTTTTTCTTTTGAAGTGTTTTTTTTTTCTTAAATGGTATTTCATTAAAAAAAATGTAAGCACCGAATGAAAAAAAATGATCAGTAGACTAAAAAAAATGCTTTTGTTGTGGTTTCGATCGTTGGATGGGTGGACTCCGGTAAAAAATCAATAATCGCAGACATATTCATGTAAAAAAACATGTCGTAAAATATTTATCTACGAAAAATAGGGGTAGTTCGATTCGAGTTCTAACCGTGATCTCTAAAATTATTAAACAGTAAAAGACGAAATGAATACACTAACCTTGAAGTAGACACTTAATATGTCACAGGAATTTAGTGTTCGTAGAAAGAAAATGGGAGAAAATGCTATGAATAATTCAAGTCTTCAAGACTTTTAAAGTAATTATTGCGTCTTCTGCTTAGGTTAAATTTATACAAAGACATTACTTGTAACTACCAATTTATATATCTCAGTTTATAGGTTACGTTTCCTCATTATGCGGATTTAGTGGAGGAACATGTGTTTGACTCTTTACTCACAACTTTCATCGAATCCTCATTGTAGACCCTCGTCCTCAATTGGCATCTTCGTCTTGACTTATTCTTTTTGACAAAATTAGGATGACAGTCCATTATCCTTGTTTGACATTTATTCTTCTTAACACACTGGCTCTTCATCATGGTTTGTCTTTTTGGACTAGATTTTGCTCGCCGTCTTGTATGACCTACTCGAATGTACAAATCAACTCTATTTACACAGTCTCTTGATTGTTGCAAGGGTTGATCTTAACTTATAACAATTGATTGAAAACATAGTTGTGCATGTGCTGGTGATAATTTCAAAGACAGCAGAATATACCCGATTGTACATACCCCCACTGTGGTCTTATTTGCCAAAACTATAGCGGCTTAAACGTCCTAGAGGGATGTTTCTCAGCTCTGAAGATCGAGGAGAAATGATGTCTATGGTCCTTGTTTTTCTGATATTCCTGTGAATGCTATTGCTTTTCACTTCTTTTGTTGTTGGGGTTTTCAATGCCTAATATTCCTGTGGATTGCGGTGTTTGCTTATTTCTGTTAGAATCATAACCATATTTTAGAACGGGGACTTTACCATTAGGGAAGGTACTTTCCAAGTATCCATAAGTTTTTCTAGAGATATTTGGGTACCTTCTTCTGCATAGGGACATGACAGTGCAAACCTTGAGAAAAATCCATATAAATCTAGCAACCTTTAGAAAGCTCCTTAGATATCTAATAAAAAATTAAATAAACAAATTAAACATTCTCTATGAAAGATCCTCCCATTTCTCTCCAAGAAAGGAACTACGATATAAAGAAAAGAGGTCAGGCTGCCAAACAGGATTTGCTGCACCCTCTGCTTTAGTAAAATTCGAGCAAAAACAGCAGACGAAGAATTGTGTCACCCAAAATAGTGCCAAATATGTAAGTTAGATATTCTGACATCACTCATTAAGCTCCGTTGTAAGTGTAATAGCAACTACTATCATGAAATCTAAGAATAAATTAATATTCATATTACTATTAAACTAATCTATCTTTTATAGTTTTCCGTCAAAGTCGCTAATGCATGGAAATAATTTTGTGTACCCAATCCCGAGGTACTTCTTTAGCTAGATACAATTAAAGATAGTATCAGTGGACTCAGATGATTTAAAAAATTGGTGAATGGAAAACATATTTTTGCCATGAAATTCCGTTGATGGTTGCAACTATTCTTTGCTGCACATATAAAACTTTTTCCAAGCTGCCATGTCATTCTGTGCTAAAGTGTTACTCTGTCAGAAGTTTGGTTGAGATGTCACGAAAACATGAATTCCGAAGCAGGTTGACATGATCGTTGTCACAAATGGAAGTAGAATATTGAGTCTCGGCGATCTAGGGATTCAAGGAATTGGAATTGATATTGGGTGCCGCTGCTAGAATAAACCCTCAAAGGGTGAGATCATGGCATTTTTAACTCATCTTATCTAATTTTTTGGTTGCTTGGACAGGTTAATACTTGTTTTATTCTTCATAATTTGGCTCAAAATTTGGGTCGACTTTGTGAAATGTGTGGACCTAATATTTACCATTTCCTATCCATTTTTTTTCAGTAAAATCTTATGAGTTTGCCTGGACCCAATATGTTATGGAAAAAGGCTTTTCAAAGCAATACCGAGAAAGACCGCTTTGGTGCTTCGCTTCTTGACAATTATCTTTCATTTGTAACTTTTCTTTTTCATTCCGTTTTAAGTATAATGTTGCTCGTCTTGAACATCTCGGCATTGTTTCATAAATGCTTTTCATTTGTAATTTTCAATTCCAGGCACTTCCAGTGATGATTGATGTTGGTAATAACAATGAGAAACTACTGAAAGACCCATTATGTGAGTTACAATTGGTGGGTAATGCTTGTTGATTGCAGTGGTGAAAATGGCGTCTTCAAATCTGACCTACCCAGAGGTGATTTCGTTCTCCATTGGCTAATGATGTTCAAACTCCATTACCAGTTGCGAATTCCGAATGCATTAAAAACCTGTGGTTAGTTCCATGTCTTGCACCAGATATGCGCCCATCTGTCATTTTTCATCTGTTAGATGTCGAAATAGTCTTGCAACAATACTTCAAAAATGTACTATTTCGAGTGGAAAGAGTTGTGCTGCTTTGTTTAGGGAAAAGACCTATGATAACAGCTATAAAACTCGATAACCATTCACGTTTCAATTCCCAAAAGGTTTGCGTCATCTAGAAAACTCGAAGCACATACAACATCTACTATATGCTCCAAGAATATATGAAAGATATTTGGGTAAAGGATGCATCGGGCTCGAACCTAGGGAGATCATTGTGCATCAAACTAGGATGGACTGTGACTTGTGCACCAAAAGAAATCACCCGACGATGCCGGTTTAGTGCCTCCACTGACCTTAGAACAGCTTTGTTGGCTGCTGAGTCTTGCTTCTCATCATTGTGCAAAATTCATCGTAGTCAATGCTCCCGTCCTGTTTCAGAGAGCTTATGTATCCAGCAAAGGGGAACCAACACGAAAAATCTGTCATAAACTAAAGAAAATCATAGCATGACTACTTACATTGGGCATGTAACTCATTGCTCTCTGTAGGCAGCCTCCTCTCCGTTCTCCTCCCTAGGTAAAAATAAAATGTTTTTATAATTCCCCTAAACCTAGAGAATCTCTGAAAAATCAGGAAAGAAAATCTTTTCTTTTCTCCCCATCGTAGCTTTAGGTCTTGCAAGAGCATCCAGAGATCTTCCCTCTGCACGAAGTCTTCATAATTACGCCGAAGTCCCCTTTTCTTCATATTTATCCTGAAATAAACCAGAAAACTTGGCAGTAATCCGTTTCTCGGAAATAATGTGAAATAACTAGGAATATTATGTAATGAGCGTAATATTTCACAAATATAACAAAATCTAAGTATGAAACTGCCCTAAATAACTCTACTTTCATAGAGTTATCACATATATGAACCACATACACAATGGAGCGGCAGCTGCCCTCTCGCTGTAATGCCCCTTAGCAGTGATCCTTCAAACAACTCCCCACCTGCGCACAACTCCATCACGAGACGCACCGGGTACTGATCCTCTTACGCACCCTTAAACTCGATAATAGTCGACTGCCCCGACAATCCATCTTGTCGGTGACGTGACATTATACGTTACCAAATGTTATCCTTACGTCGATGTTTCAAACAGCGACATTGAAAACAATTAACTAAATCGCAATATTTTTTAGTATTAGATGAAAGGTGTTGTTTGAAACATCGATTTTTTATAAAGACGTTTGAAATATCGACTTTGGTCTGACATAAAAAAAAGTATGTATAAAGTTCATAAGTCTTCCAAATCGAAGTCGATTTTTCAAACAAGGAATTCAGATATTTCTGAATTCAAAATTCTTTTTTCGTAAATTTTTTTTCTACACCAACGATACAATAATACTCTATTTATCTGGAAATTTTCTTTTTCCTAAACTAGCACGCATTTAAGTACTAGGAGTAGATTATACACGCGACCAACTAAGTCATCTGTGAATGAAGTGGGATTTTGAAGGGACGAAGGTGGGTGGGTGTACTCAGGTGATCGATCATCAATGATTGTTTCTTTGTATCTATCTAAAGAAAATAATAATGATAATAATAAATTAGACTCATTCCCTAATCCCCACTATATATATCATTTTATATAATTAAATAAAAATGAGACGCGACGGGATTGGAAACAAAGATAAAAGTCACGTGTTTGCAAACGTACGACCAATTTATGTGTCCATCACGTAAACCTGAAACCCCTTGCTTGGTATATGCTTCCAGGAACTTGCTCTTTTGCCCGTGGAAGTGACATTTCATTTCGTCCCTTGGCTCTATGTTGTCCGGCGTCCTCATCCCGCTACGACGTCATGTCATCGTTACGTGGTGCGGCCAGGCATGCGACACATTACATGAGCCCGTCTGGATATGCTCGTAGTAAGCGGCAATTTGATCTGATCAGCTTAATATATTGAAACACGGGGGAATTTCCCCAAAGGAAACGCCTTCGCGATGTTAGTTGGAGCAACACAGTAGATTTTTAGTTTACTCCTGACAATATTTTAAACTTTATCAGTTGGGTTTTAATATTGATCAACAAGACCACACATAATCGGGCCAAAAATCAGCATCTCGGTGTTGGCAAATGATGATGATATGTCAAAAAGCAATCAGTTTTGATGGTAATGACTTCTTTTCGTTATTATTACAACATCAGACATGACACGTATTAAAAGCAACATATTCACGTGGATTTCCCTGTGTGCCATGAAACCAAACATATTCCTTCAGTGATGAATATACATTCTATAGCCTTTAATATACCACTCTGTGGATGGTCTGTCGATCATTCACTTTGTCTTTTGAAATATGTGGTGTATATCACCAGCCATGTTTCCTTCTAAAGTTAGATAATTGAGGGGACTAAATCATGTTTGATAAACCTCCAAACAAAAGATTGACGGTATTCTTACTGAAACCTCCAAACAAAGCCAAACTACAATCATATTAAGGCTTATTCATTATAAGATTTAGAAGATATCCGATGATTATGGCGTAGCATTTTTTATTATGTGTGTATGGATTGGTTGCATTGTCCTGAGCCTTTTTAGGCGAGTTATGACGGATGGATCTACTGCTTGTAGATCATTTTGAGTTATTTTTTTCTGCTATATTGGAAAGAGAAATGCTTCATATTTTTGCTTTTGTGGTGTATTACCATATGTCTACTTTGGAACCAACAAAAACTGCATTGACAGTGGCTGATTTGAAGAGGATAGAAGAACAAGTTAAGATGGCCCATTTGATCCTACTGCTCTTGGCAATGTTGCGAATTCTAAATGCAGTTTGTCCCCTTAACTTACAACAATTGATTGAAAACATAGTTGTGCATTTTCTGGCTTTGTGCAAGTGTTAATTTCAAAGATAGCAGAATGTGCCCTGATTGTATATGCCCTCGCTGTGGTCTTGTTTGCCAAAACTATAGCGGCTTAGACGTCCTAGAGGGATGTTTCTCAGCTCTGAAGATCGAGGAGAAATGATGTCTATGGTCCTTGTTTTTCTGATTTACCCGTGAATGCTATTGCTTTTCATGTCTTTTGTTGTTGGGGTTTTCAATGCCTAATATTCCTGTGGATTGCAGTGTTTGCTTACTTCTGTTAGAATCATACCATAGTTTACATTGGGGACTTTACCATTAGGGAAGGTACTTTCCAAGTATCCATAAGTTCTTGTACAGAAATCCGGGTGGTACCTTCTTCTGCATAGGGACAGGACAGTGCAAACCTTGAGAAAGATCCACATAAATCTAGCAACCATTAGAAAGCTCCTTAGATATCTAATAAAAAATTAAATAAACAAATTAAACATGCTCCATGAAAGACCCTCTCGTTTCTCTCTAAGAAAGGAACTACAGACACAAAGAAAAGAGGTCAGGCTGCCAAACAGGATTTGCCGGCACCCTCTGCTTTAGTAAAATTCGAGCAAAAACAGCAGACGAAGAATTTTTTCACCCAAAACAGTGTCAAATATGTAAGTTAGATGTTCTGACATCACTCATTAAGCTCCGTTGTCAGTGTAATAGCAACTAATCTCATGAAATCTAAAAACAAATATAATATTCGTAGTACTATGAACATTTTTTTGCCATGAAATTCCGTTGATGGTTGCAACTATTCGTTGCTGCACATATAAATCTTTTTCCAAGCTGCCATGTCATGCTGTGCTAAAGTGTTACTCTGTCAGAAGGTTGGTTGAGATGTCATGAAAACATGAACTCCTAGGCATACATGATCGTTGTCACAAATGGAAGTAGAATATTGAGTCTTGGCGATCTAGGGATTCAAGGAATTGGAATTGATATTGGGTGCCGCTGCTGGAATAAACCCTCAAAGGGTGAGATCATGGCATTTTTTACTCATCTTATCCAATTTTTCGGTTGCTAGGACAGGTTACTACTTGTTTTATTCTTCATAATTTGACTCCAAATTTGGGTCGACTTTGTGAATGTGTGGACCTAATATTTACCATTTCCTATCCATTTTTCTTGAGTAAAATCTTATGAGTTTGCCTGCACTCAATATCTTATGGAAATAGGCTTTTCAAAGCAATACTGAGAAAGACCGCTTTGGGGCTTCGCTTCTTGACAATTTCAGCTTCTTGACAATTGTCTTTCATTTGCAACTTTTCTTTTTCATGTTGTTTTAAGTATAATGTTGCTCGTCGTGAACATCTCGGCATTGTTTCATGAATGTTTTTCATTTGTAATATGCAATTCCAGGCACCTCCAGTGATGATTGATGTTGGTACTAATAATGAGAAACTACTAAAATACCCATTATGTGAGTTACAATTGGTGGGTAATGCTTGTTGATTGTAGTGGTGAAAATTGCGTCTTTAAATCTGTATATTTGTATATCTTCTATATGCAAATTTATTTCGAGTATGTTCTCGGCTAGCGAGATGTATGAGAGCAACTGTTCGTATACGTGTAACATTAACCTTACAAATATTTGCAGAGAAGATATTTCCTGATCTTGAAGCAGTATCTTTTGTAGCTGTGCCCTGACTTATACTTATCAAGTGATATGCAAACTTGCAAATCAACTATGTGAAGGGAATATATTGTTATTTAAGTTAAACGTAATGAGAAGATTTTTCGGCTACATCAAATGACACAATAATGGTAGATCATAACAATAATGAATTTTCATTTTCAAATATTTGCTTTACAATTGCTGATAAATTAGAGTGACAATTCTTCTAATTTGTTTTATATGACTACAGATAGAGTGAAGTCGTGTGTCTTTAATGGATTAGTTGTGAATTGTCTGCTACTTTATAAATATATGGTATTCTTTTAATCCTTTTGGTTGGAATCAATTAATTCCTTCTTACAATGTGACGTGTTCACATGGCCGACCACTTTCTTAGTATTAACAACAACCCTCCCTCCCTATGAATTAAACTTTTTCCTTGACCAAGACGAAGAATTATGATTAATTATATTCAATTAAATATGTATTCTGTAAGGAATAAAATAATTACAATATTTCTCTTACACAAAGTCCTCCATCCACACTCTGTCCAGCAGATGCAAACAATCCTGCGTTAGGTAGGTGTTTACAAATTCTTCTTTATTTAATAAAAATTTCCCCATTTTACAAATAATTTATTCTTTTAATCTTTTTATAATGGCTAATCGCGACGACGGATGTAGGACATCGGCGTAGTTGTTCGCGATAGACGTAGACATGGTTTGGCCGCCTTTATTGAACGATTCTTTGCTCAAATCACATGGATTAGCTGTGAATTGTCTGCTACTTTATAAGTATATTCTTTTAATCCTTTTGGTTGGAATCAATTAATCCCTTCTTACAATGTGACGTGTTCACATGGCCGACCACTTTCTTAATATTATTTATTAAAACCAACAACCCTCCACTTTTTTTATTATCGGATACGTGTGATGTCTTTTATCATGGAGGAAATTTTAAGTCGTTTCATAATAACCCGCTTTTGATGGAAGCGGCTAACGGTACGTGCACGTAAGACTTACTTAGTTTACTAATTACTACTAACTTTTTTAGTAAATTTTACTAAAAGTTGACAATTACTAACAAGGTCAACGCAAAATTAGTAAAAAAGTATGGAAATTTTACTACTTTTGTACTATTCAAAGCAGTTCAAGTTTACTAATTTTGCGCTGACTTTACTAAACCTTTTCCGTTAGTAAAGTCAACTCAAATTTAGTAAAAAAAAGTATTAAAATTTACTATTTTTTTTACTAAATTTACGTTGACTTTACTAAAAATGTGCTTTCAACGCAAAATTAGTAAAAAAAGTAGTAAAATACTTGTTTTACTAATTTTGCATTGACTTTACTAAATTTCCACTTTTTTATTATCGGATACGTGTGATGTCTTTTATCGTGGAGGAAATTTTAAGTCGTTGCATAATAACCCGCTTTTCATGGAAGCGGCTAACGGTACGTGCACGTAAGACTTACTAAGTTTACTAATTATTACTAACTTTTTTAGTAAATTTTACTAAAAGTTGACAATTACTAACAAGGTCAACGCAAAATTAGTAAAAAAGTATGGAAATTTTACTACTTTTGTACTGTTCAAAGCAGTTCAAGTTTACTAATTTTGCGCTGATTTTACTAAAACTTTTCCGTTAGTAAAGTCAACGCAAATTTAGTAAAAAAAGTAGTAAAATTTACTACTTTTTTTTACTAAATTTGCGTTGACTTTACTAAAAATGTGCTTTCAACGCAAAATTAGTAAAAAAAGTAGTAAAATACTTGTTTTACTAATTTTGCGTTGACTTTACTAAATTTCCACTTTTTTTATTATCGGATACGTGTGATGTCTTTTATCGTGGAGGAAATTTTAAGTCGTTGCATAATAACCCGCTTTTGATGGAAGTGGCTAACGGTACGTGCACGTAAGACTTACTTAGTTTACTAATTACTACTAACTTTTTTAGTAAATTTTACTAAAAGTTGACAATTACTAACAAGGTCAACGCAAAATTAGTAAAAAAGTATGGAAATTTTACTACTTTTGTACTGTTCAAAGCAGTTCAAGTTTACTAATTTACGCTGACTTTACTAAAACTTTTCCGTTAGTAAAGTCAACTCAAATTTAGTAAAAAAAAGTATTAAAATTTACTACTTTTTTTACTAAATTTACGTTGACTTTACTAAAAATGTGCTTTCAACGCAAAATTAGTAAAAAAAGTAGTAAAATACTTGTTTTACTAATTTTGCTTTCACTTTACTAAATTTCCCCTTTTTAGTAAAGTCAACGTAAATTCAGAAAAAAAGAAGTAAAAGTTACTACTTTTTTACTGTATGAATTTAGGCGATAATTAGTAATTGTTTACTAATTTTGGTGTGATTTTTAGTAAAAAAAATCTTCGAGTTAGTAAAACTGATAGTAAAATCTTACAATTTTAGTAAATGTTTACTCATTTTGGCATGTTTTTATGAAAAAATTTAGTAAACTGTTACTAAAAATGAAGTAGTTTACTAATTATTTTACTAATTTGAACAGTGAAACCCGAACCTATTACGAAACTAATTTCGATGTGAAATTACCGTTTTACCCCGTTACTAATCAGTGAAACCCGAACCTATTTACGAACCTAATTTATCACCTGGAATGGGGGTAAATCGGTAATTTCACATCAAAAATAGGTTCAGAGTTAGATTCGGAAACACTGTTCTAATTTCACATCATCGGCACTTATCACGAAATTAAAGCGTTAGAGAATTTTAAAATTATATGCCTGGCAAGCCTTGTTTGCAGAATAAAGGGTCATTGGCAATTAATGTGATTCGGGTGCGGCATCTTCATATGATGCAACCACTTTTGTACTGCATCAAGGTGCTTTCAGATGCCAGAGGAGTCGCTTTATCGGACCATAAGGAGGCAAACTACCGCACATATGGGGTGTAAGGCAAACGACCCATACATCCAACGAGGCAAGAGAGCTGGCAATTGTCGATGGCCTCTGCCGTTCCCAGTGATTGTTCCACAAGCAACAATTAGTAGCGTTGGTATGCCTTGTCCCATGGCACGACTTGTATAGAATAGAGAAGGAAGTAGTAGGGAATCCAGAAAAAAATAATCCGGCCAAATTGAACTATTTTAATTTTTTATATTAAAATAAAAAAAGTTTTGAACCTAATTTTAATTTTTTAGAAAAACCGGGGGCATTGCCCCTAGTTCTGCCTCTGGAAGGAAGCGTCCATCCGGTGCACTAAGAATTACATAACCAAAAAAGACATGTACTATAAATAGAGTTAGGCCCCCTTCCGTGCACCGTAAATTCACAAAACTGAGAACGATGCGTTCATGAGCATTCTCTGGATTACCAAATCAAGAAGAACGAATCATCTCTACACAACCAAGATGCATCCTTCAATGTAGAGGATGCTTCCATCGTTGCGCACTAAGCTACAAACTCGGGTTTTGTCGTTCCGACATGTTTGTTCATTCTTCGTTACTACTAGAGGAATATTTGCTCATCTCTTTTTTCTTCTGCAATTCGATAGTGGGGTAAATAATTCCTCAGAAAATGTACGTCCACTAACTAATGGAGCTGGAGAGATATTTTTCGCTATTCGTGAATCTTTATCTGGTTAAGAAATGTTGATAAATCGAAACTTGATTCGAATTTTTCCACCCAACATTTGAACGACTAAAACAAGCCGAATGGATTTCCTTTCCCCTGTCCTCAACCCGGATCAACGGAGGAAAAGCAGATTTTCATTTAAGAAAAAGCAGAATTCCAGGCACCTCCATTGATGATTGATGTTGGTACTAACAATGAGAAACTACTGAAAGATCCATTATGTGAGTTACAATTGGTGGGTAATGCTTGTAGATCATAACAATAATAATGAATTTTCATTTTCAAATTACAGTTGCGGATAAATTAGAGTGACAATTCTTCTAATTTGTTTTATATAACTACAGTTAGAGTGAAGTCGTGTTTCTTTGATGGATAATTATCTCATTCAAAAGGTAATGATAAAAAAACAGTTGTAGAAAACGTAAAATGTCCTCAACCCGGATCAACGGAGGAAAACAAAGACGACTTTTTCATCTTCTTTTATGAAGTCGTCGTCGGTTTTGGCAGACGAAACTCATTCGTTAGTTTCATGTTTTCCCAAACGAAACTTCTTCGTTCCAAACAATACAAGGAAAGTAAAGGAAAGGAAAAGCATGATGTATTCCCCTTCCCTCACGTCAATTTATGGTATTAGTGATTGCAATCACGTCTCCTCTCGCGTGCTTCTCCCTCGAACCCTCCCTCTGCATTTGACCGCACACTTTATCTAAATCCCATCCCACCCCTCACCCAAACACCATTTTCCCATCCATCCATCATCCATCATCATCATCATCATCAACCGCCATCTCTTTCTTACTCCTTTCTCCCTTCCATTGGATGGCGGGGACATCGGAAGCAGGGACTAGCCACGGCACTGTGAACACCCCCGACGGATCTGCTTACGATGTGTTCGTTAGCTTCAGGGGACCTGACACCCGGTATGACATCACCGACGTCCTTTATGTGTCCATGAGGGAAAAGGGGATATGCGTGTTCAGGGACACGGAGGAGGTCCGTAACGGCGAAGAGATCGGGGACGAGCTCCGTCGAGCTGTCCCGGACTCTAGGATCTACATTGTTGTCTTCTCCAAAGGCTACGCATCAAGCGCGTGGTGCCTCCGAGAACTCGCCATGATGGTGGACTGCCGCAGGGACCCAGCCTCTAGGAAAGTCATCTTGCCCATCTTCTATGATGTAAGCCCCGGCGACGTGAAGCTGCGAACTGATCTGTACCGGGACGCCCTCGAGAAGCACAAAGAAAAATACAAGGAAGAGGATGTGAAATTGTGGGAGGAAGCTCTGAAGAAGGTTGGAGGTATCCGTGGTCTGGAATACAAAGAATATATTGGGTATGTAACTCATAATCTTTAATCTTTCTCTTTCTTATATAATTATTTATGTCATTTCGGATATTCAACAGCTGTTGTTTCCTTTGAGCTTTTTCATGTTGTTAGTCGGAAGTTTTTTGGACAACTCGATCTCCATTTGATTTTGGGCAGGAAGGGCGAGTTTGTTAGTGCTGTGGTTGCGGATATTCTAAACAAGCTGAAAATCAAAGATAGGAGTTTGCCGGATCATCTCATAGGGATGGATGATCGCGTGGAGAATGTAATGGACATGTTGAATTTGAGTTCTCTCGTTGAACGACATGTTATGAGGGTGCACGGCATGGGGGGTATTGGGAAGACAACGTTGGCGAAGGTCATCTTCAACAGAATCTCTTCCCGATTCGATGGATGCTGCTTCCTTGCCGATGTACGAGAATCCTTGTCGACTAGTGTGGGGGGTATTGAAAGGTTGCAAAAAAAGCTATTGAAGGATATCTTCGGAAAATCGGATGGGGAAATTGGTGACTCTAGCGATGGAATGAATGAGATCCAAAGAAGGCTCCGCAACAGAAAGGTCCTTATCATTTTTGACGATGTCAGCGAGAGTAGTCAGCTCCAAAAGTTGGTTGGAAATTTCGATTTCTTCGGACCGGAAACGATAATCATCGTCACGACGAGGGATAAGAGCGTTTGCGAGGGCCTTATGAGACCTAGTGATACTGCTTATGAAGTGGAGGGAATAAGCAATGATCATGCTCTGCAACTCTTCAGTTGGCACGCATTTCGTGGAGAGGGGCCTCCAAATGACTTTGTTGATTTATCGAAGCGGGTTATTCGTATGTCCGGAAATCTTCCCTTAGCTTTGAAGGTGATCGGAGGGCTCTTATTCGGAAAGGAAAAGAATAAATGGGAACAAACATTGGAAAAGCTGGAGCGAGTGCCTCACAAAGACGTCTTGAAAAAGCTGCGGATCAGCTACGATGACTTAGAGGAGAGTGAGAAGCAGATTTTTCTGGACATTGCATGTTTCGACCACAAAGTGATGCCAAGGAAGTATGCGAGTTACATGTGGGAAGCCTGTGGTTTATTTCCTAACTATGGACTGGATGTCCTCCAGAACAGATCTTTGATAAAGGTACTGAATGTCGACGACTTTGAAGAAAAGTATTGGATGCATGACTTAATTAGAGAGATGGGAAGGGAGATTGTTAGTTCAGAGAGCCCCGATCTCTGCAAGCGCAGCAGGCTGTGGGATCCTGAATTGGCACTTAATGTCTTACGCCAAAAGCAGGTGAGATGATGATAATAATAATAATAATAATAATGTTTTCCTAATTTATTGGATTGGACTCGATCTCTCTCTTTTGACTTCCTCATTTCCTTTATGTTATGTTACTAGGGCACCGATCAAGTTTTAGCCGTCCACCTGGATGGTTATTCGGAACGTTTAACCGCGAAGGGATTAATTTTAACTGGGAAAGAATTCGAGGGCATGTCCAATCTCAGGTTTCTCAGCCTAATTGAAGCAGGATTAAGTGGGGAGTTTAGGAATCTATCGTGGCTACGTGTGAGGGCCTCGTATGTCAGACCTAATCCCTATATCTTCCAGATGGACAGCCTCGTCATTCTCCAGATTTCGGGGGGTGGAATTACGGACGATTCAGTGAAAGACATGGTATTAATTTCCTTTCCCTTGTATCCATTTCTCATGAAGCAGAAAATCAACATTAACTAATCATGGGATGATACTCGTTTTTTTTTTAATAGAGAATGAGTAATTTGAGAGTACTTGATATCTCGGATGCGGGGATTACAAGACTGCCCGACCTCTCTCGTTTCTCAAAGCTGGAGATAATTAATCTCTACCTTTGCTGGGAATTGGAAGAAATCCACAGTTCTATCGGTGTATTAGGGGATCTTAAACGCCTGAATATAAGCGACTGTTGGAAGTTGACAAGATTACCAGAAGAGCTTGGATCCGCAAAAGCTCTACAAGAGCTCAGTTTGATCGATTGTCGAGGAATTTCGGAGCTGCCAGAGTCTATTGGGAGGCTAGGGAACTTGAGAATTCTCCGTGGGATTCAGACTGATATAAGGAAGCTACCTTCCTCAATCGGCGATCTAAAGAGCCTTGAGGTATTGGAATTTGAAAATTTCGACATATCTCTTAGAATTACAATGTCAGGGGTGCCAAACCTTACAAGATGCAATTTTTTCCGGACTCGCCAGACTCCGATCGTTGATCTTAGTTGGTCTTTATGCGGACTTAGAGGGGATAGAGAAGCTAAATGGGTTGCAGAAATTAAAGTTGGATGTCGGTGGTAATCTTTCTACAAATTTGGGTTCCATGTCCGGGTTGGAAGATCTCCATCTGCATTATTGGATGATTTCATCCGCATCGCAGCTTCATTCATCCTTGCGTATGTTGACACTAGTGGGATGCCCAAGTTGGCAGTCAAGGCGGAGCGAGACTTTGCTGGATGGACGAGATATTAATGGAAATATGAGTTATCCCATCAGGTTGTCAGATTTAAGATCGTTGGGGGGACTTTGCTCTTTAACACTGTTTCAATGTAAACACATCGACTTTTCTGGGGTTGAGAGAATGGAGCTCTTGGAGGAATTAAGCGTCTCGTGGTGTGATGATTTCGTGGGTGGAATCACAGACCTGTCAAACTTGAGAAGCTTGAAGAAGGTGGAGTTTTTTTCATGCAACTCTCTGATAAGCGTGCCCTGTATGGCGGGAGACTGCCACTTGAAGATTCATGACTGCCGGAAATTGGAGTCATTTGAAGGCCCGTATCGACAATACCACAACAAATGGAAAAGGAGGAGAACTGGAAGTTGAATAATGTACTCTGCATCAACTGGATGATTAACGTTTGTAAACCCCAAATTAACCTTTTTAAGATTTCTATATATGTTCATCTTGATGTTTAACATTAGTATCTCTGTTATCTTGATGTTGAGATCAGGCACCAGCCTTGGCCACCTCTGAAAGACATCGCCAGGACATCTCTCTGAAAGACATCGGCAGGTGCATTACTTGTGCGTGCTCCCTCATATCTATCTTTTCCAGACTCGTTGTCCTGGAGATCCCTTCAGGAAGCATGTCAGGTTCACACATGGGGGATGTACTTGAGTGAGCTCAGCTCGCAGACCGACAGCGAGAGTGACTTCAGATGCCGGATGGAAGCTCGAAGAGGCCGCTACAATCGGCATAACATGAGAAGCTCTGAGGGAGGTCGGCCATAGACGGGTCGAGGCTGTTGTTTATTTTGCAGAGGACAAGGCACATCTTCCTCATGTTGCGGAGAGAAGTTTTAGTTTCAGTGAGCTGGGACACGCAAATCTTCTCGAACCAGAGGCTTTGGAGGTTGGTCAAGCTACTGAAGACGGAGAAGTTAAGGAGGACGGCAGTAGTGATCCCGTGGTTTATCATGATGAGAGCCCTGAGGTTTGGCATGTCGTCGACGAAGGACGGCAGGAAGTAATCCTCCACCAAGAAGTTGATGACGAGCACTTCGGCCTTCGGGAAACATCCAATCCATTTCTCTCATTTGCTCTATGTTCATAATAGGATACTGTCTGTGCCTGGAATGGCCGGTCTGAGTTTCTCTCCCAAGCTCTCGGAAGCTCTTCCCCTCTCCCCTGGGCATGACCAGCCGCTTACAAGCATCGGTTTCGCCTTGGCCCCTCAGGACATCGTGCTGGGTAATAGAGATCTCGAAGTAGCTATTGTAAGAGTGACAAGCAATGGGGATAACAATCACCTCCATTTGACAGAAAAAGGAGAAACATCCGGTTCATCCACAGAATTTTTCCACATAAAAGGGATTATTACAATTGAAAACGTCGAGCTCGCCATTGAAGGATGAAATGAATCCAGTGGCTAACGGGTTTACCGATGGGAAAGTCCCTCGACTTGCCTATGATGACGGTGGTGATAATAAAACAAACAGAAGTGAATTTGCGTTTTGAACCCCGACTCGACTGGATCAGAGGCGTCGGTTTTACGACGACTCCCAGCCCCCCCACATTTCCAATTTCAACCTAAGAGAGTGTTTTGGAGCGAGGGGAAGTTTCATGTAAGTTTGAAAGGAATAGCAATCGGAATCACGGGCTTCGGGTAAAATTCTCTGAGGAGGTCCAAATATTGACCTTCAAACTCCTGGCAGCTTCTCACAGCGACGAAGTCACATCCCTCCAGTGTTGAGTCCCACCCTTGTCCAGATATATTGGGGAAAATAAAGATTTCTGAACATTCTTGCCACCTGGAACAATGCAAGGCTCATGCAAGTGATGCTATTGGCATCGAAAAGTGGGTGTTCGTGATGACACAGAGGGCTTTATTGACCTGCAGATAAATCCACAGCAGCCCTGCTCCAGCAAGCATCAGGAAGATGTTAAGAGAAAATCTTTCCCGATCCTTCGTTGCCCTTTGCCCCACCTGCACCAGCTACGATTTTACACAACAGACGATGATGATAGTGACTTCTAAAATGTGTTTAATAGCAACAATGTTGTTTTACCCAGAAAGCAACACTGAATCCAGTCACACCAGACGCGAGATGGATGATAAAGCCGCCCGCAAAGTCAATGATCTCCATCTTTGACAGCCATCCGTCCAAGCTCCAGATGCTATAGCAGACAAATGCGTAGGAGAACGTCAGTCATAAAGGCACAAACAGTCGTTCCCCAACCACGTCGACGATCTGGTTGCCAACGACCAACCATGACAACAAGTTCGTCATTCAAGTTTAGCCTCTCCATGACCCTCTCAACACAATAAGACTCCTACTCCCAATAAAAACTCAACAAAACAGCCCATTTTCTTTCCTTCACGATCGGCCATCATGCAGAATTTTCAGCTAAAAAAATCTCACCGAGAACCTCTCGCAAGACACGAGAATCTCTCTCACGAGGAACTCCTCCCCGAGATTTTTTGGATCAGAAAATCTTCCTAACAGATTGGCTCAGAATAAAGACCCGACAAGGAAAAAAAAGGGGACATGATCACTCACCTGGAGAGAACGAAAACCTTTTTCCCATACCTGATCCTCAGAGAGTTCGTTTTCGATTGATCCCTCCCGAAGACCTCCAAGGTAGGTTTAACTCCACATGCGGAAACCCCTTGTTACCAGCTTCATCCCAACCTCCGCCGGCAACAGTGGGAGATGATGCTAACATCAATGATCGGAGGAAACTTCAATGCGGTCAACAGATGTCTATGTCTACGGGAGCAACGGTTTTGGGAACTCCAGCAATGACCAACATGAGTAGTGATGCTTTTCCTCGCTGCAGTGGCAGAAACAACGACCTTCCCCTTTAAACAGACAGGCCAATACAACACCTCCTCGTGCCATCGATGAAAGATCGCGTTTAAGCTTCCTGTGACAGCACATGTGCGTCACGGGAGGCCTCCTTTGATTTTGATCGTTCGTTTTTATTGCGCAGATTCAAGAAAGGGCTAACGGCATCACCTTCTTCGGCCACGGCCTGTACCAGCTCCATCTTTTATTCATGCCTGGATTTCCTAAATCCAACGCTTGGTGAACCAGCCGAAGAAACTCGGCCGTCCTTCACTCTCTGAGCATCCCACAAAGCAGCCTTTCCCTCTGTTTTCCCCGACCAGACGTCCCCATTTTCAGCGGAACTTGCATTGGCGAAAAACCTTAGCCATGGAAATCTCCCAATAGCTGTCCTTCGTCGGCGATGACAATCAGTGTTCTCTCCAGCGGCATCCCCTCCAGCAACGGTCGTCTTTAGGTCTAGCAACGGCAAAGCCACGTCCTCCTCGTCAACCCACAGAACCAGCATTAGACAACCCCACGGCAGCATCCCTTTTGTTGTTCAGTTCAAGCAAACCCCAAGGTGGTTCCTCCTGTTGTTAGCAATCAGCCCGGCAACGACAAGGCTACGCCGACTCTCCAGATATAGCCACGTCGTAGGCGGCCACAGACACCCCCTACGTGCCCAGGGATGTTCTTCACGAGGAGCAGCGTGACAGCTTCGAATGACTCTCCGAAAGCACAGATTTGGCTCACCCAACGCCAGATCTTCGATCCCAACGAGCTCTACCTTCCAGAAGGCGACCCATTTCTGATTGCCACGCAACAGCGGTCAACCCACCTCTTCATGTTCGTGTAAACTGCGTCAGATGTCTCCAGCGACCCAGATCAGGGGAGCTCCCCTCTTACCCTGCCGTCACCGGATTCACCGAGATCCCTCCGAAGCTGCCACCTTCAAAGCTCTGAACGTCAGCAGCACAGATCCGGCCACGACAAACTTATCTCCTCCACTCTGGCGTCGACGTCCAGCCTCAACAATGGAGCCCGCTTTGTTTTGAAAGCCAAGTCTTCCCTCTGTTCGTGATTAGGATCTCTCCAGCTGTATAAGGGAGCGACTTGGAGTACGATTCAGTCATGTAACACAAATTTAACTTTTATTGTTTATTCAAAACATTATTGTTGTGTCAATTGATAGTGATTCAAATCCAATTCGTGAGACCAGAAGAAAGGTGAGGTCAAACTGTCTTTTTTGCAAGCCAGTCCATTAATTGTCCACCCATTTTTTGTGCGTTGTTTGAAAATGAGCCAAAGTGTTTTACTAGATTTTAAAATTAATGGACTGGCCCCGTTTGCCCGGAGACTGCGAATTGATAATTGATGACTGCAGGGAATTAAAGTCATTTATCAGCCCACAATACCACAACAAACGAAAAAGAAGGAGAACTGGAAGTTGAATGATGTACTCGGCCTCAACTGGATGATTAACGTTGTATTCATTTCACTTCCTGGTTCTGCAATTTTTCTCGGGTCGCCGAAACTGAAGAAAGTGAATATGCTCGATGATTTGGGTTTGCAGGACTTTCCTGGGATGTTCGAGTGGAACATGTGGAGAGAGTGAAATGGTATGCACCACACATCCGCCATCTTGTTGCTGACGTGACAGGCAGACATACCCAGATCTTTCGGATCCTACAATTGTGACAAGATGTTGATCGAACCAATATAACAGAACAGCCATCGCACTAGGGTCTACATAATAGAAAATGTTCAGTGGAGCTGACACGATCCATAAATCATTATCAGGGCATTGTTCCTAGGAAGTAGCTCTACAAGGAGGAAATGCATCTGTTAACTCTTCTTGCTAAGGTAAATATGGAAATATCCTCTGGCGAAAACAAATAAACTTCCAGATATTGCATCGCAACAGGGTCACAGCATATAATCACAAGTAGAGGAGGTTACGAATAACAAACCTCTAATTTGTCCTCCTTTGCTCTGTGGTTATTGGGAAGCTTCCGGAACTCTTCGGCCAATCGAATGCACTCGCCGACATTTTCAGCTGAGACAAAATCCATGGCTACCTTGATGCATGACTATAACAAACAAAAAAAGGACTAGTTTAAATGTAGTACAGAATGCATAGAAGTTTCTGATGAGCTGAATGGAGGTCGAGCAAATTTCCACTACAATGGGTCCTAAAGGGCCACCCCTGGTGGTGAAGACACTGAGGATTTTGTGATAGATGTACTACATAGGGATATACCAGATCCTGGTATCAACGGTGTACGTGAAGGCAATCTTGATGTATTCTAGACACTATTTTGACTAACCTATGAACTCCCTTTCTAAAAGAAAAGAAATAGACACCGAGGATTCTCCTAAGAGATCCCAAGTTCAAATCTCAACAGTCGCGCCCTGAGGTACTTGCCAAAACCTAACTTTGATGAGTCTATTTACCCGATCGTCGTGGATTATAGGTCTTGCAACGGTCTAAGGGAACATACTAGGTCCGAGTCAAACAAAGCTTTTCCACAAGCCCAGAAACCTCTTAGTTATAACAAAAATTAAATTACAATGATTACTTGGCATTCCATATGATGCTTTCAGATTTAGTTTTCATTCAAAACTCACTTCCATGCTTGTGTTATGCCTTAAGCAGCGGATATAGTACTCCTGCAACTCTTAAAAACACCCATACTCTTGTTTCTGGTGAATATGCAGCACTGTCGCAGATGACCATCCATTATGTTGAGGTAAATAGTGCAATCATATTGATGGAGTGTGCTTTCAATCATCTGCAGATCAGCTCAGGCAAATATAGCGTGTATTTAATGATGCTTCCTCCATAATGCATAAGGGCATCTTTGGTTTAGGAAAATTTTTTCAGGTAAAATGTAGTAAAAATTTGAAATAATGCAAGATAAATTGTTTCCGGGTAGTGTCTTCAATTAAATCATTCTCTTCACTGCAAATAAATCTTTTCAAAAGCCACTTTGAGAGGCAATACATGTATAAGGCACACATCATCTTTAGCGGTGAGTTAGGTGCTCCCAATAGCTTAGAGGGAAGCATTTAGTGTTTAGTGTTTAGGATTTTGTCGCCCATGGCAGCATCATTTCCAACAGCAGCCAACCATTTATAGAGGCTGGATCATTTCCATTAGTTGACCAGCATTCCAACAACAATCCTCCATACATTTTCATAAGCACAATCCTCAATTCAGGCAAGCGCTAATGCTGGCACCAAAAGTATGCGGCGCCTTTGCTCTGTTTGGTTACCCGATAGTCAAAGGTAGTCAAACTTTTCATTTTTTTTGACACATCTCCTTCAATCTCCTCATCGGTGTCGGTATGGGCTCCGAGGTTGCAAAACACTCCCACCCAAAACGTCAGTAAGTTGCAAACTCGGCACATTTATTTCAAGCTAAGACTAGTATAGGTCGTAAATAAACTCCTTTAACATATACAATTCACATGGCCGCATGGAAAAGGGATGGCAGAAAAAAATAGACTGATCCAATTGGAACTTGCTTTCTCAAAAGCTCACAACCAGGCTCAGGGAAGAGCAATCCGGCGAGAGGGGTCCGACGGGGAGGAGGAAGCAAGGGTCTGTCTTCTATTAGGGTTCTAATAACAAAGAGGGGGGCACCTAGGTGGCGCTTAGCGCCTCAACACCTTAGGAAAAGGCACACGCCCCGGGAACGCCTTACTGATGGCGCACGCCTGGGAGGATTAGGGCACCTCGTTCGTGCCCTGCTGCCCTAGGCACACCCCAAGCACGCCTTAACTAACATAGCATCAAGGTTTGGATCTCTTCTATGAGCCTTGAGAGAACGTCTGACACCACCAAGCCATTTCGATAGCTTGTGGTTGAAAGATTTTAGAAATAACTTGAGGATAATTGCAATAAGATAATCTTCACATTGGCAATAAAACACCAGTTAATTGAAAAGCTCATCTGAATATATTTAAAATTTACTACGATATTGTTTTTCGTAACTCGAACCTATTACTACCCAGCCACAAAACAAGCAACTTTTTCATTGTGACAAAGTTTAGCTGTCACGTCTTACTCCTAGGTGATGTCGGTACAAGTATAATAATATCCAAAGCTACACATAATCTGAAAGCTCTTCAGTCTGTTTCATTCTAATTGCCTAACAAGCAAGCATCTACTGCACAAAGCTTTTCCGACCAGTAGAGAATCATGATCTATATATATGTGTGTGTAATCTTTCTCTAACTGGACAAAATATTAGTATCAGGACTTGAAAATAGAACAACTTTTGTCATGCCCTAGGCTAGTATTCATATGCATGTATATGGGGGGCTCGTGGATATTAAAGACCCAAAACCGATCAGCCAAGCCCCGAGAGACACGTCCTCGTTGGCGTACTCGTGCAGTATCTTTCTGGGAAAAGAATTCGTCTATTAACTACCGAGTCGCGGAATTTACCAGGTTCGAAATGAGACTCGCCTGTTTTCCGATATGTAAGTAGCAAGATCTCTCGAGATTGCGTATATCTGTCCGGTGGCGTGACGGAAGTAATTGTTTTTCGCGTCGCCGAATTTCCAGTACTCGGGCTCGTGATATTTGACATCCCTGATCCAAAACAAAGATCGAAAAACTTGAGAGCTCGAAACAAAACATCCTGCTGCAAGCCTAGTTCTTGTGGATTAGTCCGCCTACTTTTGGTACAGGACAGGACCCGACTTCATGCAACCGATGTATATGCGGGGTTTGTTCCGGTGTCCCGCCAATATCATCCCGAGAGTAGCTGCAAAGAAGAAGGTTTTTGTGAGAATAATCACGAGACGTGACAGAACGAGGGAACGGAGCAAACTGAGCTATGTTAGTTCATCACCTGGATTTATGTGAGCGAGCTGCCGGCCGGTGAAACGAATCAAATGCAGTGAACACAGGCAGAGAGATCGAAGCCGGAGAAGAAAAACAGAAACAGAGGAGAAACAGAGCAAAATAGGAAAACTGTTTTCTGTTATTCGCTCAACTGTAAAACTGTTACACTTGGGGTATACAAAGCTTTCTTTCATAACTATAAGATAGAGATATATCAGCAACCTCTTGTTGATAGTTCAACCCTTCGATCATATGCTGCTATCCATTTGGCATCCGCTGACAATTTACGTGGATGTCGTCGTCCACTTGGACGTAGAACTCTGCATCCCATAGTGAGATGGCGGTTGAGAAGTACTTCTTCGTCTTGGCCGACAGATCAAGGTAGGCTTCCACATGGTCCTGCAGAAAATCACGAAATTCTCGTTTCGTATGATCCCGAGAAAGAGAGCGGAAAGTCGAATGCATCTGTGAATGAAGAAAGGTGTTATATTACACACAAGCCTCATGAGGTCTTGGTATACTTTCTCCTCTTCTTGGATGATCGTGTTGAAAACCCCTCCAGACAACCTGTTGATGATCAAGACATTAAGATGTCTCCACGGATAAAATCGCACATCAAGGTGGATGACATTTCACGAGAAGCCTACCTGTGGTGACCGATCACGAATCGTATGACTATCCCTTTCTCCCTTTCCAATTGCTTTAGCTTCTCGCCTTGTGGCATCCATGTCTTACGAATCGATTCCCTTCGTCTCGAGCCTCTGAACGAGGTATTTATCCCAATAACCATGAAAGAACTTCTCCTCCCGATAGTCTGCAACTCTGCATCTGCAGGTCCAACCGAGTTCGACTCGCTCCCTGCAAGCACAGTAGTACTTTTTGCTATCGATTCAGCGGGCGTGTCCCCATTACTTACTTTCGAAACCATCATTCACATCCTGAAGCAAATCAACAGATTAGCATCGCATTCAACGTCCACAGCAGCCCGAGTCTTGCTTAATACCTGTTGGTAAGAGAAATCCCGATAAAGAAGCTAAGCATACATAACAAAACAACCCATTTCCTCGCGAACTCAGGCCTCTGAGCCGGCTCTTGGGCAACTCCTGCCTTGCGCATCCATCCCCGGCTCTTCGTAGACATTCAACCCTTTTCACCTCTCGACACAATCTTCCCCTTTCTCCCTCAAATGACAGTCAAATTCTTATTCTGTAACAATGAGTTACACTTCCTCCCATCAAAGAATCAGTTAATGTTTTTCAATTCCTTTGGTAAAACTGCTGTTTTTATGATAGAACATTAATGCCTTCAAATAAAATAAAAAAGAGAAACTAGTATAAATTTAAATTTTATAATATTATACAGATTAATTCTTTTTTATAATTTATTACAAATAAGAAATTAAAAAGAATACAGAGAAAGATCAAAATAGAGCGTCATCTTATTCAAAATATAAATTAGTTTACTAATATTAAATTTGGTCATTAAACTCAAATAACATTTCAAATATAAGATGTTATAAACATCAATATTAATGTTTATAAAGTAATCAAATTTTAAAACAATATTATTACATAAGCCTAACTTTTACGAATTTATAAAATAAGTTCTCATAAACCAGATATTATAATACTTTTGTAAATGTAAACTAGTGACTTAAACATTGAGTTCCACATGAACTGTAAAAACAAATTTCTTTAGAAATTGAAATCCGCGTTTAATACCGGCTTCGGGACGTTATTTCCCTAATTTTAAACTTATTATCTTAAGCGACAAAGTATTTTTGCATACAAACGAACAAGGTAAAACATCATCAGCACCGCGATGCGAATGACCGGAAAAAACATCTGCATGCATCATTAACTAAAATCCCAGAAAGCATTCATGCCTCAAAGCATCATTAACTCAATCTCATTCATGCCTCAAAGCACCATAGGAACCATAACCATAGACAAATATGTTAGTCTCAACCACATTAACCATTTTGAACTCGAGTTCTTCCGGCTGATTTGCTCCCGCGATCTCCTCCATGATCCACCGGAAAAGCCTTGGTCCAGCTCCTCCGGTTTTGTCCAGCCTATCGACTGATTATGTAGCTCGGCAAGTGTCACATTTACAGTCGGTCTCGTCCTTTTTCCTGAATCTACTCGAGGGAGGAGCGCCACATGCTTCCTCCAAGTTCTCCTCGTAAATCGTATTATCCCATGTTTCAAATAAATTTACGAAATACGCGTCGTCAACTCTGCTCGAAGTGCGGGACATTTCGAACGATGGATGGGGCCGAAATTGGGTTAGGCCCAATACGTTTAACCTTGTCCAAGCACATCGGGTTGGTTTCATTTTAGTCCTTTAATTCATAACTTATTTTATATTTATCCTTATTAGATTGGATTAGTTTCATCTGAGTCCTCATATTAAGTTCATAAGTTTAGGGTTTTAAGGCGATTCCCTATTCTTATTTGCTTCGGACTTCTTACCGGCGCCGACTTTTTCCTCTTCCCGCCAAAAGACGGAGATAATGGCGGACGCCGGCTTCGACCGCCGCAAGGCCTCGACGCTGTCGTGCTCGGCGGCGCCGGCAACGATAAGTCTCCGAAGGGCACGATCGACGCCCCGATCATTCCCCTCCTTGAGGTGATCAATCGCCACATGGACTACTTCACTACCAGCTCCTGCAGCGGGCGGATCTCCGTCTTCTCCCACCCTACTGCCTCCCCCGCCGAAGACGCCAAGAAGAATGCCCGCGGTGGCACCTGGCTCTTCCCCTCCCATGATCCTGTCGCTGATGCCGAGGAGGTCGTCTCGCTGCTTTTCCCCCCGAAGGATCGGACGGAGTGTGATCTGGTTTTGAGGTTTGAACCGCTGATTGTAGCGGTGGAGTGCAGGGATGTAGAGTCTGCGCAGCGGCTGGTGTCCACTGCAATTTCGTGTGGGTTCAGGGAGTCGGGGATCACGAGCGTCGGTGTGAAGAGGGTGATAGTTACCATTAGGTGCTCGATAAGGATGGAGGTGCCATTGGGAAGAAGTAGTAAGGTGGTTGTGACGGAGGATTATGTTAGGTACTTGGTGAGCGTTGCTAATGAGAAGACGGAGGCAAATAGGAAGAGGACGGATGGGTTGTTGGAAGCTTTGATGAGAAGTTTGCCCGGTGGTGGTGAAGCTAAAGGAGAAAGTGGCGGTGCCTCTGGCTTAGATAATGGTAAAAACTCATGCTGCTGGGTGTAATTTATCTGTTGATGTGTTGTGTTTCAGTTAGTTATTAGTTGTCTGCTGAATTTAAATGGTCATCCTGGTGATAGTTGTCTATGTCATGTTCCTGGGCTTTTGTTTCCTAGGAGAATTGCAAAGTTGGATTATTGGCGCATGAAGGAATTGTGGGCGCATTAAGTAGTCGATATTGTTATGGGTCACCCTTTGTATGCATTCTGAAAATTCTAAGCTTGTATACTTAATTTCATTAATAAGCTGAAAATGGCTTGGGGGATATCTCTCTGCTGTCTTGGCAGTAGACCTCAGTTGAACGAGTTGATAATATTCTTTATCAAGAGTACCAAGTAGCTTTATTTGTTTTTCCTGCTGTTTTCGTTAGTAAGAGATGAAGACACTTTATGTTGACATTCAAAGTAAAGTAATTATGTGCTGTTTCGATTGCAGGAGTCTTTCACAATTATATGAAAGCAAGCCTGAGTTTTTAAATGATTGGCAGGGGCGACAGCAGTTGATGACTTAAGCCTGTTCATTACTCCGCTCAAGATCGTGGGTGAGCCATTTGAGAAACTGTTCTTGTGGGCTCACTCTGCTTGCGTAGTCAATGATGAATGCCACGGAAAATTTCTTATATTAGGTGGCTTTGGAGGCATGGGTAGGCATGCAAGGAGAAATGATTCCTATTTCCTTGATCCCTCATCGGGCACCCTAGAGGCTATTGCTGTTGGCAGATCCCCCTCTCCAAGAATGGGCCACACTGCATTGGTAGTTGGTGAAAACATGTTTGTGATTGGTGGCAGGGAGGATCCCACAACCATGCGGTCGTCACTCCCATTCAATGATAGCATTTGAGTCTCAGATATTTATGTTTGGAGGGCATAGTGGGGAAATGGTGTTGGGAGATTTGTACAGTTTTGACATCCAAAATCATATCTGGAAAAGGCTGAAGACGTTTGGAATAAGTTCGTACGCAAGGTTCTCCCACTCCATGTTTATCTATCGACATTATCTGGGAATTATTGGGGGTTGTCCGGTCAAACAGCGTTTGCAAGAATTGTCATTGTTGGATCTACAGCTACATTGTTGGAGACGTGTTGCCCTTTGTTCAGCTGGCAAGGATTTACTTGTTCGTGCTACAGTCAATGTTATTGGCAATGAACTTGTTGTGGTTGGCAGGGGGGCTACTTGTTATGCATTTGGAACAAAGTTCAGTGTAACCATGAAGATCAGTTTACTCCCTCTGTGCCGTTTAGATAACACCATCGCCCCTCCCGTCGACGAGCACTTTGGAAACCACAATAATTTAGTGGTTGATGGAAATGACATTGGTCATGGTTTGCGACTTGCGGGTGCTCCAATTGCTTTCCAAAATACTGAGTTGGAGCCTATGGATGATGGCCATGCCATTGCGGTACCTCCTTCAGGTCCCTCATCTTGGGCTATAAATGTAGGGAAAAGGCATGCAAAACTCGTGAAGGACATCTTGAAGAAGTTTGGATGGCTAGATCTTGTAAGAAAGGCCTACTCCAGTAAGGACGACGGAATGTTTATTTGTTTCCCTGTGACTGAAACTTTCTGTGACTTGTTACACGACTTCGAGGACATCATAGCAGAATTTTCCAATGGACTAAGTATTGGCGATTCGGTTGATATATCTGTAGAAAAAAGGACATCATTAGATGAGCTGACTGATGCGACCGCCTTAAATATTTTGAAGCAATGTTGTGTAGTGAAGTTGGTTGACAATGGAGTTGCTATTAAAAATTCTAAGAAGACACCTGCTGCTGCATTGAAGGAAGAGGTTGAAGTACTGCTACGGCAAAGAGGTTTACCAGAAGAATACATGGAGCAGATTCCTACGAGGTTGACATTTTACAGTTTTTGGACTGTAGGCTTGGCATTTCTCCTTGTTCTGTCTGACCAGTTTTCTTTACGTGAGGTCAGACTTATCTATGGGCTGATGATGATAATGTTTGACTGGTGCAGATGGGAACGACTTGGAGATATTGTTGTTTTACCAGCAACATCTTTTACTGATCCATCATGGGACACTATTGGGGAGGAGCTTTGGTCAAGGATTGCCCAAGTGCTTGGCTGCCGTCGGCTTGCTCGACTCATATGCCTTATTCTGGGGAATGAACAACACTTTCGACTAAAAGAAGGTGGCGTATTCTTATTATCGACTGTGTTATTGAGGTAGCCAGCCCTTATCCATTTTTTTATCTATGAGTTGGCCACATGGTCTTTGCCTTGATTCTGTAGGAAATAATTTATATCCATGTTTGTTGTTCATGCAATTTCCGAAACTAATGGTTCCCTTTGCTTATAGGAAATAAGATAAACTATGGGATAGACAAGTGAACTGAGGCCTCAAACTGACACGTCTGTCATTTATTTCAGGGGTTCATTGCATCTACAGGCACCAGAGACAGTAAATTGAAGATGTTACTTGGAGATAATGGCTGCGTTGATCATTGTGAAAATGGTATCTTGTATTCCTTTGATGCCACAAGGTGCATGTTTTCCTGGGGTAATCTTTCAGAGAAGCTCCGCATGGCCAGTTTGGATTGCCAAGATGAGGTTGTAGTGGATTTGTTTGCTGGAATTGGATATTTTACTCTACCATTCCTTGTTAGGTAAGATTGTCATTGTATATCCATTCTTTTATCTGCTAGCTTTGATAATGGAGTATTGATGAATCTTCTACCTGTTACTCACTTTCTAAGGGATGCAAACGATAAGAGTTATAGGAACTAACATTGGAAAAGTTCGCTCATATGCAATGAAGTAGGACAGCTTGGTGATTGTAAATTCTAATCCCTGGTGCACATTTTCTTCTGTTGGGCCAGTTTTGTGAGCTGATTTTTGGGAGGGGTTAGGTTATTTTATCATTTCCTTTTCCGGGGTGCATAGTATCTCTCCAGTTTATGTCAGCACCGGTGGTGCCGGTGGTGGCCGTGATCGTGGTGGAGTAACCGTTTGCTCCGGATTGCTTGCGCATTTCCTTGCTCCCAGACACAACCCATTACTGCTATCGAAGGGAAGGAAGTTGGGTTAAGATCAAGTCAAAAACTTGGGGTGGGAATTGGGTGATGATGTTTGGACGGGGAGTAGGGAGGAATTGTTGAGGAGATTTTTGCAGCTTTTTGTTGAGGAAATTAGCTTTGCTGAGGTTTTAGTTTAAAGAATAATAAAATAGAAAGGTTTATTGTTATTGAGAAATAATTTCCGGTTCCGGTTCCCCTTCACCTAAAAATTAACAATTATGTGAGGGGTCCCAACTCTAATTAAGGGTTAGTTCAGGCCTTTTTTATTCGGTGTGAGATTATTTTCCAACGCCTCCCTATAATTCCATGTCGGATCTTTGTTCGACGGTCGGACGCCCTTGTACGGAATCTTTATCCTACAGGACGAATCTGGCTCTGGTGCTATAGTAGAAATCGTGTCGGGGTTCAACTTCACATAAAAACTAACTATTAAATGGTTCCATCTCTATTTAAGGTTTTAACCCATGCCTTTTTTATCAATTGCAAGGGCAGATATTCTGAAATGGGAATAACTAAAATATAAAAAATGGGTTTTGCATTTCTGAAGTAGGGAAAGTATTTTTTTTCTATATTTTTGTATTGATTGTATATTCTGACGTGACATTATACATTACCAAATATTATCCCTATGTCGATATTTTAAATGGCGACATTGAAAACAATTGACTAAATCGCAATTTTTTTTAGTATTAGACGAAAGCTGTTGTTTGAAACATCGATTTTTTATAAAAATGTTTGAAATATCGACTTTGGTCCGACATAAAAAAAATATGTAAAAAGTTCGTAAGTCTTCCTAATCGAAATCGATATTTCAAATAAGGTATTCGGGTATTTCTGAATTTGAAATTCTTTTTCATAAATTTTTTTCTACACCAACGGTACAATAATACTATATTTATCTTGACCTTTTTTTTCCCTAAACTACCACGCATTTAAGTACTAGGAGTTGATTATACATGCGACCAACTAAGTAATCTGTGAATGAAGTGGGTAGGTGTACACAGGTGATCGATCATCAATCATTGTTTCTTTGTATCTATCTAAAGAAAATAATAATGATAATAAATTAGATATATCATTTTATATAATTAATAAAAATGAGAGGTGATGGGATTGGAAACTAAGATAAAAGTCACGTGTTTGCAAATGTACGACCAATTTATGTGTCTATCCCGTAAACCTGAAACCCCTTGCTTGCTTGACCAATTTAGAAGACTCAATATTTTAAACTTTATCAGTTGGGTTTTAATATTGATCAACAAGACGACACATAATCGGGCCAAAAATCAGCATCTCGGTGTTGGCAAGTGATGATGATATGTCAAAAAAAAAATCAGTTTTGATGGTAATGACTGCTTTTCGTTATTATTACAACATCAGACATGACACGTATTAAAAGCAACATATTCACGTGGATTTCCCTATGTGACACAAAACCAAACATAAAATTAATGCGATCAATGCCCCAACTCTTGTCTATAAAACCAAAACCAGTAAAAAACAATTAACTCAACATTGATTCTCATGGCGTTGGACCGCTGTTTTGTAAAAGTATAACACTAGCGACAAGTTCACAACGATCGTTACTTTGTCTCCTTTTAATTTTTATGATATCTCTAGTTATTGAAATTGTGGCCGAAAGCACACGAGAACGCGGACCGTCGGAGCACTCAACGTATGAGTGGAAAAGATATAGTGAAATATGTACAACAAAGCTTTTTATTCACCCATCGAACTGGAAATTTAAACCCTTACCGCCGGCACAAACTGGAAACAAAATACATAATGAGAAATGGTGGAAAAGAGCGTAAACAGCGTCTCTCTTCATTCCATCCCACAGAGTAACACCTCATTGGGTTTCAATAAAGTGTAGTAATAAATTTCTTGAAAGACAAATGCATGATAGTGCTCGAGTGTACATGGTTCTGCTCATTACATCGCTTCCCTTTCCATTAAGTGACTTCTCCTCTCTTTGGTCTCCCCCCAAATGATTAGTGATTAGGACCACACCAATTTACACCAATTCACCATGACGGAGAGGGATCTGCTGGACCTCCGTGCTCTCCTTCCGCCGAATGTCATGTCTCCCGTGAGCAGATCGAGCGTGTTTTTCGCTGTCACTCAGATGATTCCTTAGCTTAGCTTAGTTTTTGCCCTGGACTGATTACTTGACCGATTATAATAGAATCAGATGCCTTTTCGAATGGTCTACTGAAATTTTGAGCCTCCTTTTGTCTTGGGATAGTCACAGCTTGAAAATTGCAGCTTAGTATGAAAGCTTCACATAGCTGCCTATGAAATATAAGCATGGTTTAACGATTAGATGGCGATTCCTTTACTCATAAAAGGCATTTCAGTGGATGATGCAATTGTTTGTGTAATCAGTTGGAAAGTGATTCGGGAAGTGTAGGTTGAGATCCATGAAAGAGTTTGTGCGTGTGAATTCCTTCAACGATGAATACACATTCTATAGCCTTTAATATAACACTATGTGGATGGTCCGTCGATCCTTCAATTTGTCTTTAAAATGTGTTTAAAATGTAAACAAACCATATTCTTTTGAAATATCTGGTGTATATCACCAGCCATGTTTCCTTCTAAAGTTAGATAATTGAGGGGACTAAATCATGTTTGATAAACCTCCAAACAAAAGATTGACGGTATTCTTCCTGAAACCTCCAAACAAAGCATTAAGGCTTATTCATTATAAGATTTAGAAGATATCCGATGATTATGGCATAGCATTTTTTATTATGTGTGTATGGATTGGTTGCATTGTCCTGAGCCTTTTTAGGCGAGTTATGACGGATGGATCTACTGCTCGTAGGTCATTTTGAGTTTTTTTTTTCTGCTATATTGGAAAGAGAAATGCTTCATATTTTTGCTTTTGTGGTGTATTACCATGTGTCGACATTGGAACCAACAAAAACTGCATTGACAGTGGCTGATTTGAAGAGGATAGAAGAACAAGTTAAGATGGCCCATTTGATCCTATTGCTCTTGACAATGTTGCGAATTCTAAATGCAGTTTGTTCCCTTCATTGTTCTTTGATAACTTAAAGTTTGTGTGATACTCATTGGCACAAAATGGATTACCCTTTTCAGTTCAAGCAATGTCCACTCTGTCGACGGACTGAACTGCCTTAAAACCAACCAACTCTATTTACACAATCTGTTGATTGTTGCGAGGCTTGATCTTAACTTATAACAATTGATTGAAAACATAGTTGTGCATTTTCTGGCTTTGTGCAGGTGTTAATTTCAAAGATAGCAGAATATGCCCTGATTGTATGTACCCCCGCTGTGGTCTTGTTTGCCAAAACTATAGCGGCTTAGACGTCGTAGAGGGATGTTTCTCAGCTCTGAAGATCGAGGAGAAATGATGTCTATGGTCCTTGTTTTTCTAATTTACCCGTGAATGCTATCGCTTTTCATGTCTTTTGTTGTTGGGGTTTTCAATGCCTAATATTCCTGTGGATTGCAGTATTTGCGTACTTATGTTAGAATCATAACCATATTTTAGATTGGGGACTTTACCATTAGGGAAGGTACTTTCCAAGTATCCATAAGTTTTTCTAGAGAAATCCGGGTACCTTCTTCTGCATAGGGACAGGACAGTGCAAACCTTGAGAAAGATCCACATAAAGCTCCTTAGATATTTAATAAAAAATTAAATAAAAAAAATTAAACATGCTCCATGAAAGACCCTCTCGTTTCTCTCTAAGAAAGGAACTACAGACACAAAGAAAAGAGGTTAGGCTGCCAAACAGCATTTGCCGGCACCCTCTGCTTTAGTAAAATTCGAGCAAAAACAGCAGACGAAGAATTTTTTTCACCCAAAACAGTGTCAAATATGTAAGTTAGATGTTCTGACATCACTCATTAAGCTCCGTTGTCAGTGTAATAGCAACTAATCTCATGAAATCTAAAAACAAATATAATATTCGTATTACTATAAACTAATCTCACTTTTGCAGCTTTCCGTCAAAGTCGCCAATGCATGGGAATAATTTTATGTACCCAATCTTGATTCTTTCGATACATACAATTAAAAAAAGTATCATTGGACTCAAATGATTTAAAAAATTAGTGAATGGGACATTTTTTTGCACTGAAATTCTGTTGATGCAACTATTCCTTGCTGCACATATAAATCTTTTTCCAAGCTGCCATGTCATGCTCTGCTAAAGTGTTACTCTAGGAGAAGTTTGGTTGAGATGTCATGAAAACATGAACTTCTGGGCAGACATGATCGTTGTCACAAATGGAAGTAGAATATTGAGTCTTGGCGATCTAGGGATTCAAGGAATTGGAATTGATATTGGGTGCCGCTGCTGGAATAAACCCTCAAAGGGTGAGATCATGGCATTTTTTACTCATCTTATCCAATTTTTCGGTTGCTTGGATAGGTTAATACTTGTTTTATTCTTCATAATTTGGCTCCAAATTTGGGTCGACTTTGTGAAATGTGTGGACCTAATATTTACCATTTCCTATCCATTTTTCTTGAGTAAAATCTTATGAGTTTGCCTGCACCCAATATCTTATGGAAAAAGGCTTTTCAAAGCAATACTGAGAAAGACCGCTTTGGTGCTTCGCTTCTTGACAATTTCAGCTTCTTGACAATTATCTTTCATTTGCAACTTTTCTTTTTCATGTCGTTTTAAGTATAATGTTGCTCGTCTTGAACATCTCGGCATTGTTTCACAAATGTTTTTCATTTGTAATCTGCAATTCCAGGCACCTCCAGTGATGATTGATGTTGGTACTAACAATGAGAAACTACTGAAAGACCCATTATGTGAGTTACAATTGGTGGGTAATGCTTGTTGATTGTAGTGGTGAAAATTGCGTCTTTAAATCTGTATATTTGTATATCTTCTATATGCAAATTTATTTCGAGTATGTTCTCGGCTAGCGAGATGTATGAGAGCAACTGTTCGTATACGTGTAACATTAACCTTACAAATATTTGCAGAGAAGATATTTCCTGATCTTGAAGCCGTATCTTTTGTAGCTGTGCCCTGGCTTATACTTATCAAGTGATATGCAAACTTGCAAATCAACTACTTGAAGGGAATATATTGTTATTTAAGTTAAACGTAATGAGAAGATTTTTCAGCTATATCAAATGACACAATAATGGTAGATCATAACAATAATGAATTTTCATTTTCAAATATTTGCTATACACTTGCTGATAAATTAGAGTGACAATTCTTCTAATTTGTTTTGTATGACTACAGTTAGAGTGAAGTCGTGTGTCTTTGATGGATAATTATCTCATTCAAAAGGTAATGATAAAAAAACAGTTGTAGAAGTTGTGAGTATCATGTACATAACTTCATCCTTAGTCATTGAGCATGTTGTAAGAGGGATTTCTCTTGTTCCTGTATTTCTATCATTGGTTCTCTGGTAGAATCTTGCATGCCATTAAAACTGCATCGCCATGCCTGGAGTAGTCAGGTTTTTGCTTCGTTTTACAGAACTAGGATTGCAAGAAAAACGCCTAGAAGGTGATGATTATATTTCTGTTATTGATGAATTCATGGAAGCTGTGTTCACTCGCTGGCCTAATGTGATTGTACAAGTATCTTCACATGCTTGAACTTGTTTGAAAAGTAATAATTTGAGTCAGTGGTTTTTACTTGCAAGCAGTTTGAAGATTTCCAAAGTAAGTGGGCCTTCAAGTTATTGCAGCGTTATCGCAATGCCTACAGAATATTTAATGATGATTTCAAGGTCAGACATTTCTCTGGTCCCTATAGAGTATTTTGGGCACATTTCTGATCCTTTGTTGTTATGAAGAGATATTATCTTGTTTCCTTGTAGTATTTCGTGCTCTTGAGAGTAATGGTTCTTTCCTCCCAGACCGAGACAGAAGGAAGCTAATAGAAATCAATATATACCTGAGTTTCTTTTATTTGAAAAAAATTGGAATCTTGATAAAACAAACGGGCATTGAGGGCTGTTATTTATTTTTCATTTGAAGGCTAGATTAGGAATATAATCCGGTAAGGGATCCACTGCCTGATGGGAAGTGAATGATAATAGATTCTTCCGTTAGTGCATCATTTGTTGCACTGCAACAATGAAATTCGTACATAGATTGACACTTGTATTTTAAGTGTCAATATTTTAGATGACTATTGTTCCATGTCACCACACATTAGTCTTTAGAATTTTTAACTCATTTTAGTTTAAGCATGAAGAATCTATATATTTGTTGCAACAATGATTATGAGATCTGGCAGCTACCATACTCAGAAAACATTTTTCTGTTGTGGTTAAAATATGAGAATTTGTGTTTGAAGATAATTATTTTGCCAATCTGTCATTCGAACATCTAGCATTGTCATCCAAATTTACGGACGCTTCATTGGACTTTCCTCCATCTAATGGGTCTTCTGCATTTGTAGGATTTCTATTAATCATTTTAGTCATTACTAACAAGATCTACTCCAATTATGGTCTCCAGAAACATTCATGTAAAAAACATGTCGTAAAATATTTTACTACGAAAAATAGGGGTTCGATTCAAGTTCTAACCGTGGTCTCTAAAATTTTATAATTGAACATTAAACGGTAAAACACGAAACAAATACACTAACCTTGAAGCAGACACTTAATATGTCACAGGAATCTATTGTTCGTAAAAAGAAAAGGAGAGAAAATGTTATGAATAATTCAAGTCTTCAAGACTCTTAAAGTAATTATTGCGTCTTCTGCTTAGGTTGAATTTATACAAAGACATTTTTTATAACTACCAATTTACGTATCTCAGTTTATAGGTTACATTTCCTTATTATGCGGATTCCGTTGAGGGACATGTGTTTGACTCTTTACTTGCAACTTTCATTGTATCCCCATTGTAGTCCCTCGTCCTCATGTGACATCTTCGTCTTGACTTATTCTTTTTGACAAAATTAGAATGACAGTCCATTATCCTTGCTTGACATTTATTCTTCTTCACACAGTGGCTCTTCATCATGTTTTGTCTTTCTGGACTCGATTTTGCTCGTCATCTTCCATGACCTACTCGAATGTGCCAATCTCTAACCATGACTTCTTTTCTTGACTTCGCTATAGTTAACTCTCTAGCAAAAACTTTGCTTGTCGGTGGGCCTGACCACGATCTTAATGTTTTCATCTCACTTTCTGCACATATAGCTCCGGCTCAATAATCGGTTTCGACCTGCTCATTTCATGGGCCTGGATTCCCTTTATCTTGGCCAATAATTTAGCTATGCAACAGAACTATAAAACCCTAAACCCCCACGAGGCATCGATTGAGCCAAAAAAAGACTGAGATTATTATCAAACACCCACCACGATCACGACCGAATCTACGAATGCTTAGAAAAAACACTTCAAAACCCAAGACTCAAAAAGGAGGAAGGAAAGGGACCTGGTCCTTGACTTCGAGGTATGAACAGATGAGTCATTGGGCTTCTTAGCGTCCTCCAGAGGGCACTCCTGGCGGCATCATTCCTCCCATCGTTCCGATACCAGGACGACGTATGGGCTCCCTCCTTTCTTTAACGGACTTGACTGATTGAAATTCAATGGGCCTCCAGTTACTTTCCAAGCCTAATATCTGAGGAAAAAATATTGTATCAGGCCCATTCTAGTTCTCTACCTCAGTAAGGTCTACCCTAACAACACCACAAAATACCCGCCACTCCCACGCCAACTGGGGGTGGTGAGAGGGAGGGCATCTCTCTCTGTGTCTTTCTTTTAAAGTTTTTGGTCCCACTTCCCTTAAGAAATCACATTTCATCTCGAAATGGAATTTTGTTTTCAAGGGAGAACTGCGTGCCAAAGGAGATAAGAAAAACAAACAACCACTCCTTCCCGCGCAACAAATAGTCCTTCGGTCACAAAACGACATGTGAGCTTAGTAAAATGTACTACATGTTTAGTAATTCACCTCATGAGCACAAATAAGGGAGCCAGGGCAGTTGGCAGTGACAGATATCCTCTCTCCTCCATTATCTGCTCAATAATGGAGCAGGCGTGACACGGACGACAGCATAATCCTGCAAAAGGATGAATCCACAAATCTGGCGGGAGAAACATGGCGGGAATGCGGTGGGGTTGTTCAGACGGTGGATTCCCCACATGGTGGTTTCCGAAGCCTTCTTACACGAACACAAGGGACATGAAGCATCTTTATGAACTTGGTTTGCAATGTGAAGTGTTCACATGGCCGACCACTTTCTTAATATTATTTATAAAACCAACAACCCTCCACTTTTTTTATTATCGGATACGTGTGATGTCTTTTATCGAGGAGGAATATTTGCTCATCTCTTTTTTCTTCTGCAATTCGACAGGGTAAATAATTCCTCAGAAAATGTACATCCACTAACTAATGGAGCTGGAGAGATATTTTTGGCTATTCCTGAATCTTTATCTAGTTAAGAAAATGTTGGTAAATCGAAACAGATTCGAATTTTTCCACCCAACATTGGAACGACTAAAACAAGCCTTCCTCTAAAAAAAAACAGAAGAAGCCGAATGGATTTCCTTTCCCCTGTCCTCAACCCGGATCAACGGATCAACGGATGAGCTGTAATTTCATTTAAGAAAAAGTAATTGGGCCGAATATCACTCGCCCATGATTGTGATGGGGACGAGGAAGATAGAGATAACGTTAAGGTAAGACCAAAGACGACTTTTTAGTCTTTTTTTTTATGAAGTCGTCGTCGGTTTGGCAGACGAAACTTCATCGTCACTTTCATGTTTTCCCAAACGAAACTTCTTCGTAATTTCCAACTTCCCCTCCCCTTCGATTATTTTCATCCACATCACCCCTGCCTTTTGGTCAAAGTTCGATCATTTGTCGGCTGCCTCTGGTCGGTCAGAGGTCGTCGTCTGGGTCCCACTTTTGCTGGTGGGGGGAGTTAAAGAAACTTCCTTTCTTTTTCCTTCTCTCTCTCTCTTACTCCCTTCTCCCTTCCATTGGATGGCGGGGACATCGGTAGCAGGGACTAGCCGCGGCACTGTGAACAACCCCGTCGGATCAGCTTACGATGTGTTCGTTAGCTTCAGGGGACCTGACACCCGGTATGACTTCACCGACGTCCTTTATGTGTTCATGAAGGAAAAGGGGATAAGCGTGTTCAGGGACACGGAGGAGGTCCGTAACGGCGAAGCGATCGGGGACGAGCTCCGTCGCGCTGTCCCGGACTCTAGGATCTACGTTGTTATCTTCTCCAAAGGCTACGCATCGAGCCCGTGGTGCCTCCGAGAACTCGCCATGATGGTGGACTGCCGCAGGGACCCAGCCTCTAGGAAAGTCATCTTGCCCATCTTCTACGATGTAAGCCCCAACGACGTGAAGCTGCAAACCGATCTGTACCGGGACGCCCTCGAGAAGCACAAAGAAAAATACAAGGAAGAGGATGTGAAATTGTGGGAGGAAGCTCTGAAGGAGGTTGGACGTATCCGTGGTGAGGAATACAAAGGAGATAAGGGGTATATAACTCATAATCTTTAATCATTCTCTTTCTTATATAATTATTCATGTCATTTCGGATATTTCAACACCTGTTGTTTCCTTTGAGCTTTTCCATGTTGTTAGTCGGCATTTTTTTTGAACAACTTGATCTCCATTTGATTTTGGGCAGGAAGGGCGAGTTTGTTAGTGCTGTGGTTGCGGATATTCTAAACAAGCTGAAAATCAAAGATAGGAGTTTGCCGGATCATCTCGTAGGGTTGGATGATCGCGTGGAGAATGTAATCGACATATTGAATTTGAGTTCTCACGTTGAACGACATGTTGTGATGGTGCACGGCATGGGGGGTATAGGGAAGACAACGTTGGGGAATGTCATCTTCAACAGAATCTCTTCCCGATTCGATGGATGCTGCTTCCTTGCCGATGTGCGAGAATCCTTGTCAACTGGTGTGGGGGGTGTTGAAAGGTTGCAAAAGAAGCTATTGAGGGATATCTTCGGCAAATCGGATGGAGAAATTGGTGACTCTAGCGATGGAATGAATGAGATCCAAAGAAGGCTCCGCAACAGAAGGGTCCTTATCATTTTTGACGATGTCAGCGAGAGTAGTCAGCTCGAAAAGTTGGTTGGAAATTTCGATTTCTTCGGACTGGGAACGAGAATTATCGTCACGACGAGGGATAAGAGCGTTTGCGAGGGCCTTATGAGGAGAACTAGTGTGACTGCTTATGAAGTGGAGGGAATGAGCGATGATCATGCTCTGCAACTCTTCAGTTGGCACGCATTTCGTGGAGAGGGGCCTCCAAATGACTTTGTTGATTTATCGAAGCGGGTTATTCGTATGTCCGGAAATCTTCCCTTAGCTTTGAAGGTGATCGGAGGGCACTTATTCCGAAAGGAAAAGAATAAATGGGAACAAACATTGGAAAAGCTGGAGCGAGTGCCTCACAAAGACGTCTTGAAAAAGCTGCGGATCAGCTACGATGACTTAGAGGAGAGTGAGAAGCAGATTTTTCTGGACATTGCATGTTTCGACCATCATGTGATGCCAAGGAAGTATGCGAGTTACATGTGGGAAGCCTGTGGTTTTTTTCCTAAAAGTGGACTGGATGTCCTCCAGAACAGATCTTTGATTAAGGTACTGAATGTCGACGATGACGATGACATGTATATTTGGATAAAAAGAGACAAGTATTGGATGCATGACTTAATTAGAGAGATGGGAAGGGAGATTGTTAGTTCAGAGAGCCCCCATCTCTGCAAGCGCAGCAGGCTGTGGGATCCTAAATTGGCACTTAATGTCATACGCCAAAAGCAGGTGAGATGATAATAATAATAATTAATAATGTTTTCCTAATTTATTGGATTGGACTCGATCTCTCTCATTTGGCTTCCTCATTTCCTTTATGTTATGTTACCAGGGCACCCATCAAGTTTTAGCCATCCACCTGGATGGTATTTTTGAACTTTTAACTGGGAAGGTATTAATTTTAACCGGGAAGAAATTCGAGGGCATGTCCAATCTCAGGTTTCTCAGCCTAATTTCAGTAGGATTAAGTGGAGCAGGATTAAGTGGGGAGTTTAGGAATCTATTGTGGCTACGTGTGAGGGCGTATGTCAGACCTAATCCCTATATCTTCCAGATGGACAGCCTCGTCATTCTCCAGATTTCCGGGGATGCAATTAAGGATGATTCAATGAAAGACATGGTATTAATTTCCTTTCCCTTGTATCCATCTCTCATGAAGCAGAAAATCAACATTAACTAATCATGGGATGATACTCGTTTTTTTTTTTAATAGAGAATGGGTAATTTGAGAGTACTTGATATCGCGGGGGCGGAGATTACAAGACTGCCCGACCTCTCTCGTTTCCCAAAGCTGGAGATAATTGATCTCCACTTTTGCAAGGAATTGAAAGAAATCCACAGTTCTATCGGTGTATTAGGGGATCTTAAACACCTGAAAATATACGACTGTGGGGAGTTGAAAAGATTACCAGAAGAGCTTGGATATGCAAAAGCTCTACTAGAGCTCAGTTTGATCGATTGTTACGGAATTTCGGAGTTGCCAGAGTCTATTGGGAGGCTAAGGGATCTGAGAATACTCCGTGGGATTGGGACTAAAATAAGGAAGCTACCTTCCTCGATCGGCAATCTAAAGAGCCTTGAGGTGTTGGAATTTCAAAAATTCTCCGTACCTTTTGGAATTCCAATGTCAAAGGTGCCAAACCTTGCAATATGCAATATTTCCGGACTCGCCAGCCTCCGATCGCTGACGTTTATTGGTCTCGATCAGGACTTAGAGGGGATAGAGAAGCTATATGGGTTGCAGAAACTAGCGTTGGAGGATGTCTGTGGTATTCTTTCAACCAATTTGGGTTCCATGTCCAGGCTGGAAGATCTCTATCTGCTTTCTAGGAACATTTCATCCGCATGGCAGCTTCCTTCGTCCTTGCGTAGATTGACACTCAAGAGATGTTGGCAGTCAATGCAGAGCGGGACTTCGCTGGATGGACGAGATAATATTGGAAATATGAGTTATCCCCTCAGGTTGTCAGATTTAGGATCGTTGAGGAGGCTTCGCTCTTTAATCTTGTGCTTATATACATGCATCGACATTTCCGGGGTTGAGAGGATGGAACTCTTGGAGGAATTAATTTTCTTCGGTTGTGATGATATCGTGGGTGAAATTGCAGACCTGTCAAACTTGAGAAGATTGAAGAGGGTGGAGTTTTATTCATGCAACTCTCTGACATGCGTGCCTCGTATGGCGGGAAACTGCCACTTGAAGATTAATGACTGCAGGGAATTGGACTCATTTGAAGGCCCGTATCGACGATACCACAACAAACGAAAAAGGAGAGAATTGGAAGTTGAATGATGTACTTTGCCTCAACCGGATGATTAACGTTGTATTCAATCATTGTGTCTCTTAACTCAGGAATTCATTAAAGAGGCCAAAGACAAATATTATTCATTTCACTTCCTGGTTCTGAGGGTATTCATTTCACTTCCTGGTTCTGCAATTTTTCTCGGGTCGCCGAAACTGATGAAAGCGGATATGCTCGATGATTTGGGTTTGCAGGACTTTCCTGGGATGTTCGAGTTGAACATGTGGAGAGAGTGAAATGGTATGCACCACACATCCGCCATCTTGTCGCTGACGTGACATGCAGACATACCCAGAGGTGATTTCGTTCTCCATTGGCTAATGATGTTCAAACTCCATTACCAGTTGCGAATTCCGAATGCATTAAAAACCTGTGGTTAGTTCCATGTCTTGCACCAGATATGCGCCCATCTGTCATTTTTCATCTGTTAGATGTCGAAATAGTCTTGCAACAATACTTCAAAAATGTTCCATTTCGAGTGGAAAGAGTTGTGCTGCTTTGTTTAGGGAAAAGACCTGTGATAACAGCTATAGAACTCGATAATCATTCACGTTTCAATTCACAAAAGGTTTGCCTCATCTAGAAAACTCGAAGCACATACAACATCTACCATACACTCCAAGAATATATGAAAGATATTTGGGTAAAGGATGCATCGGGCTTGAACCTAGGGAGATCATTGTGCATCAAACTAGGATGGACCGTGACTTGTGCACCAAAAGAAATCACCCGACGATGCCGGTTTAGTGCCTCCACTGACCTTAGAACAGCTTTGCTGGCTGCTGAGTCTTGCTTCTCATCATTGTGCAAAATTCGTCGTAGTCAATCCTCCCGTTCTGTATCAGAGAGCTTATGCATCCAGCAAAGGGGAACCAAAATGAAAAAACTGTCATAAACTAAAGAAAATTGTAGCATGACTACTTACATTGTCTTTGTCCACCTCGGCGATAATCTCCTTGATGTCAGCTCCATCCCCAATTCCGTGCTCTTTCATCGCAGCTTCCAACTCGTCCTTGGTGATATAGCTCGATGCACATTACGAAGAAAGAGTCGATCACACAACAAATGAATGTTCCCATAGGGACATGGCAAGGACTTATTTTAGAGTCCCGTACACCTTAACACGAGTATTAAAGATTACTCCTAGGCAGAGTATTGAAGCTACTAGTAATAATTTAAGAGGCTTACCCACTACCATCCTTGTCGAAATACTGAAACGCAGAGTACAGGTGCTCGTCTCTCTCCAGTTTATGTCGATGCATAGTAGCTGAAATAAACTCAATATAGTCAATAGTCCCGTTTCCGTCGACATCAGCCTGAAACACAGACCACATCCATGAGTTGCAATCAATCGACGAGGCAACTCCAGTTTAGTTGAGTAACAATGGGCTGACCTGCATCCATAAGTTGCTGGACTTCCGCCTCTGATATAGCCTCGACCCAAGTCGAGCCAAACCAATCTTTAGCTCTTCATAGGTGATTGTCCCACTATTGTCCGTATCCAAGTTTGTGAACCTAGCTTTGAGACCTTTGATGTCCTCTTCGGAGAGATTCGCAGCAATTACCTACAAAGAATTACAAACTAATCTCATCAGAGAAAAGATGTCAACTCTTAAAACTGAAGGAACTCCCCTGAGCAGTGGTAAGAAGTAGTAATAACCTCATTGTACATACTTTTTCGACAGAACAAGGTGGACAAGTGATCAAGCCATAACTTTTAGAAATTACGAAGATGGCATCATTCTAAAGCAACAAAACAAAACAAAACTCACTGACGATCTACTGTTAAAAATGTTAATGCAGGATACAGCTGAAAAGATTATCTCCAACAAAGCAATGTTAAAAGAGAGTGAATCAATGATATCACCTGCCCAAAATGGAGGAACTCCACTCAGAATGTACAAAATCACCCCAGCACTCCAGATATCAATTTCCTTACCGTAACTACGTCGTATTACTTTAGTTGCAACATAATAAGCACTGCCGACAATATCCCAGTAAACCTTGAATGTTACCAGCAGCCACAGCATATAAAACTTAGTATGATATTTTGAGGACCTAACAAGAGCAATGAAACTTGAATTTCGGACAATAATATCAGTCTCAGTATGATATATTAACAATATATATCTGCTGGTTCACAATATTCGAGGATTAACTTTCAGAAATGATCATAGGCTCAGACCAATCACAAGGTCCATCGAACACGAGATCAACCAGGAATCGAGCATTAACCTTCCTCAATGTAGACAGACAACCCAAAATCAGTGGCCTTGAGCATGACATTCTCGTTCTTGCTAGCTAGGAGGAAATTCTCCGGCTTCAGATCCCGGTGCATCAGCCCCATGAAGTGACATATATGAACCACATTCACAATGGAGCGACAAACAATGGCAGCTGCCCTCTCGCTTAATGCCCCTTAGCAGTGATCCTGTCAAACAACTCCCCACCTTCGCACAACTCCATCACGAGATGCACGGAGTACCGATCCTCGTACGCACCCTTAAACTCGACAATATTCGACTGCCCCGACAAATGCTGCATAATCTGAATCTCCCTCTTGATATCATCCCTATCACTCTTACACCAGTTTCCTCTTCAAGATCGACTTGCAGGCATAACTATGACCAGTCGAATTCTCTGTACACAGATAAGTAATCCCAAATTGTCCCCTACCCAGTTCCTTTCCTAAAGTATAGAACCTCCTCACATCCTCGTAAGGCTTCCCAAGGATAGTGTTATCCTGCTTCGTACCCGAGGCCGCAGCCCCTGCTGTAACACTAACTGTGGGCTTCCGGGGGGCCGGCGGAGCCAGGGCCTTTTGAGTATGAACAAGAGGATAGTACTGCTGCTGCTGAGGAGGCTGCTCCTGATGAGGGTAAGATTGGGATTGACTCTGGGTGGTGCAGGTGGTGGCCGTGATCGTGGTGGAGTAACCGTTTGCTCCGGATTGCTTGCACATTTCCTGGCTCCCGACACAACCCATTACTGCGATCGAAGGGAAGGAAGTTGGGTTAAGATCAAGTCAAGAACTTGGGGTGGGAATTGGGTGATGATGTTTGGACGGGGGAGGGAGGAATTGTTGGGGAGATTTTTGCAGCTTTTTGTTTGATATGCAAAAGGGAGTGTGAAAGAAGTGGGGGAGAAAGAGAGATGCTGGAAGTTAGCTTTGCCGAGGTTTTAGTTTAAAGAATAATAAAATAAATAAATAATAATCATTTTGGGTTAATAAAATTTGGTTTAAAATGTTGATGGAAAAAGCCAATACGCAAAGGCCTAAGAAACAACCTTCAAAGGTACTACCTTGTTATAAGAATGTCTTAAAATGGCAGAAGAAAAATCTTTCTGAACAGGTAGTCCCAGCAAGTGAACCAATTGTGGAAGAAAAGACTGAAGCACTGCGCAGCTGTTCCCAAGAAGCTTATGAGGAGACAGCCTTCACAGAAAGGGTACCCGCAATCATGATGATGGGTAAACCTGAACTAAATTTTCCTCCACAAAAATGAGCAGACAATTGACTGACACCTGAATGAATCTCTTGTTGGATTTGACCAACTGTCAAGTCAGTGATTCTCAAATTCTTACTGGTCAAACTTTTCTCTACCATAGCAGAAATAGAAGATGGTATGGATGACAAAAAGACTGGCTTTAAAGAATTATCACCGCCCAGGTGAATAAACAAATGCAATAGTCTTTGATAATGTCTATCCAAATCTCTAATCTTTTGTTATTGAGAAATACGGTGTTGTTCCCTTCGTCTAAAAATTAGTAATTAGGTAAAGGATCCCAACTCTAATTAAGGGGTTGGTTCAGGCCTTTTTTATCTGGTGTTGAATTATTTTCCAACATTCCAGATCGGATTTTTGTTCGACGGTCGGGCACGCTTGTACGGAATTTTTATCCGACGGGACGAATCTAACTCTGATATCATATTAAAAATCGTGTCGGGGTTCACCTTCATTTAAAAACTAGCTATTAAATAATCTCAACTCTATTTAAAGCGTTGAATAGTCATTTTGTGGGAAATTTTCCACAATTGCAACATGGGCAGATATTCGTGAGTAATTAATATATTACAATGGGTCTAGTATTTTTTTTCTTTCTTTTTGTATTGACGAACAAAGGCGGGGAATGTTCATTGCCCTCCATTTTTTTCTTTGTCTTTAGCACAACTCTAAACCAACACCATTTAATTAGTGATGATGTGGACCGGTTCTATAAGAGCCTGTAAAATAACCCAAACTCATGAGCCAGTAAAATAATCCCTTGTCTTCCATCGTACGGACACAAAAAGCATCGAGACTTAAGTATTTTTGATGTGACAAAAGGATAAGAGGAAGTTAAAATTTCAGGACTAAAATTTTGGGTGTTTTGACTTTCTAGGACAAAATAGTTTTTAGGGTTACGACTACAATCGAATTTAGAGGGAGTCTCGAATAAAACCTCGAAGAAATGAGAATTCGGGGTTTCGATTTTAGTCGTTTCGCTGGTATTTCTCGGACCAGAACACTACTTGTGCCGGTCTGAAGGCTCGGCCCAAATCTCGGACGACCCATTGGGCCGAATATGAGGCCCATATCAAGGAACAGTTGCGGCCCATTTTCCAGGCTCTGAGTCAGGGCCAGTGCTACATAGTCCCGACCCAGCTGAAACCGAAACCCTAAAATATTCACTCCTGAAACCACAAGTTTGATGATTAAAATATTTTATAATCTTATATGCACATTTCGAGAAATAAAATAAAATAGAGCGGGCAGACAAAAAGGTTCAAATTTTACGGCATGAAAATGGTCATAGAGAGAGCCATACAGATCCATAGTAAATACAACATACAAATATGCAGACAATGGCCACGGCATGTCATTAGACAAATTATCCACCCCATAATCCACCACAAGTTTTCCAGAAAAACCCAGGATTTACCGCGGCTAGAGCAAGATTCTTCACTTCGGCACTGCCCCCTGTAGGTGCCCGTGTAACCACCAAAAAAATAACCTGCTTGTCTGTATCCACAGACATCTGCGACGAGCATCAAAAAAGGGGCCTTATTCCTTTGTACGCATTGAAGGGGACTATTTCCCCTTTGATCGGTTTTCTTCCTTGCTCTCCTATTTTCGGAACACCTCCAGATATTTGATTGCCTCTGCCATTGCATAGATCATCATTTTCCTGACCTGTCAAATCTCAGCAACCATCATTTTGGGACCTCAGGAGAAAACTACTATTCCCAGAGGCCACATTCCTAGCAACACTACAACATGGATGAAGTTTATAAACACTGGCTTTCGGATCCTACAATTGTAACAAGATGTTGATTGAACCAATATAACAGAACAGCCATCGCACTACGATCTACATCATAGAAAATTTTCAGTGGAGCTGACACAATCCATAAATCATTATCAAGGTATTGTTCCTAGGAAGTAGCTGAGGAAATGTATCTGGTAAATCTTCTTGCTAAGGTAAATATGGAAATATCCTCTGGCAAAAACAAATAAACTTCCAGATATTGCATCGCAACAGGGTCACAGCATATAATCACAAGTCGAGGAGGTTACGAATAACAAACCTCTAATTTGTCCTCCTTTGCTCTGTGGTTATTGGGAAGCTTCCGGAACTCTTCGGCCAATCGAATGCACTCGCCAACATTTTCAGCTGAGACAAAATCCATGGCTACCTTGATGCATGACTACAACAAACAAAAAAAGGACTAGTTTAAATGTAGTAGAGAATGCACAGAAGTTTCTGATGAGCTGAATGGAGGTCGAGCAAATTTCCACTACAATGGGTCCTAAAGGGATACCCCTGGTGGTAAAGACACTGAGGATTTTATGATAGATGTACTACATAGGGATATACCATATTCTGGTATCAACAGTGTACGTGAAGGCAATCTTGATGTATTCTGGACACTATTTTGACTAATCTACGAACTCCCTTTCTACAAAAAAAAAAACAGACACTGAGGATTCTTATAGGAGATTCCAAGTTCAAATCTCAATATTTGCGTCCTGAGGTACTTGCCAAAACCTAACTTTGATGGGTCTGACTTAACCGATCGTCGTGGATTATAGGTCTTGCAACGACTCCAAGGGAACGTACTAGGTCCGACTCAAACAAAGTTTTTCAACCAGCCCAAAAACCACTTAGTTATAAAAAAAGAAAATTAGATTATAATGATTACTTGGCGTTCCATATGATGCTTTCAGATTTAGTTTTCATTCAAAACTCGCTTCCATGCTTGTGTTATGCCTTAAGCAGCGGATATAGTACTCCTGCAACTCTAAAAAACACCCATACTCTTGTTTCTGGTGAACAGGCAGCACCGTCGCAGATGACCATCCATTATGTTGAGGTAAATAGTGCAATCATATTGATGGAGTGTGCTTTCACTCATCTGCAGATCAGCTCAGACAAATATAGCGTGTATTTAATGATGCTTCCTCCATAATGCATAAGGGCATCTTTGGTTTAGGAAAATTTTTTCAGGTAAATGTAGTAAAAATTTTAAATCATGCAAGATAAATTGTTTCCGGGTAGTGTCTTCAATGATGTTTGAGACCACAGATGTAGAATTCAATCACTTATGTTAAGACATTATTAATGTTGTGATTGAGGATCGAACGTGATTAAAACAAAGAATCCATGTAAACAACTCCACATAAGTAGATGAGAGCTTGAGTGTTGTTAATTAAATTATTCTCTTCACTGCAAATAAATCTTAAGCTACTTTGAGAGGCAATACATGTGTAAGGCACACATCATCTTTAGCGGTGAGTTAGGTGCTCCCAATTTATAGAGGCCGGACCATTTCCATTAGTTGACGTTGACCAGCATTCCAACAACAATCCTCCATACATTTTCATAAGCACAATCCTTCATTCAGGCAAGCGCTAATGCTGGCACCAAAAGTATGCGGCGCCTTTGCTCTGTTTGGTTACCCGATAGTCAAAGGTAGTCAAACTTTTCATGTTTTTTCGACATATCTCCTTCAATCTCCTCATCGGTGTCGGTATGGGCTCCGAGGTTGCAAAACACTCCCACCCAAAACGTCAGTAAGTTGCAAACTCGGCACATTTATTTCAAGCTAAGACTAGTATAGGTCGTAAATAAACTCCTTTAACATATACAATCCATATGGAAAAGGGATGGCAGAAAAAAATAGACCGATCCAATTGGAACTTGCTTTCTCAAAAGCTCACAACCAGGCTTAGGGAAGAGCAATCCGGCGAGAGGAGGGGTCCGACGGGGAGGAGGAGTCAAGGGTCTGTCTTCTATTAGGGTTCTAATAACAAAGAGGGGGGCACCTTGGTGGCGCTTGGCGCCTCAACGCCTTAGGAAAAGGCGCGCGCCCCGGGTACGCCTTATTGATGGCGCACGCCCGGGGGGATTAGGGCGCCTCGTTCGCGCCCCGCTGCCCTAGGCACACCCCAAGCGCGCCTTAACTAACACAACATCAAGGTTTGGATCTCTTCTATGAGCCTTGAGAGAACGTCTGACACTACCAAGCCATTTCGATAGCTTGTGGTTGAAAGATTTTAGAAATAACTTGAGGATAATTGCAATAAGATAATCTTCGCATTGGCAATAAAACACCAGTTAATTGAAAAGCTCATCTGAATATATTTAAAATTTACTACGATATTGTTTTTCGTAACTCAAACCTATTACTACCCAGCCACAAAACAAGCAACTTTTTCATTGTGCCAAAGTTTAGCTGTCACGTCTTACTCCTAGGTGACGTCGGTACAAGTATAATAATATCCAAAGCTACACATAATCTGAAAGCTCTTCAGTCTGTTTCATTCTAATTGCCTAACAAGCAAGCATCTACTGCACAAAGCTTTTCCGACCAGTAGAGAATCATGATCTATATATATGTGTGTGTAATCTTTCTCTAACTGGACTAAATATTATTTTCAGGACTTGAAAATGGAACAACTTTTGTCATGCCCTAGGCAAGTATTCATATGCATGTATACAGGGGGCTCGTGGATATTAAAGACCCAAAACTGATATTTATCAGTTAGATACGGAGGTAAACATAATTGTTAAAAAATAATAATTTTATAAGAAAAGGTCTATCTGGCTAAGAAAGATGGTAAAACTTGTCATAAATGCAAAGATGATATTTTCTTATCCCTTTGAGAAATAGACTACTATCCAAATATTTGTAGTGGTATGACTAAGTAAACATTCATTTGTCAAATATATATCCACACTAATCAAAACCAATCCGCATTGAAAATGCCCTTTTGTAATGTTCCAGATTGAGCAGCATGCTACCTTTAACACCTAATAGTTCATAATGAAAACGGTGGCATTTCTTCTTGTTAAAGGCATATTGTTGGCTTCCTAATGTAGAACTTCAGGGAATGAGAAGTTCAATAAAATAGTGGATTAGAAACCATACTTGATATTGAGTCCATCTGAAAGTAAATATAGAAATTATTTCTTTATCATAAGTGGATAAGCAAAGATAATCACCTTCTTATTACGGACTTGATGAGGACAGCCAGCAGGGATAAATACAGCATCGCCTAGCTTCTGGATAAATGTCCATGGCTCTATTCCTGTCATAAAATGATGAAAACTCTTGCTTCAATAGGTTACCGTTGTTGAAATTAAAGAATCTAAACAATGATAGACTTCTCACCATATTCCTTCTTCAACATCCTTTTGTGTTCTTGAGAAAGATAAAAAGTCTGATCATGCACAGGATGCTCGACCTGTCACAGAATTTTTATGTAACTTATGTCAAAGTACTCAAAATGAAACACAATGTCCAGCTCAGAAATTTTAGGGCCAGTATCTCAAGCTCAGCCGATCAACATGTCAAGAGCACCTATACCAACAGGAAGTGGCTTCAATCTCAGGAAACGATTTACTGGCTCTACATAACATCTCACAATATCCACAAAATCCAAAATCTATAATAACTGAGAATTGTTGGCTTTAAAATAGAGCAGTCCACCAGCATCAAAACCCTATTATGTATCCTCTGAAAGCAATTAGTGCACAGAATGACAGCTACCTAAGCTTGAATATGCACGGAAGCACTCCAAACTTGTGGAGTTAATAGCCAATAACAAAGGAACACTAAAATGGTTATGCACAAAAATTCTAATAAGAGAGTACAAATAATCATCATTTGTTGAAATCTAATGACATCATCATGGGGAGCTCAATGACAAAACCATCATGAGTTGATATCTAATGATATTACCTGACTCAAAGGATAACAATAAATGTGCCTAAATTCCCTGAAATGCTTTTTAAGATATTCCTGCAACTTAGGAACATCCTCTCTGCGGAAGATATCCCACACAGCTCCACCCTCAACTGCTTCCAACATATTCTCAGAAGTTGCTAAATGTCCAGATATTTCATCCAACTCTTCTTGATTTTCTCTCTCTTTTCCAGCCTTTTCCTGATCTGGCTCAGTATATTGATTCCCATCCAGGACAACTCCTTCTATTAGGTCTTGTTCTCGGTGCTTTTGTTTAAGCTCGTCAATCTTCTTCAGATCGGATTCTTTGTATGCCACATCAGCAGTATGAGTGAGAATATTTACCTAATGCCACAAGACAGAGTAAGATCAAATGGACTGTTCCAACAGGGTAATCAAAATCACAAACAAAAATTCAGCACAAGAAATGTCCCCTATTAGATTATCATTCATTGAAAATAGAAATTTGAACTCAACCAAAAGCAAATGTGAAAAAAGTGACTACCCTGATAATCTAGTAGTGGTGTTTGTAGTAAACTGAGAAGGCCAAAAGAACTCATCAAAATAAAAATCTTACACAAAAGTAAAACGGCAGCAATTGATATTACAAATAAGAGATCATTGGAAACTGGGCGAGCAACCAAAAATAAGAAATTGTTCATCCCGTTAGGCTATGAACATTTATATCCAAATATTATATCCCAGGAAGTCGCAAGAAAACAAAGCAGGTCATCAATGGCATAAATAATCATACCATCTACCACTCAAAATATATATAGTACAACATGTACACCAATCCTACCGAAGTTCAGAGTGTTCAGACATTGTTACCAAAATATACAGACAGAGTAAGACATCATAAAGGCCAGGGTCGCGAGATTGTCATGCAATATTTTAAGGGCAGAGACTATATATGTAGTCAGCATAACTAGATACCGCATCAGACATGTCACAATGAAGCTTGGTGACAGAATCGCCACGTCCCAGCTCCTCAGGGAATCCATAGGCAATGTATGTCTTTGGCCCCAAGTCTGGTTTTAGACATTTCTCTGGCAATTTAGCAGCAAGATTTAGCAAACCACTGCGAGGATGTGTATACTCCTTAAAGGGCAAGCAACAAATAAACTCAGCCCAGTGCCGTGGTAGCCTCTCTTCAAAGAGATGAGACGGAGGCCAATCCTTTAATTTTAGCAACTGAGGCCAAAGACGCCAATCCCATCGACCTTCTGTATATCCTGTGAAGAATTGGTGGATGTTGATGTCTCCCTGCAATTAATGAAAGAACTGATTTGAAATGTAGATACAAGCTAATGGGACCAAGGATACTACAGAAACATCGGAGGACAGACTGTATTTTAAGAAGGGGTCCCCCACTCAAACCCAGAAATTGCAATCTATATATGTATGAACTTATCAAAAGAATTACAACAAGTCTCCCATTTCTTCGCACAAAGTTCAATGGCTTAGGCGAGCAACCTAAACGCAAGTATTTTCCCCCTAAACCCTAAACTGACCATCCGAATTTTAAGAAAAAGCTGATTTTTCATTGCCACCTAATCCAGTGATAGCAAACATTTCAAACTAATCCTGATGGATGAAAACAAAGAGAAAATATGACATTGGTATAACAGATCCAGCCCACTGGTAAAAATGAAATACTGCACCGCAGTCATGTAACAAATAAAGGTACACTATAGCGGGTACAAGAACCTCATCTAACCTCACATAGATCCAAGCAATCAATCGCCGCCACTTCCATATTGTATCCATGCTTCCTATGAGAAATCTGACGAACTGCCCGCCACATAACTAATGGTTCCCAGCTCAGACCTGTTCCAGAGTCAAGGGCACTGCTGACAATTACAGGTTCACCTTTCCTCCAGTGATACTGGAAATGCAGAAGATCCCTGGGCTGAATTTCTGGGGCCTTCGGATTATACAAATAGTTGTCTGAACTATGAAATCTACAAGCTGCTTTCCTTAAATTATTATCGCTGTGAATACCCACACTTCCTTCAGGGCAATGGCATGGACAATTCTGAGGATCATCCACTGTATTGGTAATTTGGTACTGTTCGGCCATATCTTGTCCTTTTTCAACTAATTTAGAAAGCAGACCATTCTTGAAGAGGCACCTCAACTGAAGGAACCCATTATTACAACCACCCATATGGGTAGGTGGGCAGGGAATCTTCCCATCCTCTTTCAATTTCCAAAGAAATTTAGGCTTTTCTTCTACCGTAGTCGATTCCACGACTGCAATTTTCTTCACATCCCCATGATAGTAATTTTGATCTAGTGGAGGGTGCTCATCAATGACAACTTCCTCACAATTCCGAAGTTGCCCTCTGCGAATGTCCCGGCAACAAGCAAGGCAGAGATCATAGGAACATTTGTCACATGATCTATGGATGTCAGTGATAGAGTTTTTGCAGTTGTCACTAGTAACACAATGAGATGAAGTTAGATTAAGGGGAAGTGAGGAAAACCTCCACAAGCCCACTATCAACAAAAACACGGTATCCTACCAGTACATTCTTTCATCAATAGAAAATTCAGCCCGCTTTATTGTTTCCTCTACTACTGCAGCATCTGTGAAAAATAAAACCAGTAGGCATATAAGCAAGTAATGATCCCACGTTTCTATATTTGCTTGGAAAGAAAGGTAAATTTACAACAACTAGTAGAGCATGAAAATCCTCATAAAAACTTCCACCAAAAGATAATATAAATCTCCCAAGTTTAGAGAAATGAAAAAGACGACATCATTCACAAGGCTTATAAATCAAACCTTGGAAATCCGTTTCTGCTTGGATCTCAGCTGTTTGTTCAGCATGAAATTGCTTCAGAAATGGGTATAACATATGCACTAAATAGTTAGCATGCTCAATTCTCTCTTTTTCAGGATGATACGTCTTCAGTTTCTGGGTAGATAAAAAGCAAGATTAGCTAGCACAATAATGTAAAGGAGTATTATCCAAACATCCAAATGGTTATGTTAGCACGTAGTGTAGGCATGCATGTGATGCAGTCTCTATAACATCACGTACTTCAGCCGGCGTTCCTTCTCGTAAGCAACCCTTGCAATTGCAAAATCCTCGGCAGAAAGAACAAGCTTCAGCAAAATCATCCTCTTTCATGTTGGGATACCTTCAAGGACGTCATACCAAAATCAAAAGTTAAGACCCGTAACAATAAACAGCGTTCGATCAATCCCGAATTTCCCCACGGTTGGGTCATTAAACTGAAACAAAAAGAAATCATTTTTATTGCAACCATCTAAGTGATAAATGAGTGGTTTGATATTAAAATGAAGCATACGTTCAACAACAAGATCGAACATCACTGGTTCCCCGTTCATGGCCCTGATAACAAAAATGCAGATAAAAATGCAGAATTGACTCGATCCCAACTTTGAGTACCTATATACTTTACCAAACCGAGTCCCAAGCTCACGCACAAATACGCCATGACAAAAGGATTCTGGCAATAGCAAGTAAAGGCTAGCCTAGGGCTACCAAATCATTTTCGATCCAAAAAACAGCACCAGCTCTCAATGCAGGGGACACAGTATCTCCTCTTCAGACACTTGGAGCAACGAACAATACGCTCCTTGTCGCTCCTCATACACTGATGGCACATCCTACACAGCTTCCGGTGCCACTGCTCCAAAACCGAAACCGACCACATCACCAATCGCCAAACCAAAACAACAACCCCACCCCACCCCCCCCCCCTCCTAAACACCCACAAACCTCGGCATTGTTCGCAGTCTTCCTCCTCGCGGCATCCTCCATGAGCGCCCTCCCAACCTCGCTGCAAATCTTCACCGGCCGCTTAACGCCATCGCCACCCGCCGTGGCATTGGCCTTCCTCTTTGTCGCTTGAGCTCCTCGGCGATCACCACGGCGAGGTTCCGGGGACTGCTCCTCCTCCTGCCGTAAAATTACCTTCTCCGTCGTCACGTCATCGTCAGCATTAGGGTTAGGGTTTGGTGAGAGGATCGGCGTCCGCCTCCTTCCTCGTCCCGCCATCCTCGCGACCTTCGATCGACCACCGCCTCGCCTCGTCCTTTCCTCTCCTTTGGCTGTGTAGTATTAATAGCATGAAGATGATCGTGACGCTGATTAAATAAATGGCTAGTTAATTATATTAGTAAAGTAGTCATTAACGGTCGGGATTAGAGTAAATTGATTATTTTCTATTCCTTTTTGGCGGGATTTTTAACTTTCAACCCCCGCCATCAAATTCATATATATATAAATATATATCAAAAATAATTATCGTCTAAGCAAACATGACACGTCAAATTTACATAAACACGACATGGGAAAGAGGGTTGTTCTAGTTAGAAAATTCATGTCACAGGTACGACGAAAATGCGTTTCGGTAAGAATCGATCCCATCTCAGTTTGCAATTTAATAGATTTTTAATATTAGCTAGTAATCAAATGATCATCTTTTATTTTTCATAAATTTTCGAATCAAAATCCGATTCAACCGTCTTTCGAGATTTATTATTTAGATATTATAAAAGATGTAAAAAAAAGTACAAATTATTAATCCCATAAATGCCACAGGCGACTGAATGGAAGATTTTGTTGGAGAATTTTCGAGAAACGTGAGCATTCAAAATTTTAAAAACATAAAAATTATACAAGTCGTTAAAGTTTCCGGATTCTCAGTTCACCGGTCCAACAATTTTTGGATAATGAACTACTTACAAGATTTTGTGCTAAAAATAAGCAAGTATACCAGCCCATTGGAGGCTTAGCTGAAGAAAAATGCTCGACCTTGGGGAAGGGCCAAAACAGAAGTGGTTCGATATCTAAAGAAACATTTACAGAATCTTCCACCTTTACATATTCCTTCCGACGGAATTCGTGTTTTACAGACAGATGCCAGTGATCATTACTGGATGACAGTTCTCATTGAAGAGAAAAAAGGAAAAAGATATATTTGTACGTATAAATCAGGAAAGTTTAGCAAGTAGAGCAACACTACCATTAAACACTCAAGGAAATTTTGGCAGTAAAATATGACATAAAGAGGTTTGAATTCCACCTTGTTGGATATCATTTTATTGTGAAAAATGACTTTGCATCCTTTGATTCAATACTCACATTCAAAGCAAAGAAGGTGTCGAACGCACAGTTACTAAGACTATTACAAAGGTTTTCATTCACGGTAAGACATGTTAAAGGTACTTCTAACGTCGAAATTCAATATTTTAATAAATTAACGAATTAGTAAAATATAAATTAATTAGAAAAATTCTTCTTTCGTACAAATTCAATTTCCAGAATCATTTGTCCAAATGAGTATATAAAATATCCCAACACAACAAATACGAACTAAGTTTACGAGGTTGTTTAGTATTTGCAGATTTTGCGGCGTTAACTGCCCGCCCATCATTATCCTCCTCTGTCCAAGTCCAACAGTCCAATCTCTTCTCCCCGGATTCCGCTGTCCAGAGAGACGACTCACGGACGACTGTGGTGGGGTTTGTGGGCGAGGGAACCAGAAAGGTAGATCCCGCCGACCCACGTTGTAGATTCCGGTTAGCTGTCGTCTTCGATCGTTTTTACAGGGCTATTCCTTGGAATTATGTGGATTGGGATACGGGTTTTGGTGGTTCTTGGGTAAAGTTCGCAGATTTATGGTGAATTCGGGATGGATGGATGTGTGGGTTTGTGCTTGGGAGTGTTGTGTTTTCTTCCGGCGGATTGCTTATAAAGGAATTGGCTTTCCGTTAGTTTGGTTCCTGGACAAGGTTTCATTGTTAATACATGCTTAAAGCATGGTAATACTCCTTTTAACAAGTTCTGGTGGATTAAGCTAATCCACTCCTTTAAAGTATGAAAATGATTTTGGAAATGTGGGATGTGAGGAATGATGAATTCTTACCATGCTTCTCTCAGAAGACTCTGCAAGTTCAGAAAGCTTCTCTGTATCTACCGACTCTTGCTCATTTTTCTCCCGGCATGTTCATTGCTTATGCTTTTTGTAGTATTAGTAAAAGTATTGTGTAGATGACCATCTCCACAGCAGGCACTCGAGAAAGCGCTTTACTTTGAAACTGGTAGATGACATGAATACTTCAACCTTTTATAGGATGCAAGTGCCCGCTGCAAAGCAACGTCCACGCTCACGCCTTCTTGGAACAAGGCGTCGTATAATTGACAGACAAACTGCGACAGCTCGGCTTCCTCGTTGTCCCAGAAGCCTTTACGGTTCCCGTTTTCTTCCGGGTCACTGTCTTCCCAGTCACTCCTCGGGCTCAGAGGTTCTATTTCTTCCTCTTCCTCAATCTCTTCCTCGCCAAACTCAAACTTTCTGTTTTCCAAGATGTTGAATTCCCCAGACCCGTTGAATGCTGTTAGCTGAGGTTCTGGCGGATTTGCTGTCGAGCAAATAACGGCATTTGCACCCGAATCTAGAAAAGCCTTGATTAATGTTGGACCAGGACCAACTCTCCCCGTGCAGATTATGATTCTGTCCCTCCAAGCTCTAGCCTAGGAATGCAAATACAAGAAAGGTTATCAAAGCTCAATAAGCTCAAATACCCAAAAAATGATACATATGATTTGTTTACTGTAAAACAAGATTAAGCATACCATCCATCGGATGTCATCCGCTGTCAAATGAGTGGCAGGAACTGTTCCGCGGAACATATAAGCTCCAATCTCCTGATCATCTTCCATTACCTTAAGAGAGGGGCAACAAAAATGAGACGCCACCATAAGTTAAAACTGAATAACAATGATCCAGATTTATTGCACAGACAACAGTGATAGAACATTACTTGAGTTTGACACCCGATGTAACGATGTACAATGCAACCCACTTGAAACTCGTGTCCTGGCAACCAAATCCGCGACGGTTGACATGCTGGTTAGAAATGATATGCCTTTTCTATGATGTCTTCCCATTGCTGATGATAGACTCATTTTGACACTCTGTATGAACTTATCAGCATGCTCTCCCGGTTCAGCTTCTACGAATACATCATTTTGCCAACTAGAGCAATAAGGAGAAATGAGACGCAACTCGAGAAAGTTACCAGTTAAAACAACATGAATGATGACGAGGATCGAAGAAATACCTTAATATTAGACGTTGTCGAAGAGGACAAGAATCAGACGATACTTCTACCAAGTCATTCCAAATCAGACGTATTGCCTACTTCTATAAAACTCGACTACCCCAAGACATTCCAAATCAGACGTATTGCCTAGTTCTATAAAACTCGACTCCCCCAAGACATTCCAAATCAGACTTATTTTATCTTACGGGACTGGTTTTTTTCCACAATCAGGCGAAAGTACAGCATTTTCCTTGGGATCAGGCCAAGAAAACTCCACTCCTGCTGGTTGAGCTCCTTGTTGCTGGTACTGGTTTTTTTCTACAATCAGACGCAAGGACGGCGTTTTCCCATCTCGGAGATCCACCTGAGCTGCCCGTTCAGCTTTTAGGCCCCGACAAAGGCTGTGCATCTTCTACATATCGGGACTGCTCCTCGAGGTCCTTGGAGGCCCTTCTGCCTGTCGACCACCGGCCAAGCTTCCAGTCTCCGGATATCATTCTGCTCTTTTTATTCATTGCCAGACAACTCATCGAGGTTTGTCAACCTGTTTCCTTTATCTTTTCGTAATTACGTCGTAGATCCACCGAACCCATTTCTTTTTCCCAAAATCCCTTTTAGAAAAAACTCAGTTTTCAAGGAAAACATTGACGTACTTAGCTAGGAAATAAAAAATAGGCAAGAATAGGTGGTAATTCAAAAGACGACTTATGTTATTACTTATTATAAGGTGGCTTTTTGCTAACGTTTGAGGAATTTGGAATCGACCAGCTCGAAATATAATTTACTCAACGAAAGAAGAGTAAGAAAGGAAAGAAATCCCTGAAGAAGAGAGAATGGATTTGTTTTCTCCCGTCCTCAAACTCATCGGCTCTCAACTCCTGAAAGAGTATGGCCGGATCAACGGCATCTCCGACAAGCTCGAGAAGTGGGGTAGGAAGCTGCAGATGATCCAAGCAGTGATGGATTCAGCTGAGGAGAAGCAGATGAACGGCGACCCAGCTGCTGACCAGTGGCTCTCGGAACTCAGGGACGTCGCCTACGACATGGAAGACATCCTCGAACACTTCTCCATCGATGCCAAGCAGAATGTGTCCAAGGTGCAGGCCTTGTCGCGGTCATCTAGACTTCCCTACTCCCTCGTCTCTTGCTGCTCTGGTTTCCGCCCGCGTACCCTTGTCTCGAGTCATTGTATGGCGAAAGAGATCGAGGAAGTCAACCGAAGATTGGAGGGAGTCATTGGCGACATATCCTTGCTCGGGTTAGTTCAGAATCACAGTAACGGGTCTTCCTCTCGTGCCCATATTGTCCAGGGTCATTCCTTCACCACCTCCCTGCCCGAACCCAAGTTCGTTGGCAGGGAGAAGCAAATGGAGGAGCTGCTCGCTCGGTTGACTGGTTTTGAAGGCACTAACGACTCCGACCAGCCCTTTACGGTTGTTTCGATCGTGGGGATGGGCGGAATCGGTAAAACTACCATGGCGCAACAGCTGTATAGCCACGAGTCCTTGAACAAGGAGTCTTTTCCGGCCAAAGCGTGGGTTTGTGTTTCGGACGTATTTGACAGGGTTGCCATCACGAAGAGTATCCTGGACCAAGTAGCCCCATTTTCGTCCAGCATGGAGAACGATCCGAATAAGCTTCAGAACCTGCTCAAGGAGAAACTCTCTGGTAAGAAGTTCTTCATTGTGTTGGATGATGTGTGGAATGACAAGTACGACGAGCTCGAGTCCCTGCTTAAACCTTTGTATTACGGGAGTAAAGGTAGCATAATACTCCTCACTACAAGAAACCTCCAGGTGGCCAAATTGGTTGGAGACCGTGATCCGAAGCGGCTAGACATGTTGTCGCCAGAGGAGAGTTTGTGTTTGCTCGCCTATCACTCCATTGGCGAGGAAAACTTTGAACAGCATCCTCGTCTTCGGGATGTTGCCGTTCAATTAGCAGCAAAGTGTAAGGGGCTGCCTCTTTCAATTAAGGCGATCGGAGGGCTGCTCCGTTGTTCGGGAAGTGATGATGAAAAATGGAAGAAAGTGTTGGCCGACAGTATTTGGAACAGAGAGGACGGATTGGGAATGATTCCTCCAGCTTTGAAGTTAAGCTACGTCCATCTTCCCCTTCACTTGAAGAGATGTTTCGCTGCTTGCGCATTATTCCCGAAGGATTACGTATTCGACCAGGATGAGGTAATTCAAGTGTGGATCATACAGGGTTTGCTGCACAAGGGGACTGCTAAAACATACCGAGACGTTGGGATGGAAAATCTCCTTCATTTAGAAGCAGTGTCTCTAATCGAAAAAGCGAAGGATGAGAAGACCGGTTATTCAATGCACGATCTCTTCAACGATCTCGCCAAATCAATCATGGTCGGCGTATACTTCAGCCCGGAGGAGTATAGAGGAGGCTCCTTCCGAGAAGGATTGCTCGGCAAAGCTCGTCATTCAGTGATGGTTTCACAACAGTTTGAAACGTTTCTCCCGAGCAGATTTGACGTGTATCGCTCGATGAAGAAGCTGAGAACGTTCATTCTTTCTCCGACGTCAAGAAGCAGCTTCCTCAACTCGTGCGTCACTGTCCCCCAGGAAGTTCTTCATGGCTTGATAATGGATAAGAAGAACCTGAGGATGTTGTCGCTGCGTTGCTTGAAAAACCACAAGTTGCCAGATCGGATTGGAGAGTTGAAGCTTCTCCGCTCCATCGATTTGTCTTCCACATTTATTGCAGTACTGCCGGAATCAATTTGTGACTTGGTCGAGTTGCAATCTTTGCTGCTTCGATGGTGTAGACTACTTAAGGAGTTGCCGAGGAATATCAGTAAGTTAACTAAGCTTCTCCACCTCGACATAAGAGGCACAGATGAATTGAGGGAAATGCCGCCGCATATAGGTGAGCTGACGAATCTCGAGATACTATCCGACTTTATCGTGGGAAACGGAGTCGGCTTGGAGTTGAAGAATTTGGGACCACTCAAATGCCTTCAACGGGAGCTGCACCTTCATAATTTGCAGGCTGTAGATGATGTCGGAGATGCGAGGATTGCCAATCTACGTGAAAAGGAGGCAGTTCTCGAGTTAAGCTATGACTGGGGGTCAAGTTCTGGAACTTCAAGCGGAAACGACCATCAGTTAATGGTCCTTGAGCATCTGCAACCTCCGAAAAAGGTGGAGTCCCTCACAATACAGGGCTACGGAGGCAAAAGGTTCGCATCCTGGTTTGGTGATCCATGTATGAATACGGTCGTGAGCATAACTTTGGAGGGATGCAAGAGTGTACTCTCGCTTCCGACCTTTGGAAGACTTCCCTCTCTGGAGAGCTTGGTGATTAGAGATCTCGAGGCGGTCTCTTCAGTAGGTGAGGAGTTTTACGGGACCGAAAGACCATTTCAGTCGTTGAAGACACTGTGGTTCGAGAAGATGGGAGCTTGGGAGAAATGGTCTTCCTCTGGATATCAAGAGGAGGACAAGCCATTCCTTCGTCTTCGTGAACTGAAGGTGAAGAAGTGCCCCAATCTGACCGAATGCCCAGCTCTTAGCCTTCCATCTCTAGTCGAGATTGATATCGATGGTTGCAATGAAGGACTGTTGAATTGTTTGACCAACCTTACTTCGATGACCAAGATGAACATTCGCAAGATTCCGGAACTGGTTCACTTCAACGGGAGGTTCTCGGCCTCTTGGGTTGTTCTCAGAGAGATGAGAATTAGGCATTGTCCTCAGCTCAAGTCCTTCGGAGGTGAGGAATGCAGGAAACAAGTTTCCATATTCAATTCTCCGAATGAAACCGGTGTTGTTGATTGCGGGATGCTCTCTTCCTTCCCCGATGTGGAACTCCCTCCCACATTGAGAAAACTGACACTTCGCAGCTGTCGGAATCTCCCGTCACAGCTCATCTGCAGCAGGCTTCCGGAATCTCTCGAGGAGCTTTACCTAAAAAAGCTCGAAGGACTTGTGTCAATTACAGGTCTACCAGCTGACGGTACTCGCCTCTGTCAATCCCTACGCGTGCTCGAAATTCGCAACTGCTATAGTGTGACGACTTTACCGGACAACTTGCAAAATCTGTCCACCCTCTCCGAGCTTGTTCTCAAGCATTTCCCAGCGTTAGAGATCAGCTGCTTCCCTATTCTCCCCCGTAACTTGTCGAGTTTCGTGCTTAAGAGTTGCCCAAAAGTGAAGTCCCTGCCTCATGATATGCATAACCTCGCATTCCTCAAGACACTATCCATTTGTCACTGTGATGGCATCACGAGATTAACGAACGGAGGTTTGCCTCCAAACCTGGAAGTTCTTACTGTAAGGTTATGCAGGAAGCTGGTTCAACCAATTGAGGAATGGGGACTATGCAGACTTGCCTCCTTACGAGTGTTAAGGTTAAGGGGAGCAATGGAATGTGTGGATAAGATGGAGAGTTTTCCGCCATCCCCGGTGTCCTGGAGTCACCTGCTCCCTTCATCCCTAGAACATTTATACCTTACGAAGATGAAGAAGTTGGAGAGGGTGGTATGCGGACTCAAAGACCACCTCGTATCCCTCAGAGTCTTGCGCATATCTATGTGTCCGAGGATGAGGTATTTGCCAGACGATGGATTCCCCAGCTCGCTCGAAAGGCTAGGGATCGCCCGCTGCCCCGTGTTGGAGAAGAGAGCATCTAAGTATATGCCCATGATCCAACACATCCCGGACCTTTATATCAATAATTTTACGTTGGAGGCATCAGGTAGCGCTTATACTCTTCGCTCGTGGGACTCGGTTGACTCCAGTTACTCCAGTGATGGCATCAGTCCATTTTGAGAAAGCATCAGGCACCACATCTCCGTCGGACCCCTCCTCTCACCGGATTGCTCTTCCCTGAGCCTGCTTGTGAGCTTTTGAGAAAGCAAGTTCCAATTGGATCAGTCTATTTTTTTCGACCAGCCCTTTTCCATATGTCCATATGGATTGTATATGTTGAAGGAGTTTATACTAGTCTTCGCTTGAAATAAACGTGCCGAGTTTGCAACTTACTGACGTTTTGGGTGGGAGGTGTTTTGCAACCTCGGAGCCCATACCGACACTGATGAGGAGATTGAAGGAGATATGTCGAAAAACATGAAAAGTTTGACTACCTTTGACTATCGGGTAACCAAACAGAGCAAAGGCGCAGCATACTTTTGGTGCCAGCCTTAGCGCTTGCCTGAATGGAGGATTGTGCTTACGAAGAATGTATGGAGGATTATTGTTGGAATTCTGGTCAACTAATGGAAATGATGCATTGTAGTGTAATTTTCTTTTTTTATAACTAAGAGGTTTCTGGACTGGTTTAAAAGTTTTGCTTGACTCGGACCTAGTGCGTTCCCCTAGAGCCATTGCAAGAAATCCACGATGATTGGATAAGTTAAACTCGCCAAAGTTAGGGTCTGACAAGTACCTTAAGGCGCGGCGCGGCCGTTGAGATTTGAACTTGGGATCTCCTAGGTGAATCCTCCTTTACCACCGGGGTATCCCCTTAGGGACTCATTGTAGTGGAAATTTGCTTGACCTCCCTTCAGCACATCAGAAACTTTTGTGCATTCTCTACCACATTTAAACTAGTCCTTTTTTGTCTCTTGTAGTCATGCATCAAGGTAGCCATGGATTTTGTCTCTGCTGAAAATGTCGGCGAGTGCATTCGATTAGCTGAAGAGTTCCAGAAGCTTCCCAATAACCGCAGAGCAAAGGAGGACAAATTAGAGGTTTGTTATTCGGAACCTTACTTGTGATTATATGCTGTGACCCTGTTGCATTGCAATATCTGGAAGTCCATTTGTTTTTGCCAGAGGATATTTCCATATTTACCTTAGCAAGAAGAGTTACCAGATGCGTTTCCTCCTTGTAGAGCTATTTCCTAGGAACTAGTACCCTGAATCCCTGATAATGATTTATGGATCGCATCAACAAAACTGAGCATTTTCTATTATGTGGACTCTTCTAGTGTGACTGCTGTTCTGTTATATTGGTTTGATCAACATCTTGTCGCAATTGTAGGATCCGAAAGCCAGCATTTACATGGTATAGTGTTGCTAGGAATGTGGCCTCTGGGAATAGTAGTTTTCTCCTGAGGTCCCAAAATGATAGTTGCTGAGATTTGACAGGTCAGGAAGATGATGAACTATGCAATGGCAGAGGCAATCAAATATCTGGAGCTGTTCCGAAAATAGGGGAGCGAGGAAGAAGACCGATCAAAGGGGAAATAGTCCCCTTCGATGCGTACAAAGGAATGCAGCCCCTATTTTTATGCTCGACGTGGATGCCTGTGCAATACAGACAAGCGGGTTATGTTTGTGGTGGTTTCACGGGTTCCGAAGTGAAGAATCTTGCTCTAGCCGCGGTAAATCTGGGGTTTTTTCTGGAAAACTTATGGCTGGTTATGAGGTGGATAAGTTGTCTAATGATATGCCGCGGCTATTGTCTGCATCTTTGTATGTTGTATGCACCGTGGAACTGTATGGCTCTCTATGACCATTTTATTTCTCGAAATGTGCATAAAATATTTATTTTAAAGGGTCGAAATGTGCATAAAATATTTATTTTAAAGGGTCGAAATGTGCCAGCAAACCTGTTCTAAGGTCAGTGGTGGCACTAAACCAGCATCGTTGGGTGATTTCTTTTGGTGCACAAGTCACGGTCCATCCTAGCACAATGATCTCACAAGGTTCGAACCTATGCATCCTTTACCAAATATCTTTCGTATATTGGAGTGTATAGTATATGTGATGACACGTGAGTGAGACTGCATCCCGTTACTCGATAATCGCGTAAACATAGTTTCCTTTTCAATTTGCATTCATTTACTTTACAGCATTCGCAGCTTCTCTGTCAAATTTATTAATATTATGGAGAAAGCCAACAATATATCGTTAAGTGTTCGAGTTTTCTAGACGAGGCAAGCTCGAAACATGAATGATTATCGAATTTTACAGCTGTTATCAAGTCTTTTCCCTAAAAAAAGGGAGCACAACCCTTTCCACTCGAAATGGAACATTTTTTAAGTATTGTTGCAGGACTATTTCGACATCTAACGGATGAAAAATGAGAGATGGGCACATATCTGATGCAAGACATGGAACTAAACATCAGGTTTTTAATGCATTCGGAAATCGCAACTGTTAATGGAGTTTGAACATCATTAGCCTATGGAGAACGGAATCACCTCTGGGTATGTCTGCTTGTCACGTCAGCGACAAGATGGCGGATGTGTGGTGCATACCATTTCACTCTCTCCACATGTTCAACTTGAACATCCCAGGAAAGTCCTGCAAACCCAAACCATCGAGCATATCCGCTTTTTTCAGTTCCGGTGACCCTAGAAAAATTGCAGAACCACAAAGTGAAATGAATACCCTCAGACCTAGCAATTGCATCAATGGAAGTTGTGACGTGGCCGATCCACAATGTCTCCTCCGAGTCTTTCACGTTTCCATGCACATGTAGCACCCCGGCCTCCTTCCTGCGTCAATCCACCGTGCACATCATTTTAACTACTAAGCCCAGAGGGGTCTAGACCGCTTAAAAGTAGCATGGAACTCACAATCGAATATAAGGTGCAGATAGGGTGAAGAATGTTAAGTCATTGAACTTCTTTTCATTTAGTCTAGACACAAATGATTTCAAACCCATGCTGTTCACTTTCATTTCATATGAACATCTAAACGTGCATGCTGTGCTCATACAGAACCATCGTTCTGCGAGTCTTTCTCAGGCAGAAAGTAATTCTGCTGAGATCTGCAACACACTATCTCCTTAGTGCCTTCATGTCCTGCAAACACATAAGTGCAAAAAAGAACACAGAACATGTCCTAAAACTAGCAAAAATTCTCCAGAAAACTAGCAGAAAGTCTCCAGAAGCCTACTTCTCCCCTTTTTGCATCATCAACACATACTAAAAATCCAAATAAAATCTGTAATAATAACGTTTTGAAAATAGAATCAGAGGGGAAGCGAAGAAAGTGGATTATAATTTGAAGAAAATTGAATAATTAAACAAATGGAAGGAGGGAAATTTTTGGAAAGAAATAAATCCCAAAGTGAAATGGAAAAAATATATTTTTTCAAAATCTAAATTTGCAAACAAAGTTCTGATAGCACGCAATAAGGATCAATCATATCCATTTAGAAGGGATAATAAATCCCTAATTTGAGTCGTAATTTTGAGAATTTCTCAAAATTCGATGGTTTTGTGAATATATCACAGAGCTATGCTTTTGTGCTCACATATTCCACAATAATAGAATCATTCTGGACATGATCTCGAATGAAATTATGTCTTAGTTCTATATGTTTAGACCTTGAATGCTGAACATGATTCTTGGTCAGATTTATGGCACTGGTGTTATCACACCGTATTTGAATATTATCAAACTTGAAACCACAGTCCTCAAGTTTTTGACGCATCCACAGAAGCCGTGCACAGCAACTCGCTGCTGCAACATATTCTGCTTCTGCTATTGATAGTGCAACAGAAGCTTGCTTCTTTGAGTGCCACGATATGAGCATATCTCCAAGCAATTGACAGGCTCCAGAAGTACTCTTCCGATCGATTTTGCAGCCATCAAAGTCTGCATCGGAGTACCCTACATGATCAAATAATGATCTCCTATAATACCAAAGCCCTAGATTTGTAGTCCCAGAAAGATACCAAAATATCCTTTTAAGATGAGTTAAATGAGACTCCTTTGGTGCTGATTGGTATCTAGCACAAAGGCAGATGCTGAATAGATTGTCAGGCCTGGAGGTAGTACGGTATAATAAGGATCCTATCATGCTCCTGTAGAGGTTAGGATCTACATCCTTTCCTGTTTCGTTTTTCTCCACAATAGCCTTTGCGCTCATGGGAGTAAATAGATATTTTGAGTTGCTCAACTCATATTTTTTCAGAAGTTGTTTAGTTTACTTCTCCTGATGGATGAAAGTACCTTCTGATGTTTGACGAATCTGTAAGCCTAGAAAGAATATTAATTCTCCCATCATGCTCATCTCAAATTCTCCTTTCATGAGTTCGGCAAACTCATTACACAAGATATTGTTCATAGATCCAAAGATGATGTCATCTACGTAGATTTAAACTACCAGAAGCTCGGTTCCGTGCTTCTTTAGGAAAAGAGTTGTATCAACCTTTCCCTTTCTATGACCTTTTTCAATAAGAAATTGGCTCAGCCTTTCATCCCAGGCTCTTGGAGCTTGTTTCAGGCCATACAAAGCTTTATCAAGCTTACATACATGGTCATGCATCTGAGGATCAAGGTTGATCTTGGAAGTTGATTTATGAATGAGGAGTGAAGAAAAACGTTGATATCCGAATAAGATATTGTACGCGCGCCCTCCGGCCTAGCACGCGCGCTGTGGTTCGGACGATCCGAGGATCCGGGCCCGCTCCCCAAGGCCCAACCGGTCGACGTCACGACTCGAACGTCGGACGCTGCGGAAGGGAATTGGTTGATCCCTCCCTAGGTTCCTAACTGGGCCTGCTCGGGCCCTCGCCGACCGTCTCTGATTTCCTAAGAGGCGGCGGACGAAAGGAGGAGCATGATCCGAAGGAGGAACTTTCGGGAGGAATCGGGAGCGGCTCGTGTCGCCAGTTCCTCATCCAAAATGACTTCGTAAAAATGTTGTGTTTAACTTAGGTAAACGATTACGGAGTCGCCACCGACTTATTTTTTGAAAAGTGGTCTAAGTCGGAAAACCAGAGTAGGGTTCGGGGATCCCTAATTACTAACTCTTACACTTAAACATGCGAAAAGGGTGGCGTTTGCTCCAAAAGTTTGCTTTTGGTTAACGGGTGTTGGACCCGATTCGGGCATGACTCCGGACTCATGTCAATGTTTTACGGGTGTTGGACCCGATTCTGGCTTTTTTGAGCCCGAACTCATGTGTGTTGGTTTCACAAACAGCATGCGACGATAAACCTACGGGCCTAAGGCATGCGAACAATCACGGACAATTATTTAGATTAAAGAGAGCGGGAAAAGGTTGTGACTGCTGGCCTATGCACTTGTGCCCGCAGCCCGTTACATGTGGAAGTGAGTAATTCGGGGAGGCCCGCACCTCCCCTTTTGTACCTTCGATTTGTCGGTTGGGGTCGTATGGAGCATTTTCGCTACGGTCTCTCATGCGTCACTTGAAGCTGGAGATGGAAGCGTACGATCCGTCCTTCCTCGTCAATCATCGAAGCTTTGCTTATATGTGCATTCCTCATGTGATTTATGCGTAAAAAGGATGAACGTACTTAGACATGTTCTAAGTAAGAAAGCACAAAAGACTTCATGAAGCGATGAAGTTCAAAAGAGTGATTTACGTGAGGCGTTTGAGCCTGTTGACCTCGAATACTTCCCGAACGTCACCCGGGGTTGGTGAGTTGTATTTTTACATGCGAAAAACATCGGGATAAAAATGGTTAGTAAGTAATATATACATGATAAACACACGGCAGCTTTGGTACCTTTCATAAAAAACATGCATAACTTCCTGTTGAATTCATGAAAATACGCATATTTATACTTAAAAGAAAGCTCTTTAAGTCAGTAATCCAATAGCGTAAGTTTCAAATTAATCTAATGTCTGTAACGAAAGTTATGAACGAAAGAGTGAGATGTCCACATGCAGATTCGAGCTCCGACGGTTCTGCTGCTTCTCCAAACAAAACTTTATAACTTTTAACCCAGTTCACGAAAATTCGCTTATTTATACTAAAAACAAAGCTCTTAAGGTCAGGCATCTAATGGTGTAGATTTTATGTCAATACGAGTTCCACACAGGAAGTTATGAATGAAAGTGTGAGGGACCAACATGCAGATCCGAACCTCGGACAGTTTTGCTGCCTCTCAGAAAAACGTCTATATCTTTTAGCTCAGTTCATGAAAATGAGGCTACTAATACTCAAAACAAAGGCTCTTTGAGTCAGAAATCTAATGGTATAAGTTTTATGTCAATACGAGTTCCAAACAGAATGTTATAAGTGAAAGAATGAACTGTCGACCTGCAGATCCGAACTTACGGACGTTCAGATTCTTCGAAATCACTCTACTCGTGAGTAACTGCCATGTCACTTTAAAACCACTAAACCTTTATGCATGAAACTCTGTATACAGCTAGTATGATTTGTCTAGAGTATATTTAAAGTTTTGACGTACGGTAAAAATGCAAATGAGCTTGTCCAAACGTGCGAAACTCGACTGTATGTGACCAGTTTAGTGTTTTATTCGAAAAACCTAGGATAGGAACTCAAAATGAGATTGGTTGGTGTCCTTAGGTCCGTATTGAAGTTATGAGTCAAATGCAAGTGGTTTCACACGATTCCGACAAGCACGCAGAAAGATATGCAGCAAAAACCGAAGATTGCACCGGCAGATCCGAGGCATGGTTGGACTTACCGAGTTGTTTTGGCTGAATGGGAGGGCTGCAACACATCCTAACATGCTAGGACGTATGAAGGAAAGGGGATGTGGGAATCTTGGCCTGTTTTGGCGACCACAGGATGTCTCTGGGAGTTGGTTCTTGGTTGTCCAATCCTTGCGGTGCGGCTGCACAAATAAGAAAATGTCAAAGCAAAAAGGGAGTTCCCCCGCGAAGCTACGAGGTTATGAAAGGTGGTAGTTAAGTGCTCCTCATCTTTGGACGAGGGAAGGCAGATCCTAGATGCCGGAAAGAAGGCCTCGAACATAGAGTCGGTGAGAGGAGGATGTTGGAGTTTGTCCGGGGTTGTTGTTGTTTCTTCTTGCCGCAACCGACGACTTGTGAAACCGGGATGTGTCTTCCGCGGTTAGACTGGTCGGGGGGGTCTCCATTGCTCCATGAGCTTACCTTGGTTGAGAGGCTCGTTGGGAGGAAAGGGGAAGCTCCGGACGTCGAGGGAGGAGGTGTCGTGGTTTGGAGGATGCTCGGTGGGAGGATGCTTCGTGTGCGTGTGTTGCCGTGTGTGTTTTTCTCCTCTCTTCTTCTTCTTCTTCTTTTGACACCGAAAGCATCATGTGCCTTCCTCATAATTGTTCTTCATCATATTATTCCCCATCATGTGGTTCCCCTTAATAATTCTTCATCATATTATTCCCCATAATTGCTATGGGAGTGGGGATATTCATCATGTGGTTCCCCTCACAATTTGGGGGATTTACAATCATGAAAATAATTCTCCCCCAATTTGGGGTGTCGACAGATATTGAAATATTAATTTCTGTAAAACAATTTCTTTTTAACATTTTGAGGGACGCGTGCTCTTTTGTTTATAAAACGAGGTTGTACTCGATCATTATACAGAAGTAACAAAATAATAAGATCGCGATCGATCCTTTCCCGTGGACATGGCTTTGGGGAAATCGGGACAGACCGCTTCCGTGATCGTAGTTATTTCGACCCATGCTACGACGCTCTTTATGGATGCATGGACATGACCTTCTGCCATAATGGATGTCAGAAGTATTGTGAGCATTCCACAATACGCCTATATTGTAACGAGCATTGTAAGGCAACGTTCTGTCAGGTGGACCGTCGGCACTGCATAGCCGCATGCTGCATACAATGTGAGAATTTATGCCCATATCGCACGAGCTGCTTAGAGAAATGTGAGAAGCAGTTCTGTAATGTCATTCCTCGTGACGAAGGTTCAGTCGAGTCTGGTCTCCCCGGTACGTATTCAATACCCTACAAGGTGTAGTTCATCATGCCCAAGATTCTTACATTTCTCTGGCTTCACTGCATTTGCAATACACAAGATAACGTGAAAAATAACAAGAAAGTTAGACATCGTCATGAAGCTGAATCGATGCGAACCCAATCTAAATGCTCTTGCGAGTAGGGTATTGAATACGTACTGGGGAGACCAAACTCGAGCGAACCTTCGTCGGTGCGAGGAATGCCATTACAGAACTGCTTCCCGCATTTCTCTAAGCACATCGTGCGATACGGTCATAAATTCGTACGCAGTGCTGCCGGTCCTCCTGACAGAACGTTTGCTAACAACCCTCGATACACTGTGGGGGTGAACGGGAATGCTCACAAAATTTCTCACATCCATCATAGCAAAAGGTCATGTCCACCGCACCCGACAGAGCGTCGTTGCATGGATCGAAATATAACTACGATCACAGACGCGATCAATCCAGATTTCTCGAAAGCCATGTCCACGGGAAAGGATCGATCGCAATCGTATTATTTCGTTACTTCTGTCTAATGATCGAGTACAACCTCGTTTTATATACGAGCACGCGTCCCTTAAAGTGTTAAAAAAAATTGTTTTAAAGAAATTAATTAGTCTTTGTAAAGAAAGAATCCTACCTAACCTTCCACAAATAACACGAGACGTATTTTTAATATTTTTCAAGGAAAGAAATCGGAAGTAACTTTTCATTAAATTAATATTTCAATATCTTATTCGGATATCATCGTTTTTCTTCACTCCTCATTCATAAATCAACTTCCAAATATTTTTATTTTTTTACCTTATTTATGAGATTCTAATAACATTTGGAAGATAATTTCCATCAAACATATGTTAATAAATAGTGCTAATAAATTAAATAATATTTTAACTTACATTAGCAAAAAATTAAACATTTGGTATACAGGAAGACGCGAATAGAAGCATGTTCAAGTGATTAGATTTATCGATTCACGAGAGCATTGCGGCCATAATATCATACAAAGTTGTATGTGATATTACCAACCATATCATCCAAGATTTTAACTTCGGATCACATTCCTAACAATCTCTACCGAAATCCCTAAAATCTTTGAGATATCCTTCTTAGATCTCTCAGGCTCCGAAAGGCTCCCCTTTTACCGTCGCGTCTTCCTGAGCATGTCGTCATCACATGTGACAATCGCTCTACATTCCACGAGATCGCAGCACTTGCGCTTCCGAGCAACCATTATGCACTAAGACTCTAGTTCTCTCTTGCGCTCCGCACTGAATACCTTTTTGGTACCCTGAGAAGTCCCACCTATCGACCGTTCCCATACCTCTCCACCTGGAACTTTAACACGTTCCACCTCACTATTGACTTTACCGTCAATGCGAGCATCACCGTCGAACTACCTCTTCTGCTGTATCTTCTTGACACGCTCAAGCCTGTACACACTGCCCGTGTACCCGCGTTGGTAGCTAACGCTCCACCTGAAACTAGTAACCCACTTTAGATAACCTGATCAAATTCTCATGCCCTTAATAACATTGTCAACTACCTTGACTACGATCCCAAATTCCCCATGAACCCACACTAGTGCCCTAGCACCCACGTTGCTTTCACTATCTGCGGTTCACACACCTAATCATTAACCGGTAAAACTCCACCTCAATGCAAGAATATCAATCCTCAAACTTCTCCGCCTGGAACTAAAGAATCGTTCCCCCTTACTCAAAACGCGTCCGTCGATCCCGCAAGTATCTACGTCAAACCTGGTTCACTAACTCTTATCGACATTCTTTCTTGGCTCAGTCCATGAGTCAATGAATATATCTCTGTATCTGTGATTCTTCCAAGCATTCTTATTTTATCAATTTGCATTCCCGTCGACATCTTGCCCCTGCATCATTATCTTTCACCTTATCAAGGCTCACTCCCTTTGAACATCCGTCGAGGAAATTCGCCGATCTTAACGACCTTACTCTGATACCAATTGTTGGGGTGGAACCGTCGGCGCTGATGAGGAAATGCGGAAAGGATGATGGGGGGCGATGTCCTACGTAGAGATTTACGTTGTTCGACTAAAACCGACGTATGTCCACAGGGAGGTCCTCCTTGAGATTCCACCATAACCAACGAGTTACACGATTATAAGCCCTGAGAAAGTTTTATCTCGAGTCTTAGTAAAGAACTCTCTACCCGACTCTCCGAAAATTCTCACCGCTCACCGTGTATCACCCGTTCCCAGTATCACAACTCACTAGAGATCCTAAAGCGCTACAACCTGTCACATCCCTTACCCTAATTATAGAGTCTACCTTGCACTAACCCGTGGATCTCACCCATCTGACTGTCCTATACGAAGCTCCGAACAATCCATTAATTTATAATAGACAATAGAATATAGGACAATATCTTTCGAATATCCCATAATATCACACAAAGTTTTTTGAGATATATTATCTATCAGATTCTTCAATATTTCAATTTCGGATCACATTCCTAATAATCTCCACCTTAAGCCTTTTGAGATCTCCTTCCTAGTTCTCCCAAGCATCGAAAGGCTCCCCTTTCTTCTGTCGCGTCTTCTAGAGCGTGTTGTCACCACATGTGACAAACGCTCTATATTCCACACGATCACATCACTTGCGCTCCCTCTTTTGCGCTCCGCACTCAGTACCTTTTTGATACCCCGAGAAGCCCCTCCTATCGACTGTTGCCAAACTTCTCCACCTAAAACTTTGATCTGTTCCACCTCACTAGTGACGTCACCGTCAATGCGAGCTTCATCGTTGAACTACCTCATTGGATGTACCTTCTTGACACCCTCAAACGCGTTGGTAGCTAACGCTCCACCTGAAACTGGTAACTCGCTTCAGATAACGTGATCAAATTGTCATGCCCTTAAGAGCCTTGCCAACTCCCTTGACTCCGTCCCCAAATTTCACATGAATCAGTACTTGCGCCTTTGCACCCACGTTGCTTTCACTACCCGCATTCCGCCCACCTCATCCTTAACCGGTGAACTCTACAACCGTATTCCAAACATGCCCAACAATTTTAAGTCTTTTGTTTTTAACATATCCTTAAAAAATTAGAACCAAACAAAATATGTTCTAATTTTGTATTATTTGTGTTCTTTTGTTTGGATGAATTTTGTTCAAATTGAAATATATCGTATGACGTGTCTTCACTTAACGAGCTTTTAGGGCAGCGTCGACGTCTATAAAATGCGGCGAAATTTTACATTCCTTTTTATTTTTGGTTAACTTTTTTGTTTTTAAATCCATTAAATAAATTATCAATATTTATTTATTACTAATTTATTGATGATTACAATAATGTTAGATAGTTGATATCCTTCAATGATGAATCCGGAGGTACCCATGGTGCCTATACACTCGATGTTGAGTCCGAGAAGAAATGACAAATAATGTTACAACTCGGGTCTTTATGAAAATCAATCAACGCTTTTCGCCACTCTTGGTCATCTTTCATAAATTAAATTCTAAATATTTATATATTTTTGCGTTACTTATGATTATAATAATATTTGGAAAATATTTTTTATCAAACATATTTTAATAAATTAAGTAATATCTTAATTAATACTAGTGATAAATTAAACATATGGTATCCGCGAAGCCGCGAATGCAAGCATGTTCAAATGATTAGATGTAACGATGCTCGGGAGCATTTCGGCCATGGTTATTTCACTAAATTATCAAGGATGACGGACTTTATCAAGAACTTAAGTTTTAGGGCGCAACGGAAATAAATAATTTTAACTTTTATGCCCAAAATAACAGAATCTCGTGGTACTTATAAAATTTAGATAAATAGCAACATAACCTTATCCGGAATTCGTACCTTATAATTTCCGAATAAACAAAGTGTAATCGCAAACAATCGAGAGCCCCACGTGTGACTCCTTCAGAGATATCCACGCGCACGCAATCACGAACACTCGACAATCCGGTAGGTGCTAGCCTCTTGGATCGAAGAAGAAAACTTTCGAAAGCAAAATCAAATCAAAATTGTTTCCCTTGTAGGGATTTACCTTTCCTGGTTTTCTCTCCCAAAAACTGAAAAGAAATCTCACCAGAGAATTTTAGAAAAAGAAAAACTCTCTGACGACCAGAAAGCCATCACCCGATTTTTTCTTTCCTTATTATTTTCTTATGACGTCTGATTGAATTCAAATGATTAGATGTAACGATGCTCGGGAGCGTTTCGGCCATGGTTATTTCAATAAATTATTAAGGACGACAGACTTTATCAAAGTACATCGGAATTATTTCATTAGGACGGTTCACAGCTTCTTACACTCCACAGGCTTCACTGCATCTTCAATACACAAGAAAACGTAAAAGATAACGTTAAGTTTATATATCATCGTGAAGTAGAATCAACGCGAATCCCATCCACATGCTTTTGCTGGTGGGTATTTGAGTACATACCGGGAGACGAGACTCGAGCGAACCGTCGCCCAAAGTAGGAATGCCATTACAGAACTGCTTTCCGCATTTCTCTAAGCAGCTCGTGCGATATGGCCACTGATTCTGACACTCGATGCAGCATGCAGCTTAGCAGTGCTCACGGTTCACCTGACAGAGCGTATCCTTGCAATGCTAGTAACATTATAGGCCTATTAGGGAATGCTCACAAAACTTATCACAGGCGAGATGGCAGTGATCTCACTCTGCATCAAAGACCTTGGTTTCTAGCTGATAGGAATAAGTGAAGAAGTTTGGCCAACATAGGAATGTGGACATCATGCAGCTGGCCGTGGATGCTCCAATCGTCATGTTCATAACCACGATCTGGAGCTGAATGGCTTCCAATGGGGAAGCCCCTCCCATAATCATGCCAGTCATTGCACCGGGGAGTGAGATGAGCCCCGCGGTCTTTGCACTGTCAAGCACCGGAGTTAGTCCGATGACCACTGCTCTCTTCACCTGCGAGATCGTCGCTTGCTTGGGGTTCGCTCCCAGAGCCAATGCTGTCTCTACCTGTAATGAAAGATTTACGCAAAACACGTCCCTGAGCGTTGCAGAAAATAGGCGAATTCTTAATATTAAGATGATGAAATAACAGTCTTCTTAGTCCCTCTCATATTTATGGCCACAGCCAATGGCTGACCTGATCCTTCTGCATCTTGACATCGTCGCGGAGCCTTTTCATGGTGACACCAGTAGAGGTCATCGCATTCCCGACCATCTTGCCAGAGACTGGAATCACAAAGCGGGGAGGGAAGGGAAAGACATTGAGCAGCAGAAGCAGCGACATCGTGACTGAAGTCCCTGCCAGAATAGAAATTCCAGCTATGTACTTCCCCTGAGGCACGTGCTTTGCTCGCTGACCTGCCGTATGACCCGCTACGCATACCTGAAACCATTACCCCAAATCCTCACAATATCTACTAAAAACAAACCTTTGCAGCATAACATGAAGCGCCGAAAGTTTCACTGTCATCCAATATAGCTCCACGTTCTTTCAATCTCCATTTGATCTGATGCCGGGCACCAATATAACTGACACCATACACAGATGTCATGACTGTCTGCTTTACTAGTTTCCTATCGACCTGGCATAAATCAGCCATGAATTGTAACAATTCAAGATGTCTGGTTCTAATGAACCATGAGAAAGTGCAGACAACCTGACTAAGTAATGCTCTTGCATGAAGTGCACAAGGAAACACCTCGGGATCTTTTTGTGCATCTCGCTGCATCATATCAAGGACTCTGAAAGATAACAAAAGTATGAATTCTTTGAGGACTGTATCCCCAGAATACAAAGACAATAGAACAGGCACAATCTTGGCAACGTTTAAAGTATTAAATGTTCCCACTACGAGTAACTCAGCACGATGTGTTTTTTCCGGCTTCACAATGAAAAAATAAAAAATATAATGATAATAAAATTTACCGAGCAAGCTTTCTAGCAAATGTAAGGTTGTTCATGTAGTGACCTGTTGATCATGAATGCCAGATCTATTGAAAAGGATCTACAAGGACACGACAACATAAGTATGCACATACCCTCCCCTGAACCACCTAGGCAGAGAGCTCTTCGTGCCTTTGCACCTCCTATAGTTCAAGGAATCATGACAATCATAGCAAGCCATCAAATCAACAAAGTGCCATAAGCTGTCAAAAATGAGCAAGTCTAGCAAAAACTCGAGGCATTGGCTACATGAAGCCAAGATAGCCGTGGCAAAATCAAAGAAAATCTAATAACATTTCCAAACAAAGGGCAGGGACTAATTTATTTTACCAAATAACATATCTAACTAAAACAAGAGCATGCCTCCATGGTAAGGTTCCCTGGTGTATGTGACAAATATGACAGGGGTTCACGCATTGGGAAAATACTGCTGGAGAAATATCTAAAAAACCGTACATTCTACTGGTCATTTCAATGGCTGCACTAGAGTTTGTTTTTCCAACAAGAATTTTGATAATGCAGCCTGAATACAGAAGACCCAAATGCCAGAATGGTTGGAAAGACATCTACTGGAGCATTGCACAGTTTCTCTCCCAAGTAATACGAAAGAATAAAATTGTAAAAAGTAATACCTGGTGCACAGGGATACTTGACAAAAATGTTTCAGGTGATGATGGGCCTCTCAAAGCTTCTGTGAGATTGATGCAAACTGCCAAGCACTGGAATGGATCTTCAGCATTCAACCACCATCGTTTCCCTTCCAGAGGGCGGTCCGCTGAGTCAAGTATATCATCCCAGTGGCTTTCAGTAAATGCTACTCGATCTTCTCAAGACAACTTCTCCACACCGCCTGCAATGAATCTTTAGCCAGCGTATGCCTGACTTTCCAAGAGGACGACCCTCAGCGCAATCTCCAAAATGCCATGGCACAGATCTGAACCAAGACGGATTAAATAAGAATGCATTGGATAGGCACGCCTTCTGAAATCAAGGTTATGTGGATAATAGAAGCCTTCTTCATCTTTCATCTTTCTCGCAACCTGCAACGCAGGACCAAGAACTGCTTTAGAGGTCTTAAGGAGAATGCACAGAGTCAATCGAGAGGCACACGACGTGCGCAGTATCATAGATTGGGTGAAAACTGCATGTCTTACTGCAAGCTTGAGTTCAATATCACACCACAGAGAATGTCGCTCCATGTTCTCCTTTTGAACAGATTTCACTTTCCACTTCCACTTTTTAATCAATAATTCATCCTCCGTTTCTGGCCTGACTGCAACGGGAACCTGCAAAGCATGAAAGGGGAATCTTTCGCATTCTTCTTACAAGGATCAAGCAAAAAAAGAAGACATCTTAGCATGTAATAAAAGTATTACAAGAGAATTGATCAGACAGCGAGCCATGATGCAGCACTAAATTTCTCCTTCTCATGACCAGACAAATTTAAGGCGTACATATGGCATCTTAGCAGAAATGTCCAAAGGTAATGTTGCGTGTATATGCAGCCATCCTCCCCCCTTTACTAACACTGTCCTGCTAACATGTGCATATTCCACAACAGAGAGAACCCTTTTGTTTACCCTCCATCTTGTTGTCCCTAGCGGGTCTTGCTGGATTAGTGGATCGCAGTGATGTAAGTTACATTTACTTAATGCCAATCAGTTGCTTGCTGGATTAGTGCTCGAAGAAACCTCACCGTTCCGAAAAGCACCCATATCATAAAAATTCAAACTCGGTCGGGAAACTAACTCGACTCGAGACCCTAAAGTCTCAACTTCTCCAGCTGAACCGGTCGTTTCCAGCGCACACCCAAGAAGCCCCGGGCACCGAAACTAAAGGGCTTCCTGGGGGACCTAACCCCGGAGTCCTTAACGAGTGTACTACACGTCGTGGTTGAAGATGGAGCAAATTTCGTCAGTTCACAAAATCATGTTTTGCTTACGGCAGAAAGTTTTAACCCCGGTGATCTGACAGGTTCGATATAGCAAAGTTTGAAATAATAAGAAGGTGATCACAAAGTAGCCTCAAAATGATCGGGATGGGTATAGGCAGTAAGTGACTTTTTTAAGGAGGGTTTTAATGAATAAATTAACTAACTTGAAACTAAAACAATCAGGTTATCATAATTCTTCTTCATATTCATTTTAATAAGTTTATATCATCTTTTGTAATTTATTATTTTAATTTATATTTTTAAGTTGCAAATCTTTTTTAAATCTGATTTGATGATTTAAAATCAAGTTTTTTCGTTACTTTTAATCTTTTTTTTTTGTTGCCCGCCCGATTTTCGAAGCTTTGCTCCGACTAATCCGGACTCGACCCGGGTAAGACACCTGACAATGGTGGGTGAGCCTTCCAACAGGGGTGGCTGCGTACGGATATGCGACTGACTTTCTCTTACATGGAGTTCGTACAAAATATGCTCGACCGTGTTTATATAATGTGTTTGAATACTTAGTTTATCTCTTAGTTATTCTATTCCTAATAAGACTCTAAACCCTAAAAGGAAGTACGGATTATTATAAAAATATTTTAATCCCATAGAAGCCAAAAAAGCGTGAGCATTTAATATTTTGACACACCGAGATATGGAAATATTGAATTTTGAAAGTTTAAAAAATATATATTTTATAATTTCGATTCTGAATTTAAAAATCGGTATTTTGATATATCATCAAAGTGAATCGAACGTAAAACATTAGTTATTGATAGCATTAAAAAATATGTAAAATTATATTATATGACGGGTGAATGAAATATCGATCGTATTATGTTAAGGTTTTATTTAATTTTCACTAGAAAAAATTTAAAATTGGCCAAATTAAAATAGTAATAAAATTTTATGACGAAATTATATAACAAATTAAGTTAATGACAAAACAAAATGCTAAAAGTTAGGTCGTAATGTATATTTTGTTCTTTGTTTTAAGTGAAAGAAAATATACTTTTTAGGGAACAAAATGAAATGAGACTTTGAAGGTAAGGATTTAACAAATTCCGAAACATGGCATAAATTAAAATTTATGCTTTAGCTTACTTCCTTGTATCCAAACATGGCATAAATGTTTGATGGGCCTGGCCTCTCTTCGGCCCATTTACCTGAACTTGGTTCAGACCAAATTCCTCTTTTTAGTTTAGTTAGTTAACCAATTGCCAACAATGTCTTTGATTATGACATTACAAGTTATATCATCTTTTAACATATCATCGGCTGAGCTAGGGCGGGTATCTGGACTAATTGGAGTCAGAGCCCGAACCCGATATCGACTGCGTGACCCGTCATCGTTTGGCGCAACAATATGCGACTGACTTTCTCTTACATTGAGTTCGTACAAAATATGCTCGACCGTGTTTATATAATGTGTTTGAATACTTAGTTTATGGAGTTATTGATGACACTAAAATTAGGAGGAGGAAATTAAACTGTATGATTATGATTTTAATAAATTATTTTAAATAATTATGTTAATTATATAGCGTATAAAAGAAATTACTACTTACTAAGTTTAAGTTGAGAGCCCATTAAAAAAATTTAAAAATAAACAAATATCGGGCATCCTAACAAAAAAAAGTGAAGGATAATTTTTATTTAATTCAAAGTCAAAACTTTATATATTGGCAAAAAGTTCGAGTTTAACATTTATTTTAGTAAATTTTACAATTTAGAAATTTCGAATTACTCATACATTTGAGTGTTTTGTTTTGGTGACATTTACCAATTCTCATAGTTGTAATAATAAATAGCTGCATGCCTTTTGATTATTCAATTTGTGTAAGATTAAATTAATTTTGAGAAAAAATAAATACAAATACAAATACAAATACTCGTACAATTTTTATTTTGTGACAAACGTATGTTTTCATTTTTAAATTTTAACGATATATCAACTTTAAAAATAAACACAAATACTTATTTTTTTCTCGCATAAATTTATACTCTTATATTTTTCTCAATAAAAATTTACATTTTTTTATTATTTTGATGATAATATTAAAACTCTTGTGTGTTTTTTTATTTTAAATTTTGATGGGCAAATTAAGTAAGTTAAAAGCTGAAGTTGGATAACAACGACTGATACTGTCAAAAAATACGTAAAATTGATGAATGTCGTATAATGTTTTATTAAGAGCCGTTACTATGGGCAACATGGATTATAAAACGAATGAATGGAATGTTAAACTCCGTTATTATAGGACACCGATCAGACTATGTTAATACATATTTGACTATCGCTATAAGAAATTTAAGATCATTAAAAAACAAAAGTTAATAATAAAATTATATAATAAATTAAATTAAAAGTAGATTCAAATTTGAGTTTGAATCTAAAAATTATTTGACAGAGTGAGTTGTATCCTCATCTTCCATTCGTCAAAGTGACGTGTATTCTCATCTCTGATTGGTCAGATGTTTTCGGACAAATTCAATTTCTCTCCCATAATTTAAGATTAAGGATTTAAAAGGTTTCGATTAAGGCGAATAATTCCGGGCTACTTAGGGTAAAAATTTCCCAATTGTGGGAAATACCTAAAGTTTCGATCTTTGGGGTGATAAGGAATTGGGATGGCGCAGGCAGTGGAGGAATGGTACAAGCAGATGCCGGTGATCACCCGGTCTTACCTCACGGCTGCTGTCGTCACCACGATCGGTTGTACCCTCGATGTAAGAAATGGGGTCTTAAGAAATGGTTTGGATGTGTTAGTTGTTGTGATTGTGTTGATCGTTGAGTGTTTTTTTTCTTTTTGTGGGTTTTTGGCAGATAATATCGCCGCACAGCCTGTATTTGCATCCGAGGCTGGTGTTCAAGCATTACCAGTTCTGGAGGCTCATAACCAATTTCTTGTTCTTTAGGAATATGGGTAATTCTGTTCTTCCTTTCTAGGTTTCTGGGTATTCTGTCGAGACGGCATTATTGTTGTGATGGATGCTGATGCTTTCCTATGGTTTGGAGAAGGGTTCTTGGGATAGTTTTTACAAGGGGTCTTTGGCATTATTGTTGTGATGGATGCTGATGCTTTCCTATGGTTTGGAGAAGGGTTCTTGGGATGGTTTTTACAAGGGGTCTTTAGTTGGATTTGTTTGGAAATTTGTCCTAGTTTTTGGAGATTGAACTATGTGCACCTGTTGTCTTTGGGGTAGTAGCTTAAGTATTATTGCTTTTCCCGGAGAAGGATAAGCTACAATGCTCGCTAGACCATGTTTGGGCACGAAAATAAGTGATCTGATCGTTTGTGCTTCCGTTTTGTAGTGTTCCGAGTGCTTGGTAAATTGAGCTGATGAGTGAGTGAGAGAATGAATGAATTTAGAGAGAAGCGAAAGACATTGTGAGATATCGTCCATGTTAGAATCACTTAGCTTCTGTAATAGAACTTGGGGACAAATCAATATATAGTTCTTGACTGGATTCATAGCAACATGTCAAAGTTGAAAGACTTCAGGTTTTGACTTCCTTTGGTTTCTCTAACTTTTTTGTTGTTGTATTGATCCTTGCATTGCAGATTTGGACTTCTTGTTTCACATGTTCTTTCTTGCTCGGTACTGCAAACTTCTTGAAGAGAACTCTTTCAGGGGAAGGACAGCGGACTTCTTCTACATGCTCTTGTTCGGTGCCACCGTCTTGACTGGAGTAGTCCTACTCGGGGGAATGATTCCGTATCTCTCCGCATCATTTGCTAAGATCATATTTCTAAGCAACTCACTCACCTTCATGATGGTTAGTCATTTTTTGTGTCATTTATGTCTATATCTAGAGTCAAATCAGAATAAGCAACCTCCCAGAGTGATCGCTTGGCTTCCCCGTGAAAAACAAATGCAGGTTTACGTGTGGAGCAAGCGGAACCCCTTTATCCATATGAGCTTCTTGGGTCTGTTTACTTTCACAGCATCTTACCTTCCTTGGGTAAGTGACCGTGCCTCATGTAATCATTACCATAACTCGAGAACTGGGTATTACCACAAGTACAAATTTCATGGATTTGGCCGGCATTTTGCAGGTTCTGCTGGGCTTCTCAGTCCTCGTAGGTGCGAGTGCTTGGGTAGACTTACTGGTGAGTCCATGAACATTATGTTGTTGGATGCCGCGAGAGAGTTACCTGTCCTGTTGTTCTGATTCTAGAATTTTGATCTGGTTGTCAATTAGGGAATGATAGCCGGCCATGCCTATTATTTCCTAGAGGACGTCTATCCACGGATGACGGGCCGGCGCCCTCTAAGAACTCCGTCCTTCATCAGAGCATTGTTTGCAGACGAGGCTGTCGTGTTTGTTCGGCCGGAGAATGCGAGGTTTGCGGCTCCTCCTGTCGAAGATTTGCACCAGGACTGATCAATCCTTTCTTCTCTCGGAGGGGGAAAATAGGGAAGCGGCCATACTTGGGAAAATGGACATTAAGAGAGAATTTTTAAAAAAATTATGAAATACGTTTATAATTTGTAAAACTCCCTCAATTTCAATTGTTCCCGAACGTGCAATATGCCAAATCCAGATAAGTATTAAATATACAAAAGATCGGCAAACAATACATTCTTCCTCAAACCTCTCTAAATCAGCAAACCAGCAATTCTTCTAAGGCCGTCTTATTTTACAAGAGTGAAAAGGACACCCAAAAGCCAAGGCATCACACCAGAAAGATTGCACAGGCTGTGCAAGATGAAGTTGAAAAATTAAAAGAATTGACAACTCCAAGACCAAAAACAGGTAACTGATCCTAACTTTTCCGTCTAGGGATGCCTACACGAGGACAAAGGAACGAATGAGTTTAGTCTCATAACCTGCGAACAAACGAAACACTGGGATTCTCCCCACATGAGCACGCTCAACCTAGGAGACAGAATGAGTGAGCAGTTGGCTCCCCCAGCCTTTGCTGTTGTATAGCATCAACCTGGTGGCTCTCTTCAGTTGGAAGAATCACTCATGTGCAGCTGCTTGGCTGCAAGAATCTGCCAGGAGGAAATTTCGTTTCCAGGGATGATTGTCTGCTTAGACTATCGGATTGGGTGATATTGTGCAGATATCCTCTTGGGCGGCAGCTTGCGTAGGATATAGAGAACTAAAGCAGAAGGCAGGATCTCGACTAGCTGTTATGCATGGATGGAGATCACGATGTCAAGCAACAGATGGAAGAGGTCCAGAGAATATTGGGCACACAAGAAGACCTAAACTAGGATAATACCATGTAGTATATTAAGTTGAGTATTGGATGGTCCAAAACATCAAGAGATGCATCTGAATCAAAAGCAGACAAAAGTACCTGCAAATTGAGAAGTAACAGAAGCAATCAGGACTTTCAAACTTAAAGGAGCTAATTCGCGAGTTCTTCAGGACTAGACACATTACAGCAAGGAGATTGCCAAATTCCCTTCTCCTCCCCCCCAAATTACAAACCATATGCAATTCAGCATTTGCTAATGCTATTTTAGGTGTTTAACCAGAGATCTTGAAATGATCATCAGAGCTACTTGTGATGTAGAATTTTCTCACTTAAACTTACCACAATACATCTGATGATAAAGCAGGTGAAGCATATGGCTGTAACAGATCCCACCTGTGTGAAAGGCATCACTCTATCAATAAGCTAGAGAAATATGTTCGCCTACTACGGGAAACTTACAGTTCTAAATACCAATGAGATAGAGCGAGCAATACATCACATCTGTCAATTTGTTAATTAGATTAATGAGACTCAAAACTCAGCAAAACTACAAAAATCCACCATCTAAACAGCCGATTATGCAAAATGAAGCATTTTAGTTTTAATTAAAAGGGAAAATTTCCATGTATGCATTCGTGCACCTTTTCCTTATGCATGCCATATCTGAGATAATAAGCTTTTCTTGTAACCAAGGATCCAAGACATGACTAGCAGATAAAACAGTCCGACAGAAAACTATAGAACCCCAAAAAAATACCTCGTGTAGCTTTTTCCTTCTTCCTTTAGATTCAATAGGGAAGCGTCTCAGCATCATAAACAGCCTGTTTCATTTACTATGATTGGTGAAAATTTACTTCAAATCATGCAACCAGATAACTAGACAGAGAAATAGAGGACATTGAAAAATCAGAAAGACTATTGTCTTAGCTCCTATAACCAGAAAATTACCTTCCTCCATAAAGTAAAAAACCTAACGCGGCAATAATAGAGATCACTGCAATAAAAGAACTTCCGTATCAGCAGAAGACAAATAAAACCCTAAGGAGATTAGAAAAAAAATTATTCATAGAATCATGCTATAAAGCAAGCATGACCTGCAATAAAGATCTTCCCAATAAATTCCACCACGCTATTGTCATCTATCCACAGGTATATCCAAATGCATATCTGATAAAGAAACATTGTAGGATCATAGGAGGTGTCGAGGAAAACATGTAAGAAGGCACTGTGTAGCTCAGAGGAAAATGATCACGTGTGTACTCTTAAATCCACCGTATGAGTTTGAATTATAAATGTACTCTTGGCTCCTTTCTTGTCATTAATTTTATTAGTGATGCCCACTCTTGCAGTGATACTATAGAAAACAGAGTGGTTCAAGAGAAGGAAAATGAACCAACTGCACTGCATCTCTTTGAGCAGAAAATATAATTATTTATCTTCTTAAATGCTTTAAACACTCACTAATGGAATTGGCGCAATGTTCTTTTTAATTCAATGGCCAACTCACTCCATGAACAGGGTCTACCAACTGAGTCGCGTGACAGTGTTATTCTTATGTGAAAGTAAAAACTCATTGTTATGTTAATGTAATGGGGAATGTTTTGAAACATCAGTTGGATAAAAGGAAGCAGGTTTATCTAACCAGTCTACCTGAATAACGTAGATCGCGCCATTAATTGACATATAGAATATCTTAAGCTTATCCGTCGGCAAGCTCCTGGCCTGCTCGGAAACAAAGACCATAGGATTAGAAATAGAGGTGAGAAACCAACAGCAATTGACGTGAATAAAAAGAATCACAGGGCATAAGGGGCTTACTTGGTGATATATCTCGGCCCAAAAAAGAACGAGCAGGGTGTAAGTAGAGAAGAACAGGAGGCCGGGGAGATCTAACAGCACTAACATTATAACCTAGAAGAAGAAGAAAACAACACAAATTACACTCAGAACTCAAGAAGATATTACTAAGTCCAGCAGGATTGCCGATTACCCACTGGACTTGGCATAGCATACTGTAAAATGAGGCGACCTATTACCAACAAACAATATCGCTAAATTCCACAAAATTGAACCAGAGAGACACAGAAAAGGCAAACCTTGGGCTGCAAAGCGAAGACCTCGTGGTGAAACCCAAACACGACAGCCCGAACTGCAGAATCCGCACACAAAAAGTTAAAACCTAGCACCAAATCCCCATCCAACCGGTCCATAGATCGCCTATAACTCACCTCCGTTCACAATGAAGTTCATGAGATGGAAGACCTTCTGAGTAGTCCATCCGTACTCCGGCACTCTCAACTCGATCCGTATCAACTGGATCTGCAACCAAACCAATCCAGTCCAAGCCAATCCAAATCAGCAGCGATCCAACTCCACCGAAACTGATCGAACTGGCTGACTAACCAGGGCAACGGAGGCGACGACTGCGTAGGCGCCGCAGAGGAAGAAGAAGATGCCGTCCTGGAACTCGGTAGAGTCGTTGATGTCGTCCCACCAACTCCCCGCCACCAGTGACGCCGGGAACCGCCGCATTCCGGCGGGGGTGCAGCAGCCGCTAGGGTTCGTCCCGGCTAGTAAAACGACGTCGTTGGGGAAGGAGTGGTGGGAGTGGTGGGAAGAAGCATCGAAAGCTAAGAGATTTGGTCCTCGAAGGGAGTGATTAACAGAGTAAAGGGACAACCCCACGAAGGAGATGGAGACCAAAAAGGGCGCGTTGGAAAAGGCTACAGTGAGTATGCCGGTGAGTGACCGACCAATAAGATTTCGCCACCTGTGGTTTGTCTTGATTGGGGAGTGCTGATGGCCACGTGGTGCGAGCGAAGATATGCTGTAAGAATATTCTCTCTTTTAAATGTTCCGTTTGGTTTGTAAAAAATGTATGTAATTTTTTTACCTGCTTCTAGTAATGCATGCCGTAAAATAATTAAACAGTAAGTGTTATTTTTTTCTTTCTGATTAATTCGGATTCAATCCGGGTAAAACACGTAATTATAATGTTATGTGAGTTTATCTGAATAGGTAGTTGCATGTGGTTTAAACACAAGACATTTTTATGTAAATTCAAACTATTAGTAAATTTAAATTTCTTACCACTTGAACATTTCCGTTATTGTTATTGTGTGAAATAGTAACTTCCTTGCATATTAAAGTAAAAATAAATAAATATGTATTTTTTTTTGTAATAAATAAAATAAAGAGGTTCCTTAGTGGTGTATTTTTTTACCACAAACCAAACAAGGCATTAAGTAAAAGTTGCGGAGTTTCTTGTCATCCTAATCTTTGTTCTTTATTCCTAATTCGCCGCTATCGTTACAGCGAGGTCTCCTTGACAGCTTCTTTGATGAAAAAATATTTAAATTTTTAATATAAGCTGATGCGACATAAATAATAATAATAATAATAATATAATTGGTTAGGTTGGTCATTAAAAAAAATATAAATCGGCAGTCGTGTGATGTGCGTGTTGTCTGGTGTCCAAATCCAAAAAAGGACGGCGCTTTCTTATTACATCATGGTCGGCCCTTTCCCCCCTTCCCACGTCCTTTTGCAAACATTTTCCTTTCAAAATAGAATTAGCGCCACTTTGGTAAACCTTTGTAGCTGCCGCCATGACCATCCTATTCCAACTAATCTTTTACTTTTTCCAAATAATACCACTACCACCATAATTGGTAGGTCGAGTCCGACTGTCGTCGAGTATAACTGAGTAAAATCTTGAAAAGTAAAAAAGTTCCATTTCCTTTCCACCCGGTATAAGTCAATTATTATTATAATTGTCCGTGGATAGTTCATTTTTATCCTTGACCACTTTTAAGCTATGGAATGGTTTTCGCTCTATTTTCATGGTATTCACCGTTCGATTAGTTTAAAACGGCCGAAATGGAATCGCAGTTTACATTCCATTAGATTATTCGCCCTGAACTGGGTTCCAAACGCGCCGGTAAGGAGAACTGAAATCCTCCTTGGAGATTATAATACAAATGGAAGTATATTCGTAAGGTCATCAGGTGGCATGACAAAAATCTTGATCCTAATTTAATTATGACCCGTGCAGAAACTTGTTTTAATATAGCACATCAAAGTAAGAATGGGGAAAACAAGCCCGTACTAAGCCTATGGCATATAAGTCTGCGAAGAGGGAAATACTGCTAAGTTAACGAAGATCATAAAAAATTTTGACTTCGAGATTTTTGGGAAAAAGGTTATGAGACAACATTCCTATGATCTGAAAAGATTTCAAGTGGAGAAAATCTGGGGACACGTTCCTAGTTATCTGATTTAATATAAGAAAGAGAAACTATTAAGTTTACGACGTGGATAAGAGCCATGTCTACTAGGATCAAATTATACCAAGATTCTACGGAGTTGATTGATAGGGCCACGATCTGGCAAAATATCCTAAGAACGTGGAATACATCCTAAGTATATCAAAGATTCAGTATAAAAGGGAGAAGATCTTCCTGAGGAAAAAACACAACAATCAAACTCAGATACATTTGCATTGATCGTCACCCTTTAGATTTAGTTAATAGGTTTCCATACCCCGTCCTCGGTGAAAACAAAAGATTCCCCTTTTATGTGGAAAGTAGGGGCGGATGTAGCTAAGTGGATCAAGGCAGTGGATTGTACTCGCCAGGGTTCTTGGTCTTCACTTCCACCATCAAAGTGAGCAACCGTAACCCTGATAGCCAATCCCTGCCTTCACTCCATCATCTTGGTGAGCAAACGTAGCCTCGACACCAAATATCCGCATTCGTTCCACTGTCTGGCATTCACATCCGTCACTACCTTTAACCATACTCCGTCCGCCATTCCTCCAGAAACCGATTTTCACCACTCCAGTCCGCAAGTCCACGGCACCAGCAATAAGTCTACGGCGTCACCACCATTAGCACCAACAACTTTTTTATGGCTATAAACTTTTTAGTTCTATTGTAAGACATCATTTGATATTGTTTAATCAATTCAATTCATCTTTTTTTTTACTGGCGACCACGTCCGAATCCCTGTGAGTAATCGTGCAAAATATTGCCAACGTAATCTTCGGCACGAACGACTTCATTGTGATTATTTATTGGCTATAGACTTTTCCTTTATAATAAATTAGTTAATGTAGTACCAAATAACACCTGAGGATCCGTGGCGCAATGGTAGCGCGTCTGACTCCAGATCAGAAGGTTGCGTGTTCGATTCACGTCGGGTTCAAACCCCCGATCCTCTACACGGCTCTCCACCCATTTTAATCCTAATTTAACTTTTTACTTTCAATCCCACCGTCCATTCTCCCCCCTTCTACCCATCCCAAAGATCCAACCATTTAAAGTTCAGAGTCCACCACCATTCCCTACGCCTTTCCTCACACGATCAATCCCTTACCCTTTCCATTCTTCGACTTCGCGATCAGGCCAAACCCTAGCAAAACCCCTGACTGCAACGAAATGTCGGCACTCCGTCGCATCCCGCCCTCGATCCGCCGCCACTTCTCCTCCTCCGCGGCAGCGATACTTTCCCCCGACTCGCCCAACGCCGTCCTCACTTCCTCACAGAAGACCCGCTCCGCCCTCTCCCTCCTCAAGTCCGAGACCAACCCCGGCCGAATCCTCGACATATGCCGCGCTGCGTCGCTGACCCCAGAACATCACCTCGACCGCATCGCCTTCTCCGTCGCTGTCACCAACCTCTCCAAGGCCAATCACTTCAGCTCGATCAGGGAGTACATTGACGAGCTGGTGACCTCGCGGCCGGACTTGCGGAATGAGAGGTTCGTCTCCCACGCGATCGTGCTCTACGGCCAGGCTAATATGATCAATGATGCTATCGAGATTTATAAGCGGGTGGACGACTTGGGTGTCGGTAGGAGCGTTAGGTCGTTCAATGCGTTGCTGTTTGCTTGCATCGTGTCGAAGGAGTTTAACGAGATGAAGAGGGTGTTCCTGGATTTTCCTCGGATGTACGGGGTGGAGCCGGATTTGCTTAGTTACAATACGGTTATTAAGGGGTTTGCAGAATCCGGGTCTATTAATTCGGTCTGGTCGATTTTGGCTGAGATGGATAGGAAAGGGATTAGGCCTGACGCGACCACATTTGGGAATGCATTGGTGGGTTTCTACAGAGAGGAGAAGCTCGAAGATGTGGGGAAGTTGGTTAACTTGATGAAGGAGAAGTACGGGGTTAAGCAAGGGGTCGGAGTGTATAATGTGAGGATACAAGGGCTGTGTAAGATGAGAAGGTCAGAGGAAGCGATGGCTTTGATGGATGGTATGATGGAGAGAGGCATCAAGCCTAATTCAGATACGTATCGTAACCTGATTCACGGGTTCTGTAAGGAAGAGAAGTACAAGGAGGCGAAGGAGTTGTTCAGGAAAATGGTGGATAGGGGTTGTCAGCCTGACAGTGAGTGTTATTTTAACTTGATTTATTTTCTGTGTAAAGGCGGACAGTTCAGAAGCGCCCTGAATTATTGTAAGGAGAGTATGGGAAAAGGTTGGGTTCCGAATTTTGGAACGATGAAGTCGCTGGTTATGGGGCTTGTCGGAAGAAACATGGTCGAGGAAGCGAAGGAGCTGACTGCACAAGTGAAAGAAAAGTTCCCCGGAAAGGTGGGGCTTTGGGAAGAAGTTGAAGCTGCTTTTCCTCAGTGAGGCAGTATCTCTGTTCTCCTTAGTCAAATGGTCGATCAATGTGCCGTAGGAGCTGAGGAAGCTTTTTTTCTGGAACGGGTAGGGGTATTGGTTTTTGCTTTATTCATGGTGTTTCTCCTTCAGGCTGGTACTAAAGAGACACGGCTAGCTGAGAAGGTGTTACGTAGCCAGGAGACGGAGGAGAAAGGAATTCGTTTCCTGATAGTCCTTCCGGCTTTGTATGAGATCTCTTCTATGCTTACATTTGTAGGAACAAACTGCTGGATGAGGGCTGAGGCTGAGGGACAGGGACCAGAATTTATATGTCATGTAGGAGCTTTGTTCAATAAAGTCGGGACCTTCTCTAGCCGTCGTTGGCGTGTTGGTACAAGCCTACAATCCAAGTGACATTTTGGAAGTTTTAGTAATAAAGTTGGTGCGATGAACTTCCCTGAACCTGAATAGGATTACACTTCTTCAAACATCCTTGGTTAAATAAAGTACTGATCTGGTCATGAATATGCAAATGATCCTGATGTGTTTTCCTTTACTTGGTTAAGCTTGATTGCCTCTCGAGTGAATCGTCCTGTGGCACGTATTCTTCTTTGTTGTATTGTTAGGTAGATAGTCTGATACTAGTTTTGTGACAGAAAATCTGATATGAAGCAGATGCTGCTTCTTTTGTTGGAATCAGTGGGAGAATGTTAACTCTCAGCTCTGCTCCTTTTGTTGAAGAAAAGCTCCATGAAAGGATTTATAACAAACTACGATGGTAGTAGTCTGCAAAATGCTCCAGTCCTCAAGGAGAAAGATCCGTCTTCCGCCATAGTGGTCATGCCCGGTTCTCTTTCTCGTCTCTGTACTGCTGCACAGCAGCGTTGTGCACCTTGTTTCGTCTGCAGTGCTCGGCGACTCACATGAAACTGCACTTGCTTGTGGAACAGAATCCAAAAGCAACAACCGACCACCTTCTGGATCAAAAGCTCATGCATCCATTCCTGATCCCATGGAAGTACACCATCTCCTTCCTTATGAGAGCGCCTATCGTGCCTTGGATGCCTACCACCGGACCGCCGCCGCGTGGATCCATCTGCAACCCTATTTTACTCAGATTTGCGTTCGTTGAAGTCTTATACGTATGGAGTGGACTCAAAAAGGAAGAGAAACCTGGTCTCATTACTTGAAGCATAGCTTACTCTTTAACAAGTTTTGGTGGATTAAGCTAATCCTCTCCTTTAAAGTATGATAATGATGTCGCAATTGGGGGATGTGGGGAATGATGAATTCTTACTATGCTTCCCTAGGAAGACACTGCATCTCCAGAAAAACTTCACAAGGAATTCCTCTTCTCGTTAATGAAAGTACTCTGTATCTACTGACTCTTGCCCCGGCACGTTCATTGCTTATGCTTTTGTAGTATTAGTAAAAATGTTGTGTAGATGACCAGCTCCGCAGCAGACACTTGAGAAAGCGCTTTACTTTGAACCGGGTAGATGGCATGAATACTTCAACCTTTTATGGGATGCAAGTGCGCGCTGCCAGGCGTCGTCTACACTCCCCCGCCTTCTTGGAACAAGTAGTCGTATAATTGACAGACGAACTGCGACAGCTCGGCTTCCTCGTTGTCCCAGAAGCCTTTACGGTTCCCGTTTTCTTCCGGGTCACTGTCTTCCCAGTCACTCCTCGAGCTCGGAGGTTGTATTTCTTCCTCTTCCTCAATTTCTTCCTCGCCAAGCTCAAACTTGCCGTTTTCCAAAAAGTTGATGTCCCCGGACCCATGGAATGATGTTAGCTGCGCTTCCGGGGGATTTGCCATGGAGCAAATTACGGCCTTTGCTCCCGAATCTAGAAAAGCCTTGATTAATATCGGACCCGGACCAAATCACCCCGTGCAGATTATGATCCTGTCCCTCTGAGCTCCAGCCTAGGAATGCAAATACAAGAAAGATTATCACTGTTCAATGAGCTAAAGTACCCAAAAATGAAACATATGTTGTGTTTTGAGGACTATACGTACCATCCAACGGACGTCATCGGCTGTCAAATGAGCGGCAGGAACTGTTCCGCGGAACATATAAGCACCAATCTCCTGATCATCTTCCATTACCTTAAGAAAGGGGCAACAAAAATGAGACGCTGCCATAAGTTAAAACTGAATAACAATGATCCAGATGTATTGCACAGACAACAGAGAAAGAACATTACTTGAGTTTGACACCCGATGGAACGGTGGACAATGCAACCCACTTGAAACTGTCGTGTACTGGCGACCAAACCAGCGACAGTTGACATGCTAGTTAGAAATGATATGCCTTTCCAATGATGTCTTCCCATTGCTGATAATAGACTCATTTTGACACTCTGATTGAAGGAGATGCTGCTGTGTCTCGGCGAACTAACCGATCTCGAGATACTCGACAAGTTATCGTGGAAAAAGAAGCCGGTCAGGAGTTGAGACAATTGGGACCACTCAAATGCCTTCAGCGGGACTTGCACTTGCATAGTTTGCTCGACGTAGAGGACATAGAAGATGCAAGGATTGACAATCTATGCGAAAAGGGAACAGTAGATGGTCTTACGTTCGATTTTCATTCTGTTTCAGAAACTTCAAGGAGTGATGACCTTCAATTCAAGCTCCTTGATCATCTGAAACCATCGGGAAAGATTGAATCCCTGGCTATTCATCCCTACAGAGGCAAAAAGTTCCCGACCTGGTTTGATAATTCATGCTTGAATAATGTTGAGTATAAGTCTGACGTATTGCGGATCCGCTGCCGCCTTTTGGACAACTCGCGTCGCTGGAAAGTTTGGAAATCTATGGTATTAAAGGAGTCTCTTCGATTGGCAATGAGTTTTTTGGGACGAAGAAGCCATTTCGGTCGTTGAAGAGTCTGCAGTTTGGGAACATGGGATACTGGGAGAAGTGGTCATCCCATGGAGACAGCGAAACAACTAGCCATTCCCTCGTCTCTGCGAACTATCTCTACAATTTTGTCCCCAGCTGATTCTGGAGTTCACGCTTAGCCTTCCATCCCTCGTTGAGATTGATATCGGTGATTGCAGCGACGGATTGCTAAAACGTCTGGCTAATCTTACTTCTCTGACCAAGATGAACATTCGAAGCATCCCATAACTCGTTCACTTTGACAAGATGTTCTCGACCACTTGGGTGCACTGGAAGATATGAGGATTGAGCGTTGTCCTCGACTTAAGTCTTTCATGGGCGAGGAAGGTTGTAAACATATGCCGCCTAAGCTGAAGTATCTAGAAATAAGTCGCTGTGGAGATCTGGAGACGCTGCAGGATGATTTATCCGGATTCACAAACCTGAACGAGATGAACGTTGAATATTACAAGAAGCTCTCTTCCTCCTCGAACGCGGGGCTGCCTCCAGCGTTGAGAAAAGTGAAACAATCCAGGTGTCCGAGCCTGCTAACGTCCCAGCACATTAGCAGCAGACTTCCGGAATCTCGCGAGGAGCTTATCCTAGAGCATCTCGAAGGACTTGCATTGATTCCAGGGTTTGCTTTAGGTACTCACCTCTAGAAGCTACCGAGGGCTTCCGCGTGCGCCAACACATCCGTCAAAGTATTAGACATTATGTACATCAGTATCACGAGTTTGCCCGAGGTCTACCTCGGAATCTGGAAGTGCTTAGCACCGAGAAATGCAGGGAGCTTGAATCAACCGTTTGAGGAGTGGGGCTCGAACAGGCTCATCGCTTCACGAGAATTGAAGATGGGCAGAGAAACGGGATGCTTGGATGAGATGGAGTGCTTTCCAACTCCTCCCAACGGAGACGGAGATGCCTATCGCAGTATCCTCCCGACGCCCCTTGTCACAATGTCGATCCGCAACATGAAGAAGCTGGAGAGGGTGGGCCACAGACTCAGCACCCACCTCACCTCCCTTCAAACACTCTGTATTTACGGTTGTGGGAGGATGAGACGGTTGCCGGTCGAAGGACTCCCGGACTCCCTCGAAGAGTTACGCGTCACAGGGTGTCCGCTGTTAGAGTTTCTTCCTGCTTCGGTGATAGATTCTAGTATCACTCCTGCGGCTTCTGTTATAACTTCTGCTATTGTTCGCACGTTTTTTTTCGTACTAGAAACTTATACAAACTCAAACACGTGAACGTGGGAGAAGGCGTGTTCAATTTGAAGGTTAATTTAAAAAATATTTCACTCGTTGTGAGTGAACATTGAATGCTAAAATCTTGTGTCCGAAACTCTCGTGAGTTCGGACATAATATGAAAGCAGGTAGACATGTCTGAACAATAAAACGACACGTAAGAAAAAAAAAAAACACATATATGAATAGTTACCAATATTATATGATCACTGCTTCATCGCGACATCTCTGCCAGCATCCAATTAATCTTTTTATTGTTTTCACCGTTACCGGCGACTACATCTCCGAACCCTCTTATATTCATCCCAAATATATTCAACGTGTTCAAATCCCGTGGCCGACGTCGGGACTATATCAATAACAGCCGAAACAGTATCTCCTCAAAATTAAATAATAAAATAAAATTAGACATCATCAACTTAGCCACCTTCGCAAGTGGCCGGAGGGGACCCGTGACTCTAAAGTCGTTCTTTTCCTAAAACAACGGTCGGACTCATCGCTGGTATCCATGAATATAAAATAATACGAACAAAGTGACAAATAAGAAAAAGGGAACTTTATCAACCGAGTTGATCCGATCGGTTGTTTGAATTCTCTTTTCCGTTAAAAGACTTACTCCTCATAATCATATCTCTTTCTTGGATTGAGCCACTTGATGTCTTATTCGGGTCGAGTTCGAATTAGTCGAAACGAATTTCCGAAAATTAAGTGAACAAAAATGAAAGCATTCCCCTTTCCCCGAAATTACAAACTATTTTTTGGCAAAAACTCCGGCGGCTTTACCTGACCTTCCACGAATTTATTTGATAAAGATGGAGCAAGACATATGACCGTAGTGAAACAACTTTCACGGGTAGAAGTAGCCGTATTTTCAAAAAACATACATGTCGTCTTTTAGTTAGATTAAGCTTGATTGCCTCTCGTGTGAATCGTCCTGTGGCACGTATTCTTCTTTGTTGTATCGTTAGGTAGATAGTTTGATATTAGTTTTGTGACAGAAAATATCTGCTTCATATCAAATTTAAAAAATATTTCACTCGTTATGATAGTGAATATTATACGATAAAATTTCATGTTTAAGACTCTCATGATTTCGAACCTAGTAAAAAAGTTGATAGACATGTCTAAATAGTATAATGATATGTATAAAAAAAGTACACATGTTCGGATAGTTGTTAATGTTAACATTATTCGGTGATAATATATTCTAACTCACGGAAACCCCGGACACGAAATTTTAACGGGGACCGGCTTTTTTTGTGCTTCCAGCCTTCGGTTCTAGTCTCCAAGTACAGCTTCACTACTTCTCACCACGACATCACCGCCATCATCCAATGAATTTTTTTATTGTTTTCACAGTTACCGGCGACACTACGTCTCCGAACGTGTTCAAATCCCGTGGCCGACAATTCTTCAGACTATATCAATAATAGCCGAAAGTTATCTCCTCAAAATTAAATAATAATAAAAATTAGGACATCATCAACTTGGCCACCTAAGGTGGCCGGAGGGGACCCATCACTAAAAAGTTCGTTCTTTTCCCAAAAACAACCGGCGGACTCATCGCTGGTATCCATGAATATAATAAAATAATATGAACAAAGTGACAAGAACTAAGAAAGGAAAACATTATCAACATGGGTTGTCGGATTGACAGAGAGTTTGAATTTTCTTTCTTATCACAAGACTCGTCGATGTACAAGTCGAGTTCGAATTAGTCGGAAAAAAAAATGTGCAAACTATCCTTAGGCCAAAACTCCGGCGGCTTTAGCTGACCTTCAACGAATTTGTTTGATGAAGATGGAGCAAAAAATATGACCGTAGCGAAACAACTTTCACGGGTTTCAAAAAACATACATATAGTTAGATTAATGCTAGCAAAATCGTATTTTAAAACAACGACTTTACTCATACTTTGTTCGAACAATAATGCGGATAATGTGATATTTTGTAAAGACGACTTAGGTCGTGTAAATTTCAAATTTTCTTTCGACAATAGATTGTTTCATTTGAGTTCCAAAAGTGTTGGTAATTTGGAATAACAAGTGTATGTGAATGTGTATATGGGTATTCATTATATTAAGTATAGCCGACGAGTTTTACTCTAAAGCAAAGCACAAGAAGAAGGAGGAGGAGGAATCACCGAAGAGAGAATGGATATCGTTTCCCCTATCCTCAATCTGATAAGCTCACCGCTCCTTGCCCAATATGCCCGGATCAGCGGCATCTCCGACAAGCTTGAGTCGTGGGGAAGGAAGCTGCGGATGATCCAAGCTGTGATGGATTCGGCCGAGGAAAGGCAGATGAATGGCGACCCTGCCATTGACCATTGGCTCTCTGAGCTCAGGGATGTTGCCTATGACATGGAAGATCTGCTCTGCGAGTTCTCTGTCGATGCAAAGCGGAACGCGTCTAAGGTGCAGGCCATGTCACGGTCGTCTAAACTTCCTACCTGTCTGATTGCTTGCTGCGGTAGGATCGACCCTCGCACCCTGATCTCCGAATATGGTATGGCGAATGGCATCGAGGAAGTTGACCGAAGGTTGGAGGAAGTCTTCAGCTACATACCCGTTCTCGGGTTAGTCCAGAATCAAAGGAGCGTGTCGTCCACTCCAGTCAGATCTGCCAGATTCACCACTTCCCTGCCGGAGCCCAAGTTTGTCGGCAGGGAGAAGCAAATGGAGGAGCTGCTTGCTCGATTGATTGGATCCGAAACGACCGACAACTCCACCCGACCCTTTGATGTCGTTTCAATTGTGGGAATGGGCGGACTTGGTAAAACTACCCTGGCGCAACAGCTGTATAGTCATGAGTCCTTGAACAACGAGTCTTTTCCGGTCAAAGCCTGGGTTTGTGTTTCCGACGTCTTTGACAGGGTCTCCATCACGAAGAGGATCCTGGACCAAGTAGCGTCGTCCGGCATGGAGAACGATCTGAATAAGCTTCACAACTTGCTCAAGGAGAAAGTGTCCGGCAAGAAGTTCTTCATTGTGTTGGATGATGTGTGGAATGATAAGTACGACGAGCTCGAGTCTCTGCTTAAACCTTTGTATTACGGGAGTAAAGGTAGCAAAGTACTCCTCACTACAAGAAACCTCCAGGTGGCTAAAATGGTCGGAGACCATGATCCAAGGCGGCTAGACTTGCTGTCGCCAGAGGAGAGTTTGTGTTTGCTCGCCTATCACACCATTGGCGAGGAAAACTTCGAACGCCATCCTCAACTTCAGGACGTTGCCGTTCAATTAGTTGAAAAGTGTATGGGGCTGCCCCTTTCAATTAAGGCAATCGGACGGCTGCTTTGTTCTTTGGAAAGGGATGATGATATATGGAAAAGAGTGTTGGCAGACAGCATTTGGAACAATGAGGACGGATCGGGAACGATTCCCGCTGCTTTGAAGTTGAGCTACGTCCATCTTCCCCTTCACTTGAAGAGATGTTTCGCCGCTTTCGCTTTATTCCCGAAGGATTACATATTCGACCAGGATGAGGCGATTCAAGTTTGGATCACACAGGGTTTGCTGCACAAGGGGACCAGGAAAACATACCGAGACGCAGGGATGGAAAATCTCCGTCATTTGGAAGCCGTGTCTCTAATCGAAAAAGCGAAGGATGAGAAGACCAGTTATTCAATGCATGATCTCTTCAACGATCTCGCCAAACTAATTATGGTCGGCGTATACTTCAGCCCGGAGGAGTCTAGAGGAGGCTCCTTCCGAGAAGGATTGCTCGGCAAAGCTCGTCATTCAATGATGGTTTCACAACAGTTTGAAACATTTCTCCCGAGTAGATTCGACGTGTATCGCTCGATGAAGAAGCTAAGAACGTTCATTCTTTCTCCGGCGTCAAGAAGCAGGTTCCTCGTCTCGTACGTCGTTGTCCCCCAGGAAGTTCTTCATGGCTTAATAATGGATCAGAAGAACCTGAGGATGTTGTCCCTGCGTTGCTTGAGTATCGACAAGGTGCCGGATCGGATTGGAGAGTTGAAGCTTCTCCGCTCCATCGATTTATCTCACACGTTTATTGAAGTACTGCCGGAATCAATTTGTGACTTGGTTGAGTTGCAATCTTTGCTGCTTCGATGGTGTAGACAACTTAAGGAGTTGCCGAGGAATATCCATAAGTTGACTAAGCTTCTCCACCTCGACATAAGAGGCACGGAAGAATTAACGGAAATGCCGCCCCGTATTGGCGAGCTGACGAATCTCGAGATACTATCCGACTTTATCGTGGGAAACGGAGTTGGCTTGGAGTTGAAGAACTTGGGACCACTCAAATGCCTTCAACGGGAGCTGCACCTTCGTAATTTGCAGGCTGTAGATGACGTCGGAGATGCGAGGATTGCAGATCTACGTGGAAAGGAGGCAGTTCTCGAGTTAAGCTACGATTGGGGGTCAAGCCCTGGAACTTCAAGCGGAAACGACCACCAATTAACGGTCCTCGAGCATCTGCAACCTCCGAAAAAGGTCGAGTCCCTCACTATACAGGGCTACGGAGGCAAAAGATTCGCCTCCTGGTTTGGTGATACATGTATGAATAACGTCGGGAGCATAACTTTGAAGGGATGCAAGAGTGTACTCTCGCTTCCGACCTTTGGAAGACTTCCCTCTCTGGAAAGCTTGGTGATTAGAGATCTCGAGGCGGTCTCTTCAGTAGGCGAGGAGTTTTATGGGACCGAAAGACCATTTCAGTCGTTGAAGAGACTGTGGTTCGAGAACATGGGAGCTTGGGAGAAATGGTCTTCCTATGGATATCACGAGGAGAACAGGCCATTCCCTCATCTTCGCGAACTAAAGGTGAAGAAGTGTCCCAATCTGACCGAATGCCCAGCTCTTAGCCTACCATCTCTAGTCGAGATTGATATTGATGGTTGCAATGAAGGACTGTTGAATTGTTTGACTGACCTTACTTCGATGACCAAGATGAACATTCGCAAGGTTTCGGAACTGGTTCACTTCGACGAGAGCTTCTCGGCCTCTTGGGTCGTTCTCAAAGAGATGAGAATTAGGCATTGTCCTCAGCTCAAGTCCTTCAGAGGCGAGGAAGGCAGGAAACAAGTTTCCGTACTCAATTCTCCGAATGAAACCAGCGTTGTTGATTGCGGGACGCTCTCTTCTTTCCCCAGTTCAGAGCTCCCTCCTGCATTGAGAGAACTGACACTTCGCAGCTGTCCGAGTCTCCCGCCACAGCTCACTTGCAGCAAGCTTCCCGAATCTCTCGAGGAGCTTTACCTAAAAAAGCTCGAGGGGCTCGTGTCGATTACGGGTCTACCAGCTGAAGGTACTCACCTCTGTCGATCCCTACGTGTGCTCGAAATTCGCAACTGCAAAAGAGTGACGACTTTGCCGGGAAGCTTGCAACATCTGTCCGCCCTTTCCGAGCTTGTTGTCAAGCGTCTCCCATCATTAGAGATCGACTGCTTCCCTGCACTCCCCTGCAACTTGTCGAGTTTTGTGCTTAAGCGTTGTCCAAAGGTGAAGTCCCTGCCTCATGATATGCATAGCCTCAAGTGCCTCAAAACACTATCTATTACTTTCTGTGATGGCATCATGGGATTAACGAGCGGAGGTTTGCCTCCGAACCTGGAAGTCCTTACGGTAAGGGTATGTCGGAATCTGAGTCAACCAATTGAGGACTGGGGACTACGCGGACTCACCGCCTTGCAGGAGTTGAGATTATGTGGAAAAATGGAATGTGTGGATGAGATGGAGTGTTTCCCGCCATCTTCCATGGCCTGGAGTCAACTGTTCCCTTCGTCCCTGGCCAAACTGGTTCTTCAGAAGATGAAGAAGTTGGAGAGGGTGGGTTGCGGACTCAAAGCCCACCTCACCTCCTTTCGAGACTTGTGGATTTCTGAGTGTCCGAGGATGAAGTACTTGCCAGACGACGGAAGCCTGAGCTCGCTCGAGAGGCTAGGGATCATCAGCTGCCCCATGATGGAGAAGAGACTGCCTAAATATTGGCCCCTCATTCAACACATCCCAGACCTTAAAATCCGGAACTTCTCGAATACGTCGGAGCCATCAAGTGGCGCTTCTTCTCGTTTCCTTTCCCCGGACTCGCTGGACTCCAGTTGCTACAGTGATGGCCTCATATAGTTATAGTCTCCTTTCTGTAGTTATCTTCACTTCTTGTCGCTTCGTGCTCAGTCGAACGATGCAGCAGCTTGCAGAACCAGGAAGATTCATGCTGCTCATCTTGGGGTGATAATCCTAGTAGAACCCGAAGTCGAGTTGGTTGCTGGACAATTGACTCCCTGACTCGCCAGAACATCCCCGAGCTATATGCTTTCCATTGTCGAGGGAGAGATGTCTGTAGCCCATCCGGATGCATCAATTTACATGATTTGCTCTGTAGTTTTGGATACTCCAGGAACCTAAAATATCTTTTTCCCTAATTTCAGCTTATTATCCATGTTGATTGTATGTATGCACGTTCAAATATTTATAGTTTTGGTTTCGGTTTCTGCGGAAGATAGTCTTGAGCAGGGTTTTGCGGTGTTCGCCCCTGACCCTTATTCCGAGGACCTTCTGCTGCGGGAGTTGCTCGTCCTAATGCTATGTCCAGTGATGAACTGCTGAAACCAAGCTCCCGAGTGTTTGGGAGTTCTCTTCAAGGTCTGGTCATCGACATGGTGGAGCCCAAACTTCACTGTGTATCAGCACACCCACTCGAAGTTATCAAGCAGGGACCACGCGTAGTACCCTCTCACGTCTGCTCCTCTGTATCACGGAAAAGGTGGAGCTCTGTTCGTGCCACGATTTCTTGTTAGCCCGAAACACATAGATGTTCGTGATGGTCTTACCTTACTGCCCTCAGGAGAGAGTTCAAGTAGCGGTTCATGTATTTGACTCTGTCGGTATCCATGAGCGGATACCCTCCATTTCGCGATGAACTTCCCTGAATAGATTATTCGACTTCGTTAAACATCCTTGGTTCAATAAAGTATTGATCTGGTCATGAATATGCAAATGATCCTGATGTGTTTGACTGTACTTGGTTAGCATGATTGCCTCTGTGAGTGAATCGTCCTGTGGAGCGTTTTCTTCTTTGTTCTATTGTTTGGTAGATAGTCTGATATTATTTTGCTTGTTACGGAAGATCTGGTATGAAGCAGATGCTGCTCGTTATGTTGGAATCAGTGGGAGTCTCGGCTTTACTCCTTTCGTCGAAGAAAGCTCCATGAAAGGATTTGAAACAAACTACGATGGTAGTCGTTTGCAAAATGCTCGAGTCCTCAAGGAGAAAGATCCGTCTTCCGGCAGAGTAGTCAGTAGTGTAGTGGTCATGCCCGGTTCTCTATCTCGTCTCTGAATAGCTGCACAGCAGCATTGTGCACCTTATTTCGTCTGCAGTGCTTGACGACTCGCATGAAACTGCACTTGCTTAGCTCGCAAATGCCATGGCCTACTGCTTCTTCCAATTCGTGGAACAGAATCCAAAAGCAACTCTTGCATCTGCCTTGACGGAGGGCATTCCCGTGTGCTGACCACCTTCTGGATCCAAAGCTCATGCATTCATTCCCGATCCCATGGAAGTACTCCATCTCCTTCCTTATGAGAGCGCCTATCGTGCCTTGGGTGCCCACCACAACTGGACCTCCACCTCGTGGATCCACCTCCCGTCACTGAAATCTTATACATATGGAATGTACTAAAAAAGGAAGAGAAACTTGGTCTCATTCCTTAAACTTAAAGCATGGTAATACTCCTTTTAACAAGTTCTGGTGGATTAAGCTAATCCACTCCTTAAAAGCATGATAATGATGTCGGAAATGGGGGATGTGAGGAATGATGAATTCTTACCATGCTTCCCTTAGAAGACTCTGCAACTTCAGAAAGCTTCTCTGTATCTACCGACTCTTACACATTTTTTCTCCCGGCATGTTCATTGCTTATGCTTTTGTAGTATTAGTAAAAGTATTGTGTAGATGACCATCTTCACAGCAGAAACTTGAGAAAGCGCTTTACTTTGAACCGGGTAGATGGCATGAATACTTCAACCTTTTATGGGATGCAAGTGCGCGCTGCAAAGCGACGTCCACGCTCGCGCCTTCTTGGAACAAGGCGTCGTATAACTGACAGACGAACTGCGACAGCTCGGCTTCCTCGTTATCCCAGAAGCCTTTATGGCTCCCATTTTCTTCCGGGTCACTGTCTTCCCAGTCACTCCCCGGGCTTGGAGGTTCTATTTCTTCCTCTTCCTCAATCTCTTCCTCGCCAAGCTCGAACTTTCCGTTTTCCAAGATGTTGAAGTCCCCGGACCCGTTGAATGATGTTAGCTGCGGTTCCGGCGGTTTTGCTGTGGAACAAATAACGGCCTTTGCACCCAAATCTAGAAAAGCCTTGATTAATGTTGGACCGGGACCAACTCTTCCCATGCAGATTATGATCCTGTCCCTCCAAGCTCCAGCCTAGGAATGCAAATACAAGAAAGACTATCAAAGCTCAATAAAGCTCAAATACCCAAAAATGATACATATGATGTGTTTACTGTAAACCAAGATTAAGCATACCATCCAACGGATGTCATCGGCTGTCAAATGAGTGGCAGGAACTGTTCGGCGGAACATATAAGCTCCAATCTCCTGATCATCTTCCATTACCTTAAGAAAGGGGCAACAAAAACAAGACGCCACCATAAGTTAAAACTGAATAACAATGATCCAGATTTATTGCACAGACAACAGTGAAAGAACATTACTTGAGTTTGACACCCGATGTAACGGTGGACAATGCAACCCACTTGAAACTGCCGTGTACTGGCGACCAGATCCGCGACAGTTGACATGCTGGTTAGAAATGATATGCCTTTTCTATGATGTCTTCCCATTGCTGATAATAGACTCATTTTGACACTCTGTATGAACTTGTCAGCATGCTCGCCCGGTTCAGCTACTACGAATACATCATTTTGCCAACTAGAGCAATGAGGAGAAATGAGATGCAACTTGAGAAAGTTACCAGTTAAAACAACATGAATGATGCTGAGGATAGAAGAAATACCTTAATATTAAGCCTGAAGAGTCACTTTGCAGGGACAAATGCACTATCCCCACCTGTGGTGAGTTTTGTAACTTCTCGAGCACAGTGCGGGCGGGCAATGACAACTCCCGTGGTCTTGAAGGAGAGCTAGGTTGAGAGGTAGATATTTTTCCTAGTTGTCCATCCAAGCTCAATGGAGGAATCAAATCAATGTTACCAATCTTTTGGTGATTAATCTCGGGACTATAGATTAGGGGACTGGAAGGAAAGCTTCCGGTGAAGAGAGGAGACGTGAAAGGAGTTGGGAAAGCTGTTGCAGGCGTTGTTCTCGCATTTTCCGAAATTCCGTGTACCACAGACAACTTTATGCTACTTTGTGCACAAAATGACTCCAACGCATTCACATGGTGAACTGTCCTGCCTGTATCAGGACTGTGTAAAGCTTCAACGAGCAGAACACTTCGCCTCCAACCTAAAGACGGTCCACGTACTTCTGGGAAGGAAAATATAAAGCAAACAACAAATTAAGGGTCAAGAGCTGCCCGTAATGGCTCGAAAACCTTCTTAGCAAGTAATTGCATGGATGCTCTACCTGACTCGGGAACCTTCGCCTTGTTAGAATTATGAGGCTTCATGTTGTCCGACAGCTTATCATCATGTTGAAAAGGCATCATTAGCCGTTTAATAGCCAGTTTGAAAGCTTCGGAATTGCTTTGAATGTATTCATTGGTAGCAGCCTCCAACTTCAGCCAGACAGCAGGATCGGTTTCGTCCAATTCCATTCCACATCTTTCATCAACTGCGAGAAGAAACACCCCATAAAGAATGAGCCAAAGAAAAAGGAATAACATATCTGCCACATTGGATGCAATGCATGCACATAACAAACTACTGAAGAAAGAAACAATAAAGAGTTACCAGGATTGAATCGAAAATAATGCATCTCTGGAAGCATAGGAAGTAAAGTGCTCAGAGCTTCCTCGACACGATCCACAGTGCATGCACTCTCTATCAAAACTTGTCCAGTATCTAGATAACGCCAACCGCCCTTCCTGACCTGTAGCAGTAAGAGACTTGCAGTCAGTGGCATTTGAAAATGGAAAGTAACCAAAATGGAAATCGTAATCTACTGGATAAATCAGGTAGAGAATGACCTTTGTGGCAACAGACCCACATCCAATAGACACCAAGCAATCGATTCTCGTGTCTGGCCACAGCTGTTGTGCTTCCCGAATAGCAAAAATTGCAGGATTATTGGCCACTATTGCACCATCTTGCCAACGATTTATATCTGTCCATGGTCCAAATTTTAAGAGATCGACGTCGAGCGAGGACAGCAATTGCAGATAGTAGGGTGTAATTAGGAACCAAATAGTCATGCAAAGAATACCGTCCGAGAAATCATCGAGGTAGTATGGAGCAGCAGAAGAGGCTCTTATTGCTTGCCAGACATGGTGCTTACAGCTGCCGATGAAAGCACAGCGATCGTAGCCTTCTTGAGCCCCCATAGGCACAGATCCTGATAATTTGACACCAGAACCTTCTGAAGTTGAGAAAGAAACTTCCGGTGTTCCAGCAGGGTACTGCAAGCCGACAAAAAGCAAACAATGTAAATAAACAGTGTTTTTTTTATAGGAAGAAAGCAACGATTTCCCCAGTATAATATGACAGCCTAAAAATGATTTGGGAGGAAGCTGCAGGTTATTCATGGCAAACAGCGAAAGGATTCTCATGGGATAAGGGACACCAACCTGATAGTTACGGAAAATGTAAGGTTGAGCAGGCGTCACGCTCACCAGAGTTGCAACTATAAACACCTTTGGAATGTTTTTGACGGCAGACTCTATAAGGAGATCCCCATCTTCATCAGTACACAATTCTTTCAACAACTTCTCAAACTGATCTGCACTGTGCTGCAAGTTATTACATTATAGTGTGCATTTACAAGCCTTTCAATCATTATTATAGCAATGTATATCTGGAGAAGAACGGACAAACAGAAAGTCTAGCCTTTCAAGGAAGCCAATTGACAAAAGATTTGAAGCCAGCCAGCTGAAAGTGTCAAGCAACAACTTTTAGGCATTCAACACAGAAGGGCACCCACTGATTACTGGAATATATGTAGGGCACAGAATGAAAACAATAGGACTCTAAGAAAAGACAACTTACTTTACAATAAAACATTATAACCACAACACGAATTATAAGAAGTTGTGGGATTGAGATCGAAGAAGAGAAAACATCAGAGCAACTATAAGGAGTTTGCCTTTTTCTTACTTTGGATCCATGAACAACAACTCTAAAATTCTGGGAGGAACTTTTGTAAAGTTGATCCAACCTCTCTCGCCAACTTGCAGCTTCATTATCCTTCGGAATGGGCTCAGCAAAGACTAGTTTGCCTGGATGACCAACCCCGCACATTACGGTCACCAAGCTAACTCAAAGAATTCACCTGAGTGCCACAATGGCCACTAAGCTTACCAAGATTTTTGTAGATTTCTTCACATTGATCAAGGCTCATCGACATGATACCAAGAGCAATGGCAAGCATGCCTCCGGTTGACGTCCCACATATAAGATCGAATAACTCATGTATCCGCTTTCCAGTTCCCTTCTCGATTTCTTTAAGCATCTGTACAGTGGCTAAGCCTTTCATGCCACCACCGTCCATTGCGAGTATACGCAGTCCCTGCTTTGGGATCACTCTCCCTCTTGTTGCACGTCGCAGATTTTCATTCTCACCTATAAAAACAACACCACATCAGCTTCTTCCCCTTAAAACATAAGCAGAAGAGGGGAGATAGGAACAAGAGCATACCCAGAATAGCCAATGCCCGAGCAGCTGCTTTATTTACGCGCGGTTCGGGTGAAGCTGTTAACTGCATTAGGAGCTCCCTTAAGCTCTCAGAAGCAACCAGAATTTTCCGGTTATCCAAACAAAAACCCAGATTTCCAATGGCCATTAGAGCTAACCTTTGCACCTAGTTAAATTTAACAATGGTGATTGCAGTTTTACCGAGAATGACGGTGGAAGAAACTGGAAAAGCCAGTAAAAAAGAACTTACTGCAGGATTTTTGTGGGCACACAAGGATTTTAAAGATCTCAGCACATCCTTTGTTAGCATCTTCCGTGCAACAACATCGGAACCAAAGGCCAGACTGACAACAACTTGCAAAACAGACAAGACTTCCTCTTCGGTGATGAATCTTAGTGCTGTTTCGATGGGTTGCATGATATCACATTTCATCAACTTAATGGCCACAGAGACATCTGCAGCAAGAGAAGAAAGTGCAGAACATGCTTGTTGTACCTGCCAAAAGTTACAAACCATTCAATCAACATAACAACACAAGCAGACCAAAAAAAAAAAAAAAAATGCACATACCACATGTCGGTTGTCACTGCTTATCATGCTTATCAGCTGTCTTACAGCATTCTCATCTTTACCCACAAAGGTGCGATTTCCCTGGTCTTCCATTATCTTTGCCAATGCCGATGCCAGTAAAGGGTGGTGACAGGAGGAAAAACGAAATATGAGAGAGAAAAATGGACTAAGCTTATGTTTAGACGCGCCAAAGTATGAATTGTTCTCCGTCTGCATGGCCCACAGCGAATTGTTCTCAGTTACCCACATCATGAAAATCCAAAGCTGAGTAATAATAGTATTACCTCTATTTTAACATTCACTGATCGCAGCTTTTCATCTGAGACAATTTTAATGCCCGCTAGAGACAAATGGCGTAGCTTTCGCAGGGGTAGGATTTCTGGGAGGAACTCAAGGGGATTCCCAAAGAGTCTGAGAACTTGCAGTTCTGACATAGCTCTGCAATCAACCACACAATTTAAAACCAATATTCATAAGAAAAAAAACTAGGAAATCTACATCAATTCTGGAAAGTACACCAACCTAAAATCAAGAAGAGGACGGACAAGTTTGTTGTTCTCCAACGACAACTCCTCCAGTTCCACACATTGCCGAAGTTCTACTGCTCATGTTCCAACAATTCCAATGAGTGAGTACATGCAAAACCATGACATTGACTTTGAAGTAAACTGACCAAAAGCATTTCAATTCAAAGGCCTTCATTGCTCACCTGGGACGGAAACCAGCATGTTGTTGTCGACACTAAGAACCCTTAACTTTTTCAGTTTTCCCAGTTCAGGTGGCAGAACCGAAAGCTTATTATTGTCAAGGAGCATTTTCTTCAGAAGTGGTAACCAGGTGATCTCCACAGGCAGGACCTGTCAATATCAATGGTTGAAAAATCTACACTTCTGCAATCAACACTCTTGACATATCAGTCTCATCTCAATCATACAGAATGCCCCACTTCAGCCAAAGTCATACATCTGATTTCATCATTACTACTGGTTATGAAGCTAGATTGGATAGTTGATCGCGCAGGATTCTGAAATAGTGAACGACACAAATGTGTCGAAAAACAAAACTTCTCATCGAAATTAGCACAATGCAGCATTCTAAGATCAGTCTAATTTGCTGTAAGAAATGTTAGGAAAATACTCACAGCCAATCCACAACCACAGAGACTAACTACCGTCAAACTACTCCAGTGCCCACCACGAACTCCCCCACCAGATTCAGCAGCGGCAACCCTAGAACCAGCAAAATCCCACCGCAAAAGCCTAGCCAACACCCCTGCTCCGCCATCTCCTTCCTTTCCCGAACCACCAGGCTTCCTCCCCATCCTAACGCCCCTCAGTTCCTCCCTCCTCTTCTCCACCCCCATCACCACCCTCACTACCTCCTCCCCCACCGTCTCACTACCGTTGCAGCCATCGCCATCCCCTCGTACACAGCTCAACTGAACAGATACAGAGTCCTGCCCCGACGGCGCAGAGACCATCAGCTGAGACTGCAGCCGCAGCACCACCTGATCCTCGTCATCCCCGCCGTTCCAATCAAACTCCGCCCTAACCCCGTTTTCAAGATCCTTCCCTGACACCAAGGCCGAACCAGACGACGGTGAAGAGGACGCCGACGGCCGATCCGGCACCGACGCAGCCGACTCCTCTGCCCCGTACGTCAGGGTCAGGTGGAAGGCGTCCGAGGGACGGTTCCATCCGACCCAGGACATTTTAAGTGAATCAAATTGACACCCAGGTGATGATTCCGATCGGCATTAACAAAGTCGGGCTAAAGATCGAAGCTTGAATCACTTCCGCCGATCGAAGTAGGAAACACATCACTACTTAACTGGGAGCAATGAAAAACAATAACGATTGGAGCAGCTGGGGAAACGTGGGATTTAGGGGGGAGTGGGAAACGGAGGAGACGGGAGAGAGATTTGAGATTGAATGTTGTTGTTGAAGACAGATGCAGAGGTTTTGTCGGGAGGGGAGGAGAGAAAATTGGAGGTTAAGTAGTTGTTCTTTGTTCTTCTTTTCTTCACCCCTCGGTCTTTGTGATTAAATCTAATCTTTTGCTTAATCTGATTACATTTTAATTCGAGTATAGTATTAATTTAGATTAGTATTGTATTACTATTATTTCTTAATGGTTCAATTAGAGTGTAAAATAATTTTTATTTTTGGAAATTATTATTATTTTTGCTTTTTACTTCTTCCTTAGTTGTTTTCTCCTTATTAATCACAAAAAATAGTCTTATAATTAACCCTAAAAATACTAGTGCGACGTATTATATATTTTACTTTTAATAAATCTGATTACTTTTTATTTCTGAGTATAGTATTAATAGATATTATTTTTAAATTTTTTATTGTTTTTGGACTTAAAAAAACAATTTGCTTTTACCTATTCCTTTGGTTGTTTCCTTTTTGGGCGATTTTACGAAAGTGGTCATTTTTCCTTATTCCAAAATGTGTGGAATTTTCATAGGTCTGAATTTTAATAAGAAAAATGGAATTGGCGTGTTCTTTCTTTTTGGAAAACATAATTATATCAATGATGCATCACTCACACCGAATTTACTTAAAAAAAATTCGATATTAAAAGCATCGAATTTAAATTCCTAAAAAAGAATTTGATGTTTTTTTAAAAAACAATTTTTTTAAATAAATTAATTAGTATTTCTAATACCGAATTATTAACATTAATAAAAAAATATTATTTTAATCAATATATTTAAAAAATATTTTACGAAAGGGAATTACTACAAGCTTTTAAATTTCCTTATTATTTCATAAAAAAAAAACATTTTATAACCAAATGATATATAGGAAACAATTCATCTTTGATCCATTACACACCGACAATATGTAGGACAAGAAGAGGGATCACAAATGTTGACGAGGTCGTGCATGGTGAAACAAAAAAAAAAAAGAAATAGAAATAAATAAAAAAAAGTCATATTTGTACATAAAATGTGTACCTAACTAGTTAGACTTGATTGATAACCTAAACAGCCACATTAAATAAGATGTTAGAGCTACTGGGTCCACTCCACGTGTATACATACTTCTAGAAAACGTGACTGCCACAAGGCACTCCTAATCGGATGTTCCTACAATCTCGCGCGGCCGCGGTCGGGCTGGAGGACGATGTTTTCCCGATATGTGTTACCGTGCGTTGGTCCTGGGATCATTCCAAGGGCGCAGATTAATGGTAGAGCTCCTTGTTGCTGTGGTCCATCTAGGAGGAGATCCACCTGAGCTGCCCATTAGGCTTGTGGCCTCGACGAGGTTGGCGCATCTTCTACATATCGGGACTGCTCCTCGGAGGTTTTGCCAGTCGGACCACCGACCACTGCCAAGTCTCACGATCCCATTCTGCTCTCTTTTCATGGCCAGACAACTCAATGAGGCAGGTCAAGTTCTTTTCGCGGTCGAGAGACTGCATATTCACGTCTTGAATATGCATGCAAGAGGCCCCGACAACCCCCCAAAGCCAAGCCTGGTGGGCCTTATTAATGGGCCGATAACTAGTTGAGGAGCCCTGCAGTAATGGGCCCACGTTATTAAGTTCAGGCCCATTTAGTGAAAGGCATCACGGCATGGACTAGTCCGGACACGGCTGCCTCGCCGAAGAATCATCGGGCTGCTCAACTGGCGTTCGACTGGTCGATGTGAATAGTTTTGGGGATATCGCAAGTCGCTCGGTGGATCCACAGTAATTGAGAGAGAGAGAGAGAGAGAGAATGTGGCGATGCCAAAAGGAGCAAAAGACGTGAGGTTATAAGATCACCTTTTGCTTAGTTAGATCGAAGATCATCTCGAGGATCAATGCTTTTCACGACCGTCTGTGCTAGAGAAGATAACCGGCAACCATCTTACGGCCGAGGTGATCGAGAAACCGCGAATACTAACTAACCGGAGGCCCGTGTTTCCGCATCCGGCTCTAGAAAATACACCTCGACGTGAAGATAAAGCTTCGAAAATGGTAATTAAGAACAATAAATCAAATATTTTTGAAACCTTTGTGATTCACCGAGCTTCGTCTTCGTCCGCAAAAGAAATTTTCGAGGGGGCCTGTTTAACATGGAAAATTTTGTATGTTTCCTCATCTGTCAGCTTTTTCGTAATCATGTCCCAGATTCATCGAACCCATTTCTTTTTCAATATTTTCGAAAACATTTTTGTGCGATTTGTTAAAACATAAAGATTTATTCTTGCTCGTCGTTATATTAATCGTTTTGTTCTCAGACAAGAATAGTTCTCTTATTCTCATTGAGAGTAGAAGGCCGTTCCTTCGAATTTTTGACGGAAAACCGAAAATTTGCGAAGAGTATTTCTATTAAAATAAAAGAAGGATTTAAGTGAGTATGCGACATAACATGAAAGTAACGACATGTAAAAAAAAAATTCACACACGTTTGAATAAATCGACGAAATATATGAACAGTAACATGATATATAAGAAAAAAAATTTACCCATATTTGAACAAATCACCGACATGTCTGAACAGTTGTCAATGTCGACGGTTTTCGACAGTTACATATCCAAACTCACGTTAGTTCCGGACACGAGATTTTAAGCGTGACTCAATTATTTTTTAAAAAAAGAATGTTAGGTCGAAATTAGAAAGAGGAAAAGGAACGTACCGAGTCTTAGACTCATGTGTTTGTTTTTTAAAATTCGAATTACAATTCGTGGTGTGATGTGTTGTAATGTGTTTAGGCCTTTTGTTTTGGTTGCTAAACCATCAACTTGGCAACTTGCGGCGGGAGGTGGGCGGAGGTTGTCCTAAACTCAAGTGGCGGACGTCTACTTTGACGAAACTACAAACTCCCTTTTTTGAACCAAACTACAGAACGAAGGCGGAGGTTTTAGCTAACCTTCGACGAATTTGCTAGTCTGACGACAAGATCGACCAACTCATCGTGGTCAATCATACACTCATCTACAAAAAATGTTATCATGTTATCCAGCGAAGGGAGAACAAGTGGATGTGGATGGTTGTGGTGGTATTCACAGTATAAAGAAAAGCCGACAAGTTTTACTCAGAAACAAAGGAAGAGTAAGAAAGGAAAGAGATCCCCAAGAGAGAATGGATTTAGTTTCTTCCCTCCTCAAACTGGCCGGCTCTCAACTCCTGGAAGAGTATGCCCTGATCAACGGCATCTCCGACAAGCTCGAGACGTGGGGTAGGAAGCTGCGGATGATCCAACCCGTGATGGATTCGGCCGAGGAGAAGCAGATGAACGGCGACCCAGACGCTGACCAGTGGCTCTCGGAACTCAGGGACGTCGCCTACGACATGGAAGACATCCTCGAACACTTCTCTGTCGATGCCCAGCGGAATGTGTCCAAGGCGCAGGCCTTGTCGCGGTCGTCTAGACTTCCCTACTCCCTCATCTCTTTCTGCTCTGGTTTCCGCCCGCGTACCCTTATCTCGAGTCATTGTATGGCGAACGAGATCGAGGAAGTCAACCGAAGATTGGAGGGAGTCATTGGCGACATGTCCTTGCGCGGGTTCGTCCAGAATCACAGTAACGGTTGTCCCTCTCGTGCCCACATAGTCCAGGATCGTTTTTTCACCACCTCCCTGCCCGAACCCAAGTTCGTCGGCAGGGAGAAGCAAATGGAGGAGCTGCTCACTCGGTTGACTGGTACCGAAGCCACCAACGACTCCGTCCGGCCCTTTACGGTTGTTTCGATCGTGGGGATGGGCGGAATTGGTAAAACTACCATGGCGCAACAGCTGTATAGTCACGAGTCCTTGAACAAGGAGTCTTTTCCGGCCAAAGCGTGGGTTTGTGTTTCGGACGTATTTGACAGGGTTGCCATCACGAAGAGAATCCTGGACCAAGTAGCGCCATTTTCGTCCGATAAGGAGAACGATCCGAATAAGCTTCAGAAACAGCTCCAGGAGAAACTCTCTGGTAATGATCTGAATAAGCTTCAGAACCTGCTCCAGGAGAAACTCTCTGGTAATGATCCGAATAAGCTTCAGAACCTGCTCCAGGAGAAACTCTCTGGTAATGATCCGAATAAGCTTCAGAACCTGCTCCAGGAGAAACTCTCCGGTAAGAAGTTCTTCATTGTGTTGGATGATGTGTGGAATGATAAGTACGACGAGCTCGAGTCTCTGCTTAGACCTTTGTATGATGGGAGTAAAGGTAGCAAAATACTCCTCACTACAAGGAACCTCCAGGTTGCCAAATTGGTTGGTGACCGTGATCCAAGGCGGCTAGACATGCTGTCGCCAGAAGAGAGTTTGTGTTTGCTAGCCTATCACTCCATTGGCGAGGAAAACTTTGAACGGCATCCTCGTCTTCAGGATGTTGCCGTTCAATTAGCAGCAAAGTGTAAGGGGCTGCCTCTTTCAATTAAGGCGATCGGAGGGCTGCTCCGTTGTTCGGGAAGTGATGATGAAAAATGGAAGAAAGTATTGGCCGACAATATTTGGAACAGAGAGGACGGATCGGGAATGATTCCTCCTGCTTTGAAGTTAAGCTACGTCCATCTTCCCCGTCACTTGAAGAGATGTTTCGCAGCTTGTGCGTTATTCCCGAAGGATTACGTATTCGACCAGGATGAGGCGATTCAAGTGTGGATCATACAGGGTTTGCTGCACAAGGGGACCGGGAAAACATACCGAGACGTTGGGATGGAAAATCTCCGTCATTTAGAAGCCGTGTCTCTAATCGAAAAAGCGAATGACGGGAAGACCAGTTATTCAATACACGATCTCTTCAGCGATCTCGCCAAATCAATCATGGTCACCGTATACTTCAGCTCGGATGACTCTAAAGAAGGCTCCGTACAAGAAGACTTGCTTGGTAATGTGCGTCATTCGATGATGATTGCACAAGAATTCGAAACGTTTCTCCCTAGCAGATTTGACGTGTATCGCTCGATGGAGAAGCTGAGAACGTTTATGCTTTCTCCAGTGTCTGGATTCCACTTTGCGTACGTCACTGTCCCCCAGAAAGTTCTTCATGACTTGATAATGGATAAGAAGAACCTGAGGATGTTGTCCCTGCGTTGCTTGAATATCGGCAAGGTGCCGGATCGGATTGGAGAGTTGAAGCTTCTCCGCTCCATCGATTTAACTCACACGTTTCTTGAAGTACTGCCGGAATCAATTTGTGACTTGGTCGAGTTGCAATCTTTGCTGCTTCCATGGTGTAGACAACTTAAGGAGTTGCCGAGGAATATCCATAGGTTGACTAAGCTTCTCCACCTCGACATAAGAGGCACGGAAGAATTAACGGAAATGCCGCCGCGTATTGGCGAGCTGACGAATCTCGAGATACTTTCCGACTTTATCGTGGGAAACGGCTTGGAGTTGAAGAACTTGGGACCACTCAAATACCTTCAACGGGAGCTGCAACTTCGTAATTTGCAGGCTGTAGATGACGTCGGAGATGCGAGGATTGCCGATCTACGTGAAAAGGAGGCACTTCTCGAGTTAAGCTATGATTGGGGGTCAAGTCCTGGAACTTCAAGCGGAAATGACCACCAATTAACGGTCCTTGAGCATCTGCAACCTCCGAAAAAGGTCGAGTCCCTCACTATACAGGGCTACGGAGGCAAAAGATTCGCATCCTGGTTTGGTGATCCATGTATGAATAATGTCGTGAGCATAACTTTGAAGGGATGCAAGAGTGTACTCTCGCTTCCGACATTTGGAAGACTTCCCTCTCTGGAAAGCTTGGTGATTGAAGATCTCGAGGCGGTCTCTTTGGTAGGCGAGGAGTTTTACGGGACCGAAAGACCATTTCAGTCCTTGAAGACACTGGAGTTTGAGAACATGGGAGCTTGGGAGAAATGGTCTTCCTATGGATATCACGAGGAGAACAAGCCATTCCCTCATCTTCGCGAACTAAGGGTGAAGAAGTGTCCCAATCTGACCGAATGCCCAGCTCTTAGCCTTCCATCTCTGGTCGAGATTGATATTGATGGTTGCAATGAAGGACTGTTGAATTGTTTGACTGACCTTACATCAATGACCAAGATGAACATTCGCAAGGTTTCGGAACTGGTTCACTTCGACGAGAGGTTCTCGGCCTATTGGGTCGTTCTCAAAGAGATGGGAATTAGGCATTGTCCTCAGCTCAAGTCGTTCAGAGACGTGGAATGCAGGAAACAAGTTTCCGTACTCAATTCTCCGAATGAAACCAGCGTTGTTGATTGCGGGACGCTCTCTTCTTTCCCCAGTTCAGATCTCCCTCCCACATTGAGAAAGCTGACACTTCGCGGCTGTCCGAATCTCCCGTCACAGCTCATCTGCAGCAGGCTTCCGGAATCTCTTGAGGAGCTTTACCTAAAAAAGCTCGAGGGGCTCGTGTCAATTACAGGTCTACCAGCTGAAGGTACTCGCCTCTGTCGATCCCTATGCGTGCTCGAAATTCGCAACTGCAATAGTTTGATGACTTTGCCGGGAAGCTTGCAACATCTGTCCGCCCTTTCCGAGCTTGTTGTCAAGCGTCTCCCATCATTAGAGATCGACTGCTTCCCTGCACTCCCCTGCAACTTGTCGAGTTTTGTGCTTAAGCGTTGTCCAAAGGTGAAGTCCCTGCCTCATGATATGCATAGCCTCAAGTGCCTCAAAACACTATCTATTACTTTCTGTGATGGCATCATGGGATTAACGAGCGGAGGTTTGCCTCCGAACCTGGAAGTCCTTACGGTAAGGGTATGTCGGAATCTGAGTCAACCAATTGAGGACTGGGGACTACGCGGACTCACCGCCTTGCAGGAGTTGAGATTATGTGGAAAAATGGAATGTGTGGATGAGATGGAGTGTTTCCCGCCATCTCCCATGGCCTGGAGTCAACTGCTCCCTTCGTCCCTGGCCGAACTGGTTCTTCAGAAGATGAAGAAGTTGGAGAGGGTAGGTTGCGGACTCAAAGCCCACCTCACCTCCTTTCGAGACTTGTGGATTTCTGAGTGTCCGAGGATGAAGTACTTGCCAGACGACGGAAGCCTGAGCTCGCTCGAGAGGCTAGGGATCATCAGCTGCCCCATGATGGAGAAGAGACTGCCTAAATATTGGCCCCTCATTCAACACATCCCAGTCCTTCATATCGAGAATTTTTCGAATACGTCGGAGCCATCAAGTGGCGCTTCTACTCCTTGTTCGCCTGACTCGATTGATTCCAGTTTCTTCAGTGATGACAGCATAGAATTATAGCCTCCCTTTTTATGCTGTATCAAGTTTGTTATTTCTTTTTCAGCTTATTATCCATGATTGAAGTTTTGCACAAACACATTACCATGGAGTAGTGATTTTCTCCATGTCATGTGATATTTGGTTTTCATTCAAATATTTATAGATTTGGTTTCGGTTTCTGCGGAAGATACTCTCGAGCAGAGTTTTACCGTGTTCGCCTCGAATCTTATTCCGAGGACCTTGTGGCGTAATAGTTGCTCGGCCTAATGCTATGTCTGGCGATGAACTGCTGAAACCAAGCTGCCGAGAGTTTAGGAGTTCTCTTCAGGGTCTGGTAATCGACATGGTGGAGCCCAAACCTCACCGTGTATCCGAACTCCCACTCAAAGTTATCAAGCAGGAACCACGCAAAGTACCCCCTCACGTCTGCTCCTTCTCTACACGGAAAAGGTCGAGCTCAATTTGAGTGTGATTTCTTGTTACAGGTAGATGTTCGCTACGGTCTTACCTTCCTGCTCTCAGGAGTTTGGGATCCAAATTTGCGGAGTATTTGTATTAAAAAAAGAAGCGACTGAAGTGAGTTTGAGACACAGCATGATAGTAATGACATGTACGAAAAAAATTCACACATGTTTGAATAAATCTGCGACACATCTGAACAGTAAAATGATATATATATAAAAAAATTCACCCATGTTTGAACAAATCGCCGACATGTCTGAACAGTTACCGATGTCGACGATTTTCGATAGTTACATGTTCAAACTCACGCTAGTCTCGGATGCGAAATTTTAGCCATGACCCGATTTTTTTTTTTAAAAAGAATGTTACGTCGAAGTTAGGTCGAAATTAGTAAGAGGAAAAGGAACGAACCGAGTCTTAGACTCATGTGTTTGTTTTTTAAAATTCGAATTACAATTATTGGTGTTGTGTGTTGTAATGTGTTTAGGCCTTTTGGGCGGAGGTTTTCCTAATCTCAAGTGGCGGACGTCTACTTTTACGAAACTACAAACTGCTTTTTTTGGACCAAACTACAGAACGAAGGCGGCGGCTTTTAGCTAACCTTCGACGAATTTGCTTGTCTGACGACAAGATCGACCAACTCATCGTGGTCAATCATACACTCATCTACAAAAAATGTTATCATGTTATCCAGCGAAGGGAGAACAAGTGGATGTGGATCTGGTGGTATTCACAGTATAAAGAAAAGCCGACAAGTTTTACTCAGAAACAAAGGAAGAGTAAGAAAGGAACGAGATCCCCAAGAGAGAATGGATTTGGTTTCTTCCCTCCTCAAACTGGCCGGCTCTCAACTCCTGGAAGAGTATGCCCTGATCAACGGCATCTCCGACAAGCTCCAGACGTGGGGTAGGAAGCTACGGATGATCCAAGCCGTGATGGATTCGGCCGAGGAGAAGCAGATGAACGGCGACCTAGCCGCTGACCAGTGGCTCTCGGAACTCAGGGACGTCGCCTACGACATGGAAGACATCCTCGAACACTTCTCTGTCGATGCCCAGCGGAATGTGTCCAAGGCGCAGGCCTTGTCGCGGTCGTCTAGACTTCCCTACTCCCTCATCTCTTTCTGCTCTGGTTTCCGCCCGCGTACCCTTATCTCGAGTCATTGTATGGCGAACGAGATCGAGGAAGTCAACCGAAGATTGGAGGGAGTCATTGGCGAAATATCCTTGCTCGGGTTCGTCCAGAATCACAGTAACGGGTCTCCCTCTCGTGCCCACATCGTCCAGGATCGTTTTTTCACCACCTCCCTGCCCGAACCCAAGTTCGTCGGCAGGGAGAAGCAAATGGAGGAGCTGCTCACTCGGTTGACTGGTACCGAAGCCACCAACGACTCCGTCCGGCCCTTTACGGTTGTTTCGATCGTGGGGATGGGCGGAATTGGTAAAACTACCATGGCGCAACAGCTGTATAGTCACGAGTCCTTGAACAAGGAGTCTTTTCCGGCCAAAGCGTGGGTTTGTGTTTCGGACGTATTTGACAGGGTTGCCATCACGAAGAGAATCCTGGACCAAGTAGCGCCATCTTCATCCGGCATGGAGAACGATCCGAATAAGCTTCAGAACCTGCTCCAGGAGAAACTCTCCGGTAAGAAGTTCTTCGTTGTGTTGGATGATGTGTGGAATGATAAGTACGACGAGCTCGAGTCTCTGCTTAGACCTCTGTATTACGGGAGTAAAGGTAGCAAAATACTCCTCACTACAAGAAACCTCCAGGTTGCCAAATTGGTTGGAGACCGTGATCCAAGACGGCTAGACATGCTGTCGCCTGAGGAGAGTTTGTGTTTGCTCGCCTATCACTCCATTGGCGAGGAAAACTTTGAACGGCATCCTCGACTTCAGGATGTTGCCATTCAATTAGCAGCAAAGTGTAAGGGGCTGCCTCTTTCAATTAAGGCGATCGGAGGGCTGCTCCGTTGTTCGGGAAGTGATGATGAAAAATGGAAGGAAGTGTTGTTGGCCCACAGTATTTGGAACAGAGAGGACGGATCGGGAATGATTCCTCCTGCTTTGAAGTTAAGCTACGTCCATCTTCCCCGTCACTTGAAGAGATGTTTTGCTGCTTGCTCGTTATTTCCGAAGGATTACATATTCGACCAGGATGAGGTAATTCAAGTGTGGATCATACAGGGTTTGCTGCACAAGGGGACTGCTAAAACATACCGAGACGTTGGGATGGAAAATCTCCGTCATTTAGAAGCCGTGTCTCTAATCGAAAAAGCGAATGACGGGAAGACCAGTTATTCAATACACGATCTCTTCAGTGATCTCGCCAAATCAATCATGGTCACCGTATACTTCATCCCGGAGGAGTCTAGAGGAGGCTCCTTCCGAGAAGGATTGCTTGGCAAAGTGCGTCATTCGATGATGGTCGCACAAGAATTCGAAACGTTTCTCCCGAGCAGATTTGATGTGTATCGCTCGATGAAGAAGCTGAGAACGTTTATGCTTTCTCCAGTGTCTGGATTCGACTTTTCGTACGTCACTGTCCCCCAGGAAGTTCTTCATGGCTTGATAATGGATCAGAAGAACCTGAGGATGTTGTCGCTGCGTTGCTTGAATATCCGCAAGGTGCCGGACAGGATTGGAGAATTGAAGCTTCTTCGTTCCATTGATTTGTCTCACACGTTTATTGAAGTACTGCCGGAATCAATTTGTGACTTGGTCGAGTTGCAATCTTTGCTGCTTCGATGGTGTAGACAACTTAAGGAGTTGCCGAGGAATATCCATAAGTTGACTAAGCTTCTCCACCTCGACATAAGAGGCACGGAAGAATTAACGGAAATGCCGCCGCGTATTGGCGAGCTGAAGCATCTCGAGATACTAACCGACTTTATCGTGGGAAACGGAGTTGGCTTGGAGTTGAAGAACTTGGGACCGCTCAAATGCCTTCAAAGGGAGCTGCACCTTCGTAATTTGCAGGCTGTAGATGATGTCGAAGATGGGAGGATTGCCAATCTACGTGAAAAAGAGGCAGTTCTCGAGTTAAGCTATGATTGGGGGTCAAGTCCTGGAACTTCAAGCAGAAACAACCATCAATTAGCGGTACTCGAGCATCTGCAACCTCCGAAAAAGGTCGAGTCCCTCACTATACAGGGCTACGGAGGCAAAATATTCGCATCCTGGTTTGGCGATACTTGTATGAATAACGTCGTGAGCATAACTTTGAAGGGATGCAAGAGTGTACTCTCGCTTCCGACCTTTGGAAGACTTCCCTCTCTGGAAAGCTTGGTGATTAGAGATCTCGAGGCGGTCTCTTCGGTAGGCGAGGAGTTTTACGGGAGCGAAAGACCATTTCAATTGTTGAAGAGACTGTGGTTCGAGAACATGGGAGCTTGGGAGAAATGGTCTTCCTATGGACATCACGAGGAGGACAAGCCATTCCCTTGTCTTTGCGAACTAAAGGTGAAGAAGTGTCCCAATCTGACCGAATGCCCAGCCCTTAGCCTTCCATCTCTAGTCGAGATTGATATTGATGGTTGCAATGAAGGACTGCTGAATTGTTTGACCGACCTTACTTCGATGACCAAGATGAACATTCGCAAGGTTTCGGAACTTGTTCACTTCGACGAGAAGTTCTCGGCCTCTTGGGTTGTTCTCAACGAGATGAGAATTAGGCATTGTCCTCAGCTCAAGTCCTTCAGAGGCGAGGAAGGCAGGAAACAAATTTCCGTACTCAATTCTCCGAATGAAACCAGCGTTGTTGATTGCGGGACGCTCTCTTCTTTCCCCAGTTCAGAGCTCCCTCCCACATTGAGGAAACTGACACTTCGCAGCTGTCCGAATCTCCCGTCGCAGCTCATCTGCAGCAGGCTTCCGGAATCTCTTGAGGAGCTTTACCTAAAGAAGCTCGAGGGGCTCGTGTCAATTACAGGTCTACCAGCTGAAGGTACTCGCCTCTGTCGATCCCTACGCGTGCTCGAAATTCGCAACTGCAATAGTTTGGCGACTTTGCCGGACAGCTTGCAACATCTGTCCACCCTCTCCAAGCTTGTTCTCAAGCATTTCCCAGTGTTAGAGATCAGCTGCTTCCCTGCTCTCCCTTGTAACTTGTCGAGTTTCGTGCTTAAGAGTTGCCCAAAGGTGAAGTCCCTGCCTCGTGATATTCATAACCTCGCATCCCTCAAAACACTGTCCATTTCTTACTGTGACGGCATCACGAGATTAACGAATGAAGGTTTGCCTCCAAACCTGGAAGTTCTTACGGTAAGGGTATGCAGAAAGCTGGATCAGCCAATTGAGGACTGGGGACTATGCGGACTCGCTGCCTTGCGAGAGTTAAGGTTATGTGGAGCAATGGAATGTGTGGATGAGATGGTGTGTTTTCCGCCATCCCCCGTGTCTTGGACTCACCTGCTCCCTTCATCCCTGGCCGAATTAGTCCTTCAGAAGATGAAGAAGTTGGAGAGGGTGGGTTGCGGACTCAAAGACCACCTCACCTCCTTTCGAGACTTGTGGATTTCTGAGTGTCCGAGGATGAAGTACTTGCCGGACGACGGAATTCCCAGCTCGCTCGAGAGGCTAGGGATCATCAGCTGCCCCATGTTGGAGAAGAGAGTATCTAAGTATATGCCCATGATCCAACACATCCCGGACCTTCATATCCAAAATTTTTCGAATAAGTCGGAGCCATCAAGTGGCGCTTCTACTCCTTGTTCGCCTGACTCGATTGATTCTAGTTACTTCAGTGATGGCATCATAGAATTATAGCCTCCCTTTTTATGCTGTATCAAGTTTGTTATTTCTTTTTCAGGTTATTATCCATGATTGAATTTATGCACAAACACATTATCATGGAGTAGTGATTTTCTCCATGTCATGTGATATTTGGTTTTCATTCAAATATTTATAGATTTGGTTTTGGTTTCTGCGGAAGATACTCTCGATCAGAGTTTTACCGTGTTCGCCTCGACTCTTATTCCGAGGACCTTGTGGCGTAATAGTTGCTCGGCCTAATGCTATGTCTGGCGATGAACTGCTGAAACCAAGCTGCCGAGAGTTTGGGAGTTCTCTTCAGGGTCTGGTAATCGACATGGTGGAGCCCAAACCTCACCGTGTATCCGAACTCCCACTCAAAGTTATCAAGCAGGGACCACGCAAAGTACCCCCTCAAGTCTGCTCCTTCTCTACGCGGAAAAGGTGGAGCTCAATTTGAGCGTGATTTCTTGTTAGCCCGAAACACATAGATGTTCGCTACGGTCTTACCTTACTGCTCTCAGGAGAGAGTTCAAGTAGCTGGCCATGTAATTGACTCTGTTGGTATCCATGAGCGGATCCTCATTACCCTCTGTTTCGCCATAACCTGCAAATCCATTCTGTTTATTACGTACGAGAATTGTCGATTAGTTCTTAGAATTCACATAACCTCATACCATTTTCGGTAATGAACATCGGTGTGTTGTTGTATCTGTTGCGGATGTAGTTTACCGTCTTCTCCATCCCTTCTGGGTATACACTCAACCAATCCAAGCTTGTCTGCACAACGAGGACTATGACTGAATGCTCCCGAGCACATTAGTTATGTTAATCAATCGTCATAGTAACTCACGAGCTCGCCTATTGGCACACCATTCCTCTCGGAACACTCTAGGAAATATCCTTCAGTCCTTGTGACGCCTCTCCCGGGTTCACAACTAGCGGAAATACAGTCTTTGGCATAATGACTAGTGTAGTGGTTGATACCAATGAAGTCCAACCCACTTTTGAGCATCTCTTTATCTTTTATCATAAATTCGGGCAAGACCAATCCGACCAGTTCAACCATTGGACCCGGGTACCTTCCAAAAATTATCGGATCCAAGAACCTGCGAAGAATCAACACAATGATAGTAACACGATGCGCTAGTTATCGCTTTCTTGGGAAAATACTGCACACCAGTTGACAGAAAATGATATGGCTCTTTCCGCGGCACGCTTGTCTGCTGGAGAGTCACTGAAGGGCTCAAACCACGCGATATGTAAGACAATCCCGATCAAGCCTCCTTGTTTTTTCTGCATTAGTTTGCAGAGTGTTAGATTAGAATTCACGTAGCAGTTGTCCTGTTACTTGTAATTGTGCACGCCCTGTCGGTACCACCTGGTACTTCGTCCTGTATATATAGGTTGCCATGGCGTGTCCGAGTATTAAGTTATGGGCCACAGTGAAGGGCTCTTCATCTGAGTTTCCTGAAGAGCAGTTCCCAAATGGAGCCGAGCAATGGGAAGGCGGGAATTGACCCCGTCGATATCCGAGCACTACTTGCATGTTAGGCTCATTGATGGTAACCCAATACTTCACCCTGTCCCCAAAGTACTTGAAGCATATGTCTGCATAGTATCCGAAATCCTCCCTACGAATAACACAGAAATCATTGCCATTGCATTAAACTTGTTGCTGCAATGCAGTTGGATGGCTCGGGAGATAACCGTGATTCCGGACTTAGCCATCCTCCGTATCTATCTTCGAGTTCTTGAGGGATGTCGAAGTGGGTCAGTGTCACAAACGGCTGGATTCCTGTGGGGGGAGGGAACGAATCTAAGTTAAGTATGCTATTTTCCTAAATCCGGTGCCAAATTCAGTGACATGAACTGCGTTGTTGAATGCCATGAAAACCTTTCTGAAGAAGTCTGTCGATGAGGCTGTTATAATACTGAATGCCTGCTAAGTTTAAGTTTCCGAACTGCCCCTCTTTTGCCAAAAGCATTAAACGATTAGCAGGAACACAAACCTCTGGACTAACGCTTAAGATAAAATTGTCGTAAGAAGTTTTACTTGGCAGGATTCTTGCCCACGAGATCGAGAAGCGGTAGCTGTTCACCCCGAGTGACTCCATAAGACTTATATCTTCCTGTTTCATTTCTGGGTCTTGTTCGGTTTAATCACACTGCAGTTTCATGTCAGCAGATGTAATCAATTAGTATGAAACACGAACACGGTACCTTGTAGCGATGATAATGGTCAACGGCCACGTCTCCGTTGCTTCCATCAATGATGTTTCCTGCACATTGCTGCACAAAATTATACTCAGTTTCATGACAAGGCAAAGACCCAGAATTTCTGGTTTATGCCTGACCCGGTCCGTGCGCGAACTCATCCCAGTTGCTGAGACCTTTGCCATCGCTTTTGTATGCTCCTTCATACTGTCAGAAGCTTGAGTCAGGGAAACATCATGCATCATATGTTGCCTATGCAACCATGCATACCTGGTAAGAAGAGGAGGCCGTTCCGAAGAGGAAGCCAGGAGGCAATGTCCATGGATCGGGATCAGTCTCACAGGCCTCGGACTTCACAGGACAGTCCCAGAAGAAAAGGATGAAGACAACGATCGTGGGCACAGAGGCAATCCTTCGCTTAGCGGCCTCCATGCCAGCGTATCTGCCGACGATCCACCGCTTTCCGGTCGGGAAACTGAAACTGGGGAATGAATGATTGGTTGTCCTGTCACTCCTGTAGGGGAGGAGGATTAGCGATTTAATTAAAGATCATTTCGTGATTGTTTATATTTTACTGTAGATGATTGTTTGGTGGTATGGTAGGGCCAGAGATATCGAAAGGATCACCGGCTGATGTCGACTTCGCAAAGTGGTATGTTAGGGCCAGAGACATAGAAAGGATCACCGGCTGATGTCGACTTCGCAAACCACTTGGTAGACGACGACGACAACTGTTCTTCGTGTCCAGGACGCATAGTCCTTACAAGTGACAGTCTTCCCGGACCCAAACCGACCCGCTTTGTCGTACCAATTAAAGATGGTAATGATAGAAACGGTAGTCTCAACAACCACGAAGCTCTATTCGCTGTTAACGTTCCTCGGCAAAACATGTTTGGCTCTGAGCCCTCGGTTCATGATTAGGCGGGCTCCAAGACCGTTTTGATATCATATAAAAACCTTATTATTTAACCTAAAAGCTTAAATTATTAAGTGAGGCTTGCTTATATATTATATAGTTTAACAATTGATACAGATCAAATAGCAAAAAGCTTACGGTAAGAACAGTACGTAGAGAAACAGAAGCAACTGGTCCCGTTTCCGACAAAGGCAAGCTACAGACGTCAAATGCTGTCGTGCGTGTCTGTTTTTTGAGTGAATGTTGTTGGGTGGCTGACGGCAACATGTGACTATTCATGCATTAAAATATCGTGTCATCATGGGTATTATGTTCACGAAACCTTATAAATTCATTTCTATGGAGGTTAATTATTCGAACCGACTCACTAACTACTTCTTCCGACTCGTCTCTTAGTCCAAATTCGATTTGACAAAAGTTAAACATTTTAGTATATTTAGGCTCGGTCCTTAATTTTTACAGTCAAGTCGGACTCGAACGACTTGCTAATCCACATGACTTTGACAGATTTTATAATTGAATTAAAAAAAAATAAAAAATAAAAGAGAAATAAAAATAAAAGGAAAGGTCTGAAATTCATGAGCTCAGTGGCCAGGTTTAAACTCAGTTTTCGAGTCCGGCACAACTCATTAACACAATTGCTGCTTGGATGCTTGGAATATATTAGATGGAGTGATATTCTCATGCAAAATGAAGAATATTGAGGTTAAGAAAAGTTTGATTCCACTCTATCATAATTGGGGAATAAAGCTAGCATTATTGACATTGGGTGGGGGGTTCGAAAGTCATGGGACAAGACTACAGAAAGCTACATGATCTTACGAGACAAAAGAAAGAGGTGCTCATCAACAGACACTACATTTGTCCATGTAATAAACATGACTAAACAAAAGACAAAATTTCACTTGTAATACAGACAAACTCCCTATTCTTTCTTCTTCTTCATCTTCTTCAATTACTCGAGTGAGAAAATGGTGTTTGTTCCCTTTGGCCTCCTTTCTTGCTTCAAGCAAAAGGAACAAACACATCAACAAAGGATGATTTAACATGAGAATAGAATGGAAAAGATCGTTCTCGACTCCCTTCGTGGTTGCCCGTTAGAGAAGTCGATGGACCTGAAATTCGCGGAATGGAAAGGGGATTTCGGTTGAGGAAGTGCGCCGAAGGTAGAAAAAAGGAATGTCATGCTCTAAGGTGGAGACGAGTAAATTGGACCTGGTTGGATTGGATTGTGGAGTTGTGTGGAATTATATGGATCATGGGTTGTCGCGAGAAAGCGAGGCCCTGATTCTTTCGACTGTGCACTTGATCAGGGTGTTGACTGTTGCGACGGATCCTGGCGATATCTTAGCTGATGGCACGGTGTCAACCAGTATCTGGAATGCGACAGTAAGGAGAGATCCTCCAGATCCTTTATCTTGAATGCAACCACCTCCGATTTCTGGACCATCCGGGAGGATGGCAAAACCGGAGGGCAAAAGGGCAACGTAGTCCGGGTTGCCCCCAGTTAGGACAATGTTCATTGCAGACAGGTCTACCGGGGCGTATATCACATAGGATCCCACGGCGTCGGTGCCGCTCTCTTGCAGAATGAGCATGTTCCTCTGGCTACAAGTCGTATTCTGTAATAATGAATAATTAGCATGGGCGATGAGCGCATAGTACAGTTTGTGAAGAAGCGGTCTGCCGGCACTTACATTGACTCGAAGAAGCGAGAGAGAGTTTCCAGGGCTGCGGCCATTTGTGAAGAAAGCCATTTCTTGAACTTGTCCCCCATTTGAGAGGATGTCCCACTGAATTCGCAGCGAAAGTAAGTAGTTGTAGCACCATAACCGCTGCCAAAAACCATGATTGCTACGACTGAAAGCTAACCTCATTGCGAGAATGCTCGTCTCGGAGGAAATTGAAGACCCTTTTGCGCGATATTGGAAGCCAGAACGAGGTGGCGGCACTAAGCACAATTCCTGCAGGTCTCCCGGGGTCATCGACGCTCTTCCTTGTCATGATTCTGACATTGTCCGGGCCAGCTTCTGTTGGCGATAACATAGTCCAGGCACGTGCAGTTGAATCGCCAACACCGCTGGAGAAACTCTGGACCATCCTTTCGGCGAGCTTCATCATGCCCTTTCTTCCTTCACTATTCGTAATCACTGCCAGAGATAAAATCGATGCAAAAACATTCAGTCCCTAAAGATGCTAATCATGAGCAAATTACGAAAAAAGGAGAGCGGAGTTGGTGGAGACGAGGTTATACATACATAATTCCCCTGTTGGCATGCTGCCAGCAATCGAGCTCGTGATGCGTTCGCAATGTCGGTCAAGGGCAGCAACCCAACGTTTCGCACCGAAACCGAGGCCACAGTCCACGAGTTGCCGATATATGCCATGGACAGCACTATTGTCAACTTCCACATGTTCGACCCAAATAACCTACGAGAACAAAATGAAAGACCATTGAGTTTCGAGTTGAGATCGAGTAGGTATAACAGAAACTGTATTGTAACCTTGGAGTAGCCGCCCGGCAGTTCTTGAATCAAGCAGCCAGAGGGTCTTCTTCGACTCCTTGTGCTCGGAGTACCTCGTAGACTATCCAAAGACACGTCAACCACAACCCAAGTTCCGTCACAATGCTGCTTGCAGTACCTCACGAAGTAGTTCTTCCGGGATGGGACGAGTGGCGAAGGGACTTGGAACTCGGCTGACATCTGCCGAACAAGTAGTATTTCTCAAGGAAACATGAAATTTCTCTGACGTGTTCACAATGTTCGATAAAGATGCGTACCACTTGTAAGGCTCCATCGTAGTTCCCGACGACACCGTTGGATAGGACTTTGACAGTCATTGCCCTCGACACAATCCCGCAAAACACACTTGACCACTGGTTCTGAGATTTAAGGATGAAAATACGTCAGGTACGGTGAACCTCCGGTCGAGACCAGTGAGATTTAAGGAGTTTGACACATTCTTACCACATCCATGAGGATCTCGATGAGATTGATGTGATCCATCACAACCACTGCCGACTCCCTTGAAGCTTCCGTCTTGAACCCAAGAGGCCGGGGGCTGATCCCCTGGGGAAATGTCCTGAAGTACTCTTCCTCATTCAGTATCTCAGGTGAATTCTCCCCGAGAACCCACAGCGGCTCTCCTCCATTAGCCATCCTAATCAGTTCCTCCATTGCAGCCACCGCTAGCTCGACAATGAGCGGCTTGTCCAACTCAGTGGGCATCGGCATTGGCCCAATGTGATCAAACCCTGCAGTGTACACCTCGCCCATGTGTCCAGCTTGGCCCGAAAAGGTCTGGTGGCCGAGATCATGGGGACGAGCAGTCATATGAGCCTGATTGAGGTTGGTCAAGAAGTGAGCCAAGGGCTTTCCCAAATACTTTGATGCGATGACTGAAATCCGATCGATCTGTACAAGCAAGACATGTAAATATGCAACTTCAAGACGACATGACGAGGAATAAGATGTTCCTTCACGAACCAAACGACCTCTTCCTTCAGGCGAGCATTCTCGATGCGGAGATGCTGCTCATCAAAGGACATCTCGCCAAGGGCGGCAGGGCCTCCGCAGGAAGGGCAAGATGCTGTCGCTAGCGCCTCCCTGTACCTCAAGTTCTCTCTCCGGAGCTTCTCGTTATCTGCCTTGAGCAAAGAGTTCTCGTGACGTTCCTGCTGAGCCTGAACAAGACGAAACTCAAGAGAACAGGATAAGAAATCGATCATGATCATGAAAACGGAAGATTAAGCTCCCGAAAATGGCAGTACCTTCATTTGAGTTCGCTTGTTTTGGAACCAGAACTTGACTTGTAGCGGCTCGAGCCCCAATTCTCGGCTAAGATCTTTCCTTTGCTTCTCATCCGGATGAGGATTCTCCTTGAAGAAACTTCACACAAACCAAAACAAAAGCATTAACTTTGAAACTAGAGAAAAAAACGCACGCTCCCCCTTCGTCCGCAAGATTTTTCGCCCTTACGATTCGAGCTCCTGGATCTGCCGATGGGTGTGGCGGTGGTACCGTTTCCTCTTAGACCGGGAAGGATCATCAGGATCCACCGACATCACGGCCTGATCCTCCCCCATGACGGGATTCTCCATTGTCTCGGCCCCGGACATCGTATCAAACTCCTCATCCCTCAGCCTCCCCAGGTTAAGAGGGTCACTGTCCATGGATTTCGAGGTCATCTCCGCGAACAGGTGATGGTGGGCAGCGTCGAACATGTTGGGCTGGAACATCTTATAAAGAGTAGAGGCGGGGAGGATCGACTTCACCTTCTTACAACCTCAATCAAAGAGGAATATCCTGCCCAAAAGAGAAAAATGTGAGTTACTTCATGCATGTCAATAACTACATGTAGATTCTCATTCTTTTTCTTACAAACAATTCTAGAGATCGGGATTTGCCGCATGATGGGGAGGGCAAAAAAGGGGATGATCAATCTAATCAACATCAAGAGATGTGACATGGAAAAATTGGCCTATACCCAAGAAAAAGTTTACTAGCAAATTAATGTAAAGGCCAAAGAGAAAGAGCATGAGATTTTGTTCACTCTTTCTCCATGCAATCCCTTTCATTTTTTTAAATAATAATAATAATTATTATTATTATTATTATTTCCTCCTTTTTTTCAACTACTCATCCCAATCTTTTTGGATAATCTCCTTTATTTTTTTCATCAGATTTGTTTTTTTTCCCTAATTTACTTTAATAATAATAATTATTATTATTATTTAATCCTGGATAGAGAACACCCAAAATGGAAAAAACAGAAAAATGGAAGTCTTCTGTTTGGAACACAAAAGGAAACCAAAGAAAAAGACCTCCATGTCCATATTATTAACAAAATGAAAGGAAAAACAATCCCACTCCATGGCTAAGAAACGAAAAGGTGGACATTATCTGGTACCATAATGGGAACGACTGGCGGAACGAGTTACCAGAAAAGGACGACGCGGTAAGCCCATGGCGGATGCAATTTCGGCAGGTGTTGGTTTCGGAGAGGAAAGTGGCGAAGGGGAGGCCCCTTTTTAATTCATATGAGGGGGTGATGCTTATGGGGAGGCAAAAGGTGGTGAAATGGGTCGGTGGAGATTGAATTTGGAGGGATGATTATGATGGTGAAGAAGAAGAAGAAGAGGAACAGGAGGAAGAAGATGGAGAAGAAGGGAGTGATGAGAGAGTTCATTACTAGAGATGGGATGATCGAGAAGGTGTTATCACATTTATTATGGAGGGTAATGGAGAGGAGTTATTGTTTTCTTCTCAGTGGAAGAAGAAAGAAAGAGTGATGTGTACTTGTATAGTGGTAGTGATAGGAAACACAGTACGCTGTTACAAACTAATGTAATAAAATCTTCATAGAGTTAAACCGCACGCGCTAAAATTTGATTTGAACATTTATATAATATGCATTGAATTCTCCTTGGATGTTTGGAAGAACGACCTGTATGGCAAAGAAAGTTTAGGGTTTATGGTTTCGGATTTGCTTTGGATCGTTATCGGAGAAGAAGAAGGTAAGAGGAGGATGAGGAGGAGGGTTGCCGGCACTCAGAAGACACGGTGGCACTCTCGAGAAACTCGATCTTGTACGACAAGTCTCACGTGCCTGTTCCATTGGACGCGATTACGTGAGGCTGAATTCCGATATCAAGTGGGATGTTAGGTCGCAAGGACTGTCTTCATGGGAAAACATAGGAGATGTGAGGACATCTTGTTTCTTTTTAACTGTAGCACGTAGGATTTGGTATTTTTATCGTTCGTGCGTGACGTGTTTGTCCAGTAATGACTTGTTGGGTTTAGACGTTAATGGCGATTAGGACGACGTAAATCGTAACCCTTGTTGAAAATTCTAGGCTATAGGACCCCCTAGTAAGAATGGGCCTAGATAGACCTGTTGCCATCTCTTGAACGCTCTTCGTTCAGTAAACCACAACAGGTTATCATTGCATGTTGGATAAGGAGTATCGACCCAATTTTCATAAGAGAATAATAGTTTCCAACCCATCTAGAAAAAAGACGTGGGATACGTGTAACAAGGCTAAGAAGACAGTTGGGATTTGATACGACAATGAGGAAAATTAAGCAACTCAGTATGGAAGCCACTCAACATGAAAATAACTCCTATATCTTAGGCAATCGGTTTGGATTTTTTGTATAAATATGATTCAGACCGAAATTGTGCCGTCATGATTCTTCGTTTTCAACATTTTAGTTACATTCTTTCGATGCACTCAGCAAACATTTCAAAGTATCCAACTTTTACTTAAGCATCACGTTTCTCTTTACCCTTATTCTCAACGACCACATTCTCAGACCAAATATCGAACCCCATATTCGTTTACCAAATATTTTCGACATATTTGCTAGTCAGCAGTAACATGCGTTCCGTAACCTAATCATATACATTAAAGTCCCGCGGTACACCATAATAATAAGAAGAAGACTTCGGTAACATATCATCATCACTCACACACGCAACATTCATTTCTTTTCTCTTTGTTTCTTCAACATCATGAAATAATTCAGTACTGGTGAATTACCATCATTGAAAGAACATCACTATATTGTTATTTATGGTAAACAAGTTGTCGCCATCCAATTTATTCAAATTTTTATTTTTATTTTTATTTCTGATAGTGTCCTGTTCCGAACCACTCATATCAGAGACCATTGCCACATTTAATCTCTAATTTATATTACTTTTTTCTTACAAGGCAGTCCATATTTATTTCAAGATTCAATCGATTGTCTCGGCATTTAATATCTTGACGACAACAGCAATCCAAGAATTTATTTGGACAACGAGGGTTTCATGTACTGGCTATCTTCCTGACTCCATAAAAATAAATGCACCAAACAGATACTATGATTGGCAAAGCAAAAAACAAGACAAACAATCATGGGTTGATTCAAGTGACGAGGAACTTTGATTCGCTTAAAAATATTTCGAGTTCAAAACCTATCGTAAGCAGTAACATTGTTGGAAAACATACCCATCCACCATAGTCATGTGTCCAGAAAATTAGGTCCGCAAACAGGAAAACATAAATTTTTAAGTAGTTTTCATTTTAAATAGTCTTATAATTAAGTAATATCGACTAGCCAATTAAATAAGACTCTTAGAAGTGTCATTAAAGAATCACCCCAAATATAATGAATTTCTTTTTGTGGGCTTTCAGAAAAGCTGGGTTTTGTTGGGCCATGTATTTATCTTCTTTTTTTCTCATAAATGAATTCATGCACTTATGGATTAAATTTTATGGAAAAATTAAATCACATAAGGTCCACAACCTTACCACCATCCCATCAATCAATACTAATCACCACAACCATCAAATGTGTGAGCTTGCTCATACCAATTAAATTAAAAATTGAATACATCTGCTAGATGTTGCCCAATCAAACAGACAAGACCGGCTGATTTAAAGCATTGTTCCCCTTGCTCATATAACCACTTGGTGTCTAGAGGTGTTTCTTTTAACTGAGAAGACAATTTTTGCATAAATAATTTTTAACTTTTGCACCAGGTTTTGCTCGACACAAGCTCAATTTATTCCTTAGAGAGTCTAGAAAGTAGATGAGGGAGCGATGTTGATATTTGAACATACGATCTTTAACGTTAATCGTCATTGTAACTTCTGTGTTCTCTTGGGACAATAATAGGGGAAACTAATTTTTAATCTTATGAGACTATAAGCTTAAATTTGAAAAATTAGGAATATAGTGGAATAAAATAATGAACAAAATAAAATGAGAAAAATGACCATATAAATATCTAATTCATCCAAACTGCGATAAAATATATTTCATTCAATTCCAAGCACATTCTTGCTTAGCCTTGAATCCACGTCTATTCGTCAGATTATATCCACATCTAATTCGAGAATTCTTTATCACAACCAAACAGTTCTTCTTCTAGTTTAGTGCATTATTTCTTAAAGTTAAATATTTTATAAAATAAAAACTCAGATAATACTTTTGAAGATTTAGCACAAATTTACAAATTTATCGTATCGATCGGACTTATTTTCATAACGATGCCTTTTTCTGTTTATTTATTTTCGCGAAATATTTCGTGCACAGAAATGAGGTTGACAGCACAACGTAACACGAACAACACAAATGGATAGATTTGTACAACTGGATTTATTACCATATCATAACTCACGGCTCTTTGAAGAATTTGGTTGTAAACCCATCGGACCTCGGCGGCTTACGGCGCCTCAAATGAAACATCTTGGCCTTCACTTCCTTCGAGGAAATCGGGCCAAGAGACCAGTCACCTGCTCCGTCGTCACAGTCTGAGATATAATATACATCTCATCGTATCTGAATCAACAGGCATAACTCTAGGAATAATTAGAAAATAAGGAGCTGAAATACTCTACTGCCTCATTTCTCATCTCTGTCGAATCAACCAACACCACGCCATCATTCCTCGTCATTTGACGAAACGACGTTCTTGTTATTACGCCACTTCATTGTCGAAAGTTATGACAGATTCCGATCCCCAAGCTGAAACAACCGCGCACGCGCCTTCTTGCGTGCCATGCTCTTTTCCATCTTAGCCAAGTAGTCAAACCTGGTGGCACCTGCCTTCTCAACAATTGATACATCCGATTGCAATCTCTGGTCAAGTAACTCAGTCTATAACTCCTCAAGATGCCTCCTAGCCTCCCCCACAAAAGTGGAAAATTCACCAAGTTCGTCTTAGTTCGGCCACTTCAGGTTCCCCTTGAGTGAACTCGGTTCCTGTACAAAATGTACATAGATCGACTGGTATTGCGTCTCCGATCAAGCATGCCTCACCGGACGACTATAATGATGATGTTTCGTCAATAACTCAAAGATCTTGAACGGAAGGCGTCGACCTTATCGTCATTACATAATAGACGCCAAACACATAGTACAGAACAGCTTGGTGGCAAAACCATCGCGAGTTCACCATCATCATATCCAGCTTCCTGAGTATGACCTCGTCGTACGATTCGTCCAAGAGAGGAACTGTGTACCTCAAATCCTTCTAACTCTACATCCCAGACAACGATATCAAATTCCTCATCTAACTCCTCGACATATCGATCGGACGCCTCGCGTAAAATCCATCCTATGAAATCTCAACAGACCCAGAACCTCGTAACGTGTTTCCTTCCAGAAAAACCAAAAGAAAGCATTTCATTTCCTCAAAAATAAACATGTTTCACCGGCTATAGCAATATTGGTGAAGTTAGGCAATAAATGTAGGTTGATTTCTTCTTCCAAGGAGGATACGACTCATGAATACATTTTACTATAAGGAGAACAATAATTAGGTGTTTATTTAAGTTTGTGGATGCAGAATCGTGGGGGTGCGTGAAAAAGGTACAATTGTCTGTCATGATGAAATATGATAGACTCAATAGGCCAAAATTTTTTTAAAAAAATAAAAAACTCACACCATATAATTAATGCATTCGTACAAAAAAAACTCTTATAATATATCTTAAATGAAGCAAAATTAAATTTTTGATAGGTATATTTAATTTCAATGTTTCTCGTGTCTTCCTATTGTGGCTTGTATGAACCTAGACATTGAATTTTCATGAAAGGTTTAATAAATTCTTGGACAGGGATAGACTCATTTAATGCTGTCCTATTCTAGAAAAGAATAAGAATTTTCTAAGAAAAAAAAAGTTATTTAGATAAATGTTATCAATTTCTTCTCAAGGAAAGGAGACAAACAGGCCATCTTATAAATTTGGCTTTGAGTGTCGATTAGGTGACGCTTTTTCTTACAAGTTCGAGGTTTAAATCAGCTGACCTCATTACATTTACAAAAGTTTTATGATTTAAACGTTCAACTAATTTTTTAGATTTTTTTATAAAAACAATTATATCAAAGTTTCAGTACTAAAATTGTACTTAGTATTTCTTTTTCCCAACGCTACTAACAACATGAAATCATGATTTCAGTAGTTGATTTTGTGATCGCAAACGGAGACGGAGGTTTGATTCTTGATATCAATAGAAATGTCACATTTGCTGTAAGTCGCGGCTTTCATCTTGAACAGCTTCAACACCTTCACCTCTCCGTGTAGCGTCGTCGTGGATGTCAAGTTGAGCCATCCGGAATGGCAATCCGTGATGAAATACTGGTTTGAAGCCATCCTATCGGCCGAGAGGTTCACGGTCGTGCTGACATTGAGCTTCTTCCCCCTTGCGGGGAGGGTGTCTCCCTTGATCAAGGCCTCCGCAACGACTGTCTCCCTGTATTTGATGTAGGTTGTGCCGTTCTCGTACTTGAAGCTTCCGTAGTTGTGGTTATTGACCGTGACTGTGACACCAAGCTTCATGTTGAGGATTGGCGGGAATATGGAAGTGAGTCTGTACCCCTTGAGCGCCACTGGCTGCATGACCATCTCTGGCTTCTTAGGCTTGAGGATGGTGAAATATAGAGCGACGAAGGTCGCCGCCATGATCAGAAGAAGGACAAACGTAGCGATGCAGCAGAACTTGAGGAACTTCATCAGGCAACGAGCCATTGTTTTCCTTGTAAGAAGGAACGAACGTTTCGAGGGGGACAGACAGACCAAGACATGATGTAATCCTCGTTAGAAACTAATGTACTGCCGAGAATGTATCATTGTTTTTATCATATGTTTTTCCAATATCGGCTAATTCGAGACTAACTCGGTTTTATAAAAATCACGTTCTTTAATAAGTAAATTGAACATACGAAATTTCGAAAGTAAGTATCCTAAAATACGAAATATTTTTGCACTAATTAGAATCAAATCGGTATCCATCAATTTTATCATTTCCTAAATTTTTTATACAATCGTAACATTTTTTTTCTACTTTACAATTTGTGGAGGAATGAATATAATTAATAAAGTAAAATTAAAAAAAATATATATAAAAAATTCTACGTGTAATTGATAAGAAGGAAGAATAATAATTCTATGAATAAAATTTGCGAAAATGAACTCGTGATCTCCCGCTGATATGCACTTCCCGTCGGGATGTGACTAGGGAGCGAGCATTCCTCACCGGTGAAGTAGAATTTCATCGGAAAGCCGTTGCCTTTGTCGACGCGAATCCCCGAGGTGTGCTTTTTCGTGAACGATATCACCGACTGTAGTTTCCCGGGCACCCTTGGATCCTTCCTAGGATCTGTCCCGTTCGTCTCCCCAATCAGGTAGTTCAGTCCCGGTAACCCCTGCATGAAGATCGTGTCATTGAGCTCCGGGAAGACCGTCCCGTTGAATGTGTACGCTTTCTGGTACCCTAGGATTGCTTTCTTTATCTTGGCCGCGACGAACCAGTCAGCGAAGACGTCCTCTTCCCAGTTGAAAAGAGTGACCCGGACCGACCACCCGCTCTTGTAGTCCGTGTTTACATGCCAGTTTATGCTCACCCCGCAGTGGTCAGGGCAGGGTAATGGGGTCGGGATGTGGAAGTGCTTGATCTTAGCCCAGGCGATGGCCTTCGCTGTCCTGTTCTCGAACGGTATGAGCAGGGCCTCGGGCGGGAGGAGCATAGCTTTCGCATCCTTGTTACATGATGACTTGGACTCGTTGCAGCCTCACGCACAAGTATCACTGGCTTCTTCTCTCAGTTCATCACTTGGGAGAAATCGAGGCCACCTTATTGCTTTGCCGCAACCCCGTAGATGCAGTCCGCAAAATCGATCTTGTGTGTGTATGCTCCCTTCATCATGTATATGAACTCACCTCTCATCCATTCCCATGTCAGATTCCAGTGATCCAACCGCCCTAACGGGCTACCATTCTCGATGGTCACCTGGGCAAGGTAGTTATCCACGCATGCCTCAATGACATCGTAGGTGAAGGTAAGATCACCCGCTTGGCGAGCGAGGAACTTCGTTCTCGTGTTGTTGGCCTTGTGCTTTGGATCCTTAACGCAACAAGCATACATTGAGCTTTCTGCACTAACAATGATAGATTGTTTAATTGTTACCGCTGATCATGCTCATGACCGATCCTTTAGCAGTATATACTTACTATGGGGAGTTGGTGTGGGACATTTAATACCATCTTCTCGAGTCGGACCGTCTTTGGCATCGGGACTCCCGGCGGCTCCACCCCAAAATGAGTCCCCTTCATCTGTACCACTGCCTGGATCTGCGTCAGATCCCCGGCGGTCTCTATCAATGTGAGAAGATCACCCTGTGGATATCCCGTCAAATACGTCCCATTCCCTATTGAGGACGGGAACCCATCTGTGTCCTCCAGTACCCCCCCATCGGCAGAGACCAATATCTCCCCGTGCTGAAATCCGACGTACAACTTCCACTCGTTGAGATCGATTGTGCCTGTGTTCAGTACCGTTGCGACCGACTTAAAGGCCCAGGACTGCACTGTCGAGTTCTTCGCGTGGGGGTACTCCTTCGTCCTCGATAGGAACTCATACGATATAAAAATCCCATTGCAGCTATCGATCACAGGGGAATGAGCCGCAGGCTGTGCCTGCACATTGCCACCGTAATCCCCCCGATCCTGAGGATATATCCCACGCATCTCACAGGAAACTAACAAAACTACTGCGGCGAGGAAGAATCTCAAAGCTCTCGCCATCGTTTTCATTTCGATGAGAGAAAGCGAAGGAAGCGCAGAACAGGTGAACAAGTGGTATTAGGAGATGTTATTAGGCTAAATATAGTATTAAAACGAGGTCAGTTGAAATCTCATCGTCCAACGATGTTCTTCTGGTAATACTACTATCTTGTTAAAAGCACAGAACTTATCCTCGTGATGGGCCGATGACAGTGGGCGAAAAGGATCTGGCTGCTATCATATGCTGTCTTGCTGCAGAGCTTTGATGTTGCGTGGGGAAGTTGAAAGTATTAGATACCAGGAACAGCCATTGAGTTGACGGGTAAAGGAGGCTGGTTCACGCGCCGAAACACAACCAATTCTTGTTCTGTGAACTGCAAAAAAGAACTAATCAAAAAGTGCTTGCTGAATGTCTGTCACGGATGTGGCAACGTCAAGAAGTAGATAACTGGTTGGGCAATTGCCACCAATGACAGAACTCTCACAACACGAAGTCCTTTGAAGCCGTCGGGAGAAGACTGGTGTGTGGTTTCTGCTTGTATCAGTGAGCGAATGATCACTGCACACCCCCAACGCCCTCGGCCTGAAGATCTTTCTGTGCTGGATGGAATGACAATTGCCAAAACAGATGTTAAAAGGGTTGCTGCTATGATGCAGCTGCTACAGCAATGCTTTGCATTTCGGGCTGTTTCACTTTCGACTTTCCCGCTCGTGAGGATTTTGCCGTTGACTTGACAGAAGACGATGATGACTTAATCTTCTTCTGTTTCTGCTTCTTTGATACGGTCGGTGCTTCACTAGTTGGATTATCCTTCGACTTACCTGCAGCTTCGAACCATTTATGAGCGGCTTAGTTTTTTACCCATGTTACTTCGTTTTAAGTAAAAGCAAATAATCTAACATCTCAAATTCTCGCAAGACAATCAAGCATGCTTCTACAATAAGTCGTCAACTCTTAGAAAACAAATCGAAGATCAGTTCTAACAAGCTCTAAGTTTTCTTTGTACCAAATCTAAGCAAGCCTCTACCTGAAACTAACAATAAGTTCCTCTTCCTGACATACCAATGCAATTAAGTAACGAAAACATGATGAACCATGAGAACCAAGAGGTACCTTGAGAATGCGAGGACACATCGTTGGTCAGATTGGGACCATGAGTGTCGACAGCTTCTTGCAGGGACGACTGGAGCTCGGGTGCATTATTGAACTCTTTCATCTGCATCGCGAGTTTGAGCAACAACACCCACTGATCAGTAACCACAACTAAACACAACACAAGAAAACCCAACACGATTCTAACATCACCCAGTTAATTAATCATCAAATCATTCCAGAAAAACCGTGACAAGAATCAATGAGTCAAGACATACCCAGGCGGGTCCATTACCAGATGGACCATCCCAACCAATATGAGTAACATGCTTCACATCTGTAGGGCATCCAATCTCCATCTCAATCTCCTGCTCCTTCAACACTACAACAAAACCATTGAACACAAACAATGTAAACACAGGACTCAATCCATTGAAAACAAAGGGATCAAAGTGGGAATAATTACCAAACATCTGGGATATGAACTTGAACCCTTTGTAGAATCCTTTGATCTTTGCCATGATGTCTTGATCAAGGCCGGCCCCAGGAAAAAATTACAGCTACCCAACTAAGGACAAACTACTAATTCATTCATGGCGTCTTCATCTCTGCCCAAAAACCTTCCTTTCTTTCACTCCCAGAAAATTTAAGATGAAGATCTTTCTAACCCTTTTTCTGTATTACCCGAAAGGAAAGAAAAGGATGATTTTTTTGGTAAAAAAAATTATTTGAAAGGTGGTGAGATCACAAGAGGAGAGGATGAATGAGTCGTTTGAGGTGGGATGAGAGAGAGGGGGGAAGGGGGAACAAAAAGACAACCAACTAAAGGCTGGACACGACAAAGAGGAACAGAACAGAACAAATAGACAGGAATCTTTTCCTGCATATGAGGAAAAGGACAGAAGTGCTTCCTGTTTGGTGTCTCCGCATGTTGTCTGGTTGGATTCCGGTTCTTCTTCGGACATATCAAACCGGTCCAGTCTTAGGGCCTTCAAAAATATAATCAAATTATGCAATGCATATCATTACTTGCCATGAGTGGTAAAAATCCCGATGAAAGATCCTCTTCTATGATGAAAATCCACTTTATTACACCCCCCTCCCCCCATTATTATTCAAAATCATGTCCATGAATTGTTCCTTGGTGGAAAACTTTGGCGCGTTGAAAACCGAACCCCACATTCATCGAAATTGGTAAAAGCAAGACGAGCCTTCAAAAATCTTTCAGACCCAAAAGTACTGAACAGTAATCAGTAATTTGACCTGGGATTCGCGAGAAATGATCTGACCTATGTGATAGCCAGCTTCCTCCGGGGTGCTGACTCTTCGCCTTGTTTGTTGTGTGGGCCATGAATGAATTTGGCGATCCCCATGGCTGAACTGAAAAATAGTGCAGGCACTTACAGAAAGACAAAACAGAACAGATGGCTCCACAGGTCACTGATCAGATGTGACTGGCAACAATGTGCGGGCACTAGGATTAACATTGTCCGCTGATGGACGAGCATTTGTGTGTATGCATTTACTTCTGCCTGCTTTGAGGCCTAGTCGAAACCTGCTATTAGACGTTTATATGCTCTGCCCTCGGGTTTTAAACCCATCTGCAACATCTCGTCATGATACTTCATTGCCATCTTCATTTCCTTCAAGTGACAGAGCCCCCGAATAATGACCGAGAAGCTCGTGCTGCTCACAAGTCCTTTCCCCTTCATATAGTGGAAAATCCTGGAGGCAGTCTCAATGTCTTCTTTTAACAGATTCTCTATGAGTAAAGTGTAAGTCCTCTCGTCTAAAGCCATGTTTGACGCCTCCATCTGATTGTGCAAGGCGACAGCTTTGTGGATTCGCTGGGTTTTGAAGTAATGCCTAACCAATTTGATACAACAGGATGGATCCAGCAACGATAATAAATCTTTATCGAGGATTATATCCAACAGATCCTCGACTTCTCTCCACCTCCTCCGTCGACAGCCAGAAGCAAATAATTTTGACAATTCCTGTCCATGAGGAGTATAACCTCTCGAGATCAGATCCCCGAGCATTTGGGTTGTCTCCTCTGACAGTGCCTCATCCTTGCAAAGAACATTAACAAATGAGTTGTAACAAGCATCGCCAACAGTACTGCCCATGCTGGATATCACCTTATGCATCCTGACGGCTTCATCCACTCTGCCTTCGTCCGAAAACAACTTCAATAAACAACCACAAGTATCACTTCGCAATTCAATTCCATCGTTGGAAGCTTTCTGAAAGAACATCTCCGCAGCGTAAACCTTCCCCAGACCACAAAACCTACAAATAACCGAATCATATTCAGTCGACAGGCTTTGTGGAAGCATTTTTTTCTCAACCATCATCCCAACTGTCCTATCGGTGACATCTGCATCTCGGACACGACAAGCACCATCAAGGATCAAGCTGTAAAACTTAAAACCTGCAGGAAATCCTCTCTTTCCCATCTCATCCAACCGACTAAATGCCCCGGCAAAGTCTCCTAGCTTGCAACACCAATCAATAACAATTCCATACATCACCGAAGTACAGATCCCTAAATCCAGAAGCACAGCAATCCTGTCGATCTTTCCATCCTTATCCAACATTCTGGCAAGCAAAGACCACATTGATCGGTCCGTCGCAACGCCAGTCCTGACAACTGCTCCGTAGAAACACCATCCCATCTTCACCTCATTCGTTCTCAACAAACAACTGAGAACGGCATTACACACGCCTGCCGGCACTTCAATACCACGATTCCTCATGAATTTAAACACCTTCAAACTATCCGAATCCCGACAATTGTCACAGTAACTCTCCATAAGCAGACCCAACAAGGGGGCCACAAAGTCCCGGCCTTGGCCCTCCCCGATTGCCGTCTGAGTGATTCTCGAAACTGGGTAGGCTGCAACAACAGAATCCAACACGGGCCTAACCTGGTGGACTCGGCCAGACTCAATCAAACACCCCATGATGATGCATTTGCACCTGAGGTCGGGCAGGACGGATAAATATGCGACTGAGTAGTTATAGAAGGTGATCGCCGTGTCGGGGTCGCTCCGGACAATCCTCAGGACGCGGGGGAACGTCGACGACGTGAGGAAGGAAGTCAGCTCCCGACTCTCCAGGACGAACTTCCAGTTGTGGCGCTGTTGTATTATCGCGGCGATTTGGGACGGGATCTTCCTTTCCTGGAACTGGGTTCTCCATGCCGTCGAGGTCGAGAGTTGTCTGCAGAGGAGCCGGGCAGAACTTCTCACAAGCATTTGGACAAACAGTTGACAATCATGAACGAACGCCGTTGGCTCAGTTCGGATTGGTCTAAGGTTGTCTTCTCGGAAAAGTGTTTAGTCCAGTACTTCTCAATTTTCACCCTTTAGTCCTTAATAATAACTTATTTTTCGATTTAGCCATTTCTTTAAAATATCCCGATGGCATTATTTTTTTTTTTCAATTTTCATTTGACGACTGTAATAACTAGTAATTAGTGATTGATATTCATAAAAAAACCCATAAAAATATTGAGATTTGATTTTATTATTTGGTCCAAAAATGTAAAAACGCAAGTGTTAAACCAAACACTAATTGGGGCATAATCTCAAGTCTCAATCTCTAAAATGCAAACTCTTTCCGAGTCTTTTAGGCGTCCACTATCTCCCCTGTCTCGGCCGCGGCGAGGATGAGCTCTGGCTGCATTGCCATCTCCGAGAAGTTCCCGTCGATACAGTTTGGCTGCCCCAAGGCCTTCAGAGCCAGGTGTGCCGCCTTCTGCCCTGATATCATCATCGCTCCGAACGTCGGTCCCTGTGATGCAATTCAATCGTTAGTTTATGTTCGAATGTGTGGTCGAAGTAGAGTGTCTTGAAGGTCGCGGTTTAATTTACCATTCGCGGAGCCCCGTCAATCTCGGCAACCTCCATGCCTGTGACTATCATCCCCGGGACGATCTCCCTAGTGAGCCTAACGATGGCGTCCTCAGCCGTGTTCATGTCAAGGGCCTTCATTCCTGGGACGTTGTCGATCATTCCGATGCTCTTCAGCCTCTTCACACCGGTAGCACCGAAGGGCCCATCGTGTCCGCAAGAGCTCACCACGACCTTCGCCTCCATCACATTCGGGTCCATGCAAGACTGTGTGTCGTGGTTCATGGACACCAACGCCCAGTTGGTCACCACTCCGGCGACCCTCCCTCCTTTCACTATCAGGTCCTCGGCCGCAACTGCGTTAAAGAGCTTGACGTTCGGCCTTGCAAGGAGCTTGCTCATGATGGTCGAGGTGAAGAGTGCCGCGTGCTTGATCACCACGTAGTTGTCCTGCTCGTCGTACTCGATCCCCAGCTCGTCGAGGAAACTACAGCAAATCAACCGTCACTCAAAAATCCAACATTCGAGAAACCGACAAATCAATACAAATCCCGCGTTGTTTGTTACCTGTGAGCAGGCTTACGAACCACCATGGCCGAAAACAGCTGGCCACCGAGCCACGCCCCTCCACCAGGGCTAACCGACTGCTCCACAATCGCGACACAAACCGACGGATTCTTGCTCAGCTCGTAGGCGCAGGACAGCCCGGCGGAACCGGCACCGACAACGACAACATCGGTGTCTGCGTATGTGATCATGTCCATCATGTAGCGACGGGTCATCTCACGGGAAACAATGGACTCCTTGATGGGAGCGAACTCAAACGACCCGAGGTCATAGGAAGGGGCCTTTCCCAAGGACATGGACGCGGCAGGGGCATTCTTGTTGGAGGACTTGACTGCCACAACGCGTGGCGAGAGGGGAGCGCCGTGAAGGGACGAGGACCTGCAGTCAAAGGAGGCGATCTTTGGGGTAGCGGTGGAGGTGAGGGCGGTGGCCACTGTCGCCATTGTAACGTTCGTAGGAGGTGTGGTCTGAAAGAGAGTGTGATGTATAAGAAGAAACTTTTCGGGTGTTAGATTTGAGGTTTGTCCCTCGTGAGTTTCGAGGAAAATATCTAAGAAAAAATATCTTCCCTCAAAGAGAAATTAGTAAATATCCAAAATAAAAAATAAAAAATAAATGGATTGGTGGTTCAAATTGGTTTTGGGGAACTTTTTTCTTTTTTGGGTGAAGATATTTTTACTTGGTTGGAACAAAAGCCCATGTCCGAATCACGGGTCAAACCAACCGAGTTGCCCGTGAATCCGCTCGATTAAAGTTTGGCGAACTGGACATAGACGAAACCGAGCTCGTGGAGGTTCTTTATTGAATTGAGTCGAGCTTAGTCTTAATTCTTATAATTTGGTGGCTTGCAATACGAATAATATTACATAATATAATAAGTAGTTTATTAATAAATATGTTTTCGAAACAATCGAATCGAGTTTGTGTCCATTGAGTCGATTTTAAACTATGTGTATTTTCGAATCGAGCTCGATTGTCGAGCCGAATTTAAACTCGATCCGTGTTTAGTCGAAGTCGAGTTCTATATAATTAAACTGAGTTCGAGTTCGAGCTCGGTGTTAGTGTTATCGAACCGGACTTAAAGTAAAAGGATTCTGGACTTGTTTTCATCGGTCGTCTTAATATTGAAAAGTTCACTAATGTAGGCCCGTTTAAGAAGGGATTAATGGGCTACGAGGCCCAGTTATGCTCTAGCCGGGTTGGACTAGAGTTGTGTCTAAGTCAATGAGACCCCCTTTCATGGGCCTGATGGGCTTAAGGCCCATATATGAGGCCCAATTTCCTCTATCCGGGTTCGAGTAATTGATGGATGGAATTAATTAATTCTCGTATCTTACATGTATTTTGGATCGAAAAAGTTTAATAAAAAGTGTGGAAAAGGAAAAGAGAAAAAGGTTGCGCGTGGTTCAGTGTGGGGGCTGCTAAAATCGTGTGGTTGGGCAGAGAGAGGGTCCACTGACACACATGAATCCCAAAATGAATAAAGAATAAGAATTTGATCCCCCCCAACCCTATTCCTCATGTATTGTAGAAAAGTACTTAATCATGCATGAATTATGAAGTGGAAAAAACCCGGTTACCATAATCAAATAGTCTAATTTTTTTTGGCAAAATATCGATATTTGGCCCCATCGGCCAACTTTAGGTTTGACATATCGTTTAAAAATTTTTGAATTTGACATTATTTCGATTTGATTTCGATGGTAAACTTTTAGATATCCGACTTATCTTGAATTTTTTTTTTTATTTTTCCTACGAGGACTACAACAACGAAATCCTCCCAAGCCACGTAGAAAAACCCTAACCCCTCTCAAATCCTCGTACCACGTCATTCTTCTTCTACCCCAACCCTACTTCTCCTTCTGGCCCTTCTTCTCCTCCTCCGACCTCTCGACCAAGCCCCACTCCTCCTCCACCTCCCTCTGGCCCTTCTTTTAACCCTCCACTTCCCGCAAGCCTCACCACTCCAGCAACCCATCTTCCTCCTCCTCCGGCTTGTTCCATGGGCTTAGGCGGACTAAGTCCTTCTCTGCCTTCAAGAACAAGGTCGACACCCTCTTCTCCGGATCCTTCGAGCCTCAGAGAAAGTCCGGCAACGTCCACGCCAGGGGCACCCTATGTTCCCTTTTCGGCGTCGACGAGGACAGGGTTCTCCTCCGCGCCGGGTGGGTTGCGTAGCCGGAAATCATCGAGATACCAGAGGAAGGGGGAAAGGAGGGGTTTTTGTTGGAAGAGGAATTGAGATCGATGAAGGACCAAGAAGTGGCAGAAATGAACGTGGAAGCAGAACAAAAGAAGTAGGAGAGGGAGGGGAAGCCGTGATTCTCGCCCTTCCAAAAAAGAGAAATCCAAAAAAAACAAAAAAAAAAGTCACGGTGTTTTTTTCTAATAAAAAAAAAACACATTGGACATACATTAGAGACACGTTAGCTATTCGTACGGCTGTTAGAATAGGTCCAACGAAATAAGGTCAAATTAAAAAAAATTTTAAATAATGCGCCAAAACCTAAAATTGGCCTACAGATGGGCCAAATATCGATATTTTGCCATTTCTTTTTAATAAGAAGTTTGGACAGTCTAAAAAAGGTTTGAGTTCAAATTTACAAGTAGCCTTGTTGAAAGACTCGGCTACCATAGTTAGGTGCTTTATTTAGGTCAAGTCCATATTAGTTTAGCCGAAGACTCATCCACCGTAATTAGGAATCCTCGTTGTGTCTAGTCAGAATTAATCAAGAAATCTCTATGGTGTCAAATTTTCGTGGAATTGACTATAAAAACAAGTACACCAATTGGCACGTTTTCATGGAATTAGTGGAGGAAATTGGGGTCATGTATCTGGTCATAGTCTCTAATTAATTTCTAGATCAAAATATTATACAATGAAGGAGAAAACACAAAGGTTATGGGCAAAAGTTCCTACCACAAAATACAAAAAGGAAACCCTCACACAAAAGCAAGACATCCAAAGTAGGATGGTAAGAATGGAAGAAGAAAAAGGGAGAGGAGGAGGAGGAGGAGAATATTTTGTTCCTCCACACCCCCCTTTTTGTGTCCCCCACTACACGAAAAGATAAGCCCCCCCCAAACTTTGATTTCTTTATTCTTGTTCTTGATGTTGATCTTGATGCTAATTGTTTTCTCTTGGCATATAGCATGTGCCTCCCACCTCCTAGTTCTTCATCTTCTTCGAATACATGAGATGTCTCGCGAGGGACACGTAATGGTATTGCCCGCCCTTGGATCGCGGCTCACTCGATCTCTCCTTTGCTGATCAGGAGAGTTAAGTATATCAGGATCATCGTCCCAATGCTCGACCTGCCGGAATTCAGGAAAAGCCACGAGTTAGGAATAATTTGTTTAGCGGGCGTGTAGCTGGAGACTTGTTCCGAACTCTCACAGCGTGGCGAACAATAAGAGGAGTCTCCTAGGATGCAGAATCCACGGAAGGGAATTAGCCCGTCCGGAGCGGCTCCGCCTCATGACGAATGGTGGTTTGTTGACTATCCCGACATTGATGTGGTGGTGATCCGTAGTGGGTCCGACTTTTTCCGCCGTGCCAGCTCCGGACAATGAAGCTGAGGAGATCAAGTAATGTAAGATGCATCATGAAATCACACCCATCTCAAGATCCCAGTTTTTATTATTTATTTGGATTAGTCCAGAAATTTTTTAAATTCCTCAGAGATTCTATTTGACCCATGAAACACGCTGCAAATGATACGAAAATGCCAATTAAAACTCATTTTTGGAATAATTATTGATCGAAACTTGATTTAATTCTATGGTTGACCTCCTAACACACCCAACTCTATGATCACTAACTCACCACTCTTCTCCCATCTCTTATTTTTCTTCACCAAACGCAAACCTACCTAGGATCAACCACTCCCCCCCTTCCCCATCGATGATATCGATCTACGGCCATCGTCGTCTCTCGGAGATTGAATTCCCGCGGCAAGGGAGGAGTACGTAGACTAGGGTTTACTTATTACCTGGGATGAAGATGACTTCTCCTCCATGATCTCCACAACTGCCTTCGACATGGTTATGCTCGGATCCTTTCATCGAACCCCTTTTCGCAAAGCCTCCTCCCTGCCGTGAAGACATGTTGATTCTTCGCATGCATGAAAAGCCAGACAATGAAGGATGAACGAGAAACGCAAGGGGAAAGGCTCACTTTGATCGGAGAATCGGGAAAGTCTTCTGTCCCTCGACTGTGTACTCCAGAGAAGGCTTCTTCTTCCACATCGAGGACCACGACAACTCCCCCATCAGACATCTCTCTCCGACGTGCTAGCTCGGACAATAACGGCGGCTCAATCTCCCTTTACTAGATGATCGTACGCGGCCGCGCTGGGGAGCGTTTGGCTATAGGCTGAAGAATAGAACAGTGAATTAAGTGTTGGAATTCTCCTACCATATGGCTTTTAAATTTCGAGTTTGGGGCTTCGTCGACCATTTATTCACGATGCAAATGGTGACCAGAGGTCAATACACCGGGACATCTCGCGCTGACGTGGCTGGAGACATGATTCAGTAGCAACATGGTACACGCTGAGATCATGGTCTGATTTCCAAAAACTTTAATTCATCTTAAATATTAGTGGGACTATGGTTGAGGTGATATCATATAAAGCCTCAAGTGATGGTAATGGTAGCATATGATATATTGTATGATGAAATCACATGTAATAAAATCGACATCTCAAAGGTTACTCGAAATTTTCCCTTGGATAGATTGTCCGATTCCTGCCCGGGGACGTGCCGCGGCCGCGATAAGAGGTTACTGTCATGAGCGGACCAAGTTAGGACAACTACGTACAATAATTGTGGGCATGTAATGGTAAGTGGTAGTAGACTTTGGATGATGGGGAGTTGTGGTATGGCTCACTCTAGAAGAAGTGTTTAAAAATCTCGATTCCTTTAGTTTTACAGAGAAAGTTCGTTTGGTCCCTTTCTTCTACGACCAAGTTAGAGGTGGGGTAAGCGAATGTCGTGCCATATTTGTTCATGAGCGGATAGGCACGGCATAATACGTTGATATATAAGACACGACACGACATCTCACGATTAAAGTTACGAGTTAAAAATATACGGACACGATTCGTCATCGCAAGCGACCTAACAAGTAAACACGATCCTGTTAACCAAACACGTTGTATAACGGATAAATACGAAATTGACCGATCCATGCATGAAATACGGGCCACGCCATGCCACGTGAAGTCCGATAAGGCTGGGTCTACGCGGAGCAAGAAACCGAAGCCCAACCATCATGATTACTGGGCCTAAGGCCCAACAATTCTCGGGCCGCTTCCTTGCATAAATGTGGGATGTACTTGTTAGAGGGAAGCATAAGCAATTTGTAAGAGAAGTTTTTGTTAATATAGAGATTACACCCAGCTATATCTGACAATATATAAACTATCTATAAATACGATGATTATGTTCCCTATAATTATCCCTAATCGTTTCCTGATTTTTTTCGGACTCCCTCTCAAGTTGGATAGTGGGATCTCCAATACCCAACTTGATCAATGCTTCATGAAAGACTCTTCCAGTAACAGCTTTTGTGAGAATATCTGCCGGTTGATCTTCTGACCGAACAAATGAAAATTCCACAATGCCTTCTTCTAGTTTCTCCTTGATGAAGTGCATGTCAATTTTCACATGTTTCATCTTGTCAGGTTACTGGATTTTCTGAGATACTGATAGTTGCCTTGTTGTCGCACATTAACATGCATGTGCCGTGGACTTGAAAACCTAAATGAGTCATGAGTTTTCGAATCCACAGGATCTTAGTTAATCCCTTGGCGGGATTCAGCTTTTGCACTCGACAGCGTAATAACCTTTTGTTTTTTACTCCTCCAGGTTACCAGGTTACCAGGTTTCCTCATACAGAGGCAAAATACGCTGAGGTAAATCTTCTGTCCAATGGATTCCCTGCCCAGTTAGTATCTATATGTATCTTCAAATTACCATTCTTCTAAAATACAATTCCTTTTCCTTGTGACCCCTTAAGATATTTTATAATTCTCATTACTGCCTCCATATGATCAATCTGAGGACTATGCATAAACTGACTTACTACCCCCACTGCATATGCAATATTCGGTCTCGTGTGGGACAGATAGATTAGTTTTCCCACCAGTCGTTGATACCTTTCTCGATCAGCTGGCTTCGCATTTTTCACCATATGCACTCCATGATTTGCCATCGGAGTTTCAACTGGCTTACAATCAATCACACCAGTTTCAGCCAACAAATCTAGGATATACTTCCATTGGGAAATGAATATACCTTTTCTTGACCTCATTACTTCAATTCCAATAAAGTACTTCATATTCCCCAAGTCCTTCATTTCAAATTCTTTGAACAAGTTCCTTCGAAGCTCTTCAATTTCATCTTGGTCATTTCCCGTAATTATCATATCGTCAACGTAGATAATTAAGCATGTAATCAACTCTCCCCTTCTCTTGAGAAATAGAGTATGATCAACATTACTCTATTTGTACCCATACCTTCTCATTGTGATGGTGAACCGTCCAAACGAAGCTCGGGGTGATTGCTTTAACTCATACAACGGCTTCTTCAATCGACAATCTTTTCTTCTGATAAAGTCCACTCAAAGCCAGGCGGGGCCATCATGTATACTTCTTCCTTGAGATCCCCATGTAGAAAGGCATTTTTTACATCAAATTGGTGTAGCGGCCAATCTAGATTAGCCGCTACGAAGAACAAGACTCGAATTGCATCAATTCTTGCCACATATGAGAAGGTTTCTGAGTAGTCGATACCGTAAGTTTGGCTGTAACCCTTTGCCACAAGCCTCGTCTTGTATCTTTCTATCGTGTCATCCGTCATGTGTTTGACCATGAACACCCATATGCATTCGACAGGTTTCTTCCCCAACGGTATTCCCCCATGTCTGATTTTTTGTGAGTGCCTTCATTTCTTCTTGCATTACTTGGTTCCAGTATTTGTTCCTCCTGGCTTCCTCCACAGTCTTTGGGACCATCACAATGTCTATGGCTGCTTTGAATGTTTTGGCTGTGTCAGACCGATTCCCTCTCTCACCATTATCTACTAGGTACCGAGATTTATGAGCTTGGTGTTCAGGTGAGTATCTTTTCGGTGGTACTCCTCTGTTGCTTCGTGGAGGAAGGATGCGTCTTTCTGTGTCCTTTTGTACTCCCGCTCCTTTGATATGCTTTAATAGTATACTCTGAAGCCAAATCATGAAGCTCTAGTATATTAGAGATAGTAGTTACCTCATGATGCTCAAACAAAAGTCCTTTAGTCGAGTCACTTGGCTCGATGGGCTCTTGATCTGTGAACTCAGCAGGTTCGTTGGAACTAGTATCCTGCCTTATTGGGACAGTAGTGGACATAATATGGCCTGACGGATGAACCCAGCTTAGGAAATCTGAGTTACTATTCTCCCTTTGACTACTAAGTTGGGTGAAAAATAGTATTAGTTTCAATGAAGGCACAATCTAGGGTCATATACATATGGTGATGGAATGGATCATAACATTGGTATCCCTTCTGATTGGGACTATAACTCACAAAAACACATTTGACAGCACATGGATCCAATTTGGTTCTATCGGTTTTAGGAATATGGACTTACACCGAGCAACCAAACACACGAGGAGTGAGGGTTAAGATTGGTGGGATGTTGGTTTGTGATGAAAGGGTCTCCATGGGTGTTGGAAATTTAAGGATTTTGGTTGGCAAGCGATTGAGTAAGTAAGTGGCTGTAGCTACTGCTTCAGGCCAAAATCTGGTGGGAACATGGGCTTCAAGCATAATGGCTCGAGTGACCTCAAGAATAAGTCTATTTTTCCATTCAGCCACACCATTTTGTTGGGATGAATTGGGACGTGTGGTTTGGTGAACAAGGCCAGTTGTGGTAAAAAAATTGGGTCATGGTATGATTGACATATTCTCCACCATTCTCTGAATGGAGTATAGGTATCTGTTTTTAGTACCGAGTTTGGATAAGGTGATAAAACTATAGAAATTTATCTAAAACTTCAGTCTCATGTTTCAAAAAATTAACCCACGTCATTCAGGAGAAGTCATCAATAAAAAGTAGAAAGTAACGAAATCGACTATTTGGGCAATTTGGAGCGGGACCCCACACATATGAATGCATTAGTTGAACGGCTGAATCCACCCGGGTATTGTTTGGAAGAAAACTTATTCTATGACTCTTTGCAAGAATGCAGGTCTTACAGGAACTAGAATTATTGAATTTAAAGCGAGGAAATAGAATATTTAGATAACTATTCGACGGATGTCCCAGCCGACAATGCCATAGCCATACCTTCGTATCCACAGTCCCTTGTGCTAGTAGAGCAGTCCCCAGATGAACCACTTCATCCACATAGTAGATCCCATTCCTCTCAGTGCCACGCCCAATGATCTTATTCGTCTGAATATCCTGAAGAATACAACAATTTGAGTACATCAGTACAGTTCAATTGAGTTCCTTCGTGACATGATTAATTGACAACAACTTGCATGACAAAGAAGGAACATAAAGACAGTTTTTCACTCTAAGGCTCGGAGTAATCTCGATAGTTCCCGCACTCATTACAGGTGAGAAACGCCCATTCGCACTTTGAACCCGAGTATTCTGTGGTCTGGACTGAATAACAAAATCTCGAATATCATGAGTCATTGTGTCAGTCGCACCACAGTCGAAAATCCATTCTGAATTTAAATTGCAGGGGTTCAACCCCTATACCTTTTTTATTTCGGTCGTTGTTCATTTTTCCAGCTCTTGTGCATGTTTCGTCCCTTCCATCGAGTTCAGTCATCTGTCTTGCTCCTCCCTGTGGGTTGCCGACACTGTCGACGGTGGCCATTAGATTGCCCGCAGCGGTGGAAACCTTCCCTTTTCCAGTGGCGCCTCCCTTTTTGGGCCTGTCTTCCCACCATTTGGGATATCCGACGAGTTTGAAGCATTGTTCCTTCGTGTGTCGATTCATCCCACAGTGAGTACAAAGCAGCTTCGATTTGTCCTCCCGAGATGATGATTTCGCCGTTTTTCCCGATGAATTCTGATCACGATCGACCCCCTTGGCCCTTCGCTCCGTATGCCTCCGCTGTGATGTCTATCTGAGGGTTTGATGCTTTGCCGAGCAGTTCACTACCGATTCCACCTTGACCACCTCCATTCGTGGGGTTGATCCTGGCCGCTTCTCGTCGAACCCGAGCATACGCTTTCTCCACGGAGGGTAAGGGCTCTTCTTTGAGGATGTCTTGCTTGACAACCTCGTGCTTGCTGTCCAACCTGGCTAGGAATTGGAACAATCGGGTCTCCTTTTTTCTCTTGATTGTATATGGTAATATCATTTTGGACATCTCATTGGATTTTGGATGGCGACCGTCAATCTCCTGCCAAATACCCAGTAAGACAATCGAAATACCCACTCAAGAGTCATCTCTCCTTGTTTGATCTGATTAGCCCTTGTGTGGAGTTCGAAAGTTCTGAAACGTATCTTCCCCGCTACTGTACGTCATGTCTAAGGCATCCCATAGTGCTTTCTTGATAGAATGGGCAGCCATGTTACTCACCAAGTTTGGTTCAATATTTCTGGATCACCCAGGAAAACATGTCGGAGATCATGTGTTTCCTAGTTGTTATATGTTTACCTCCGTCCTTGCAGGTGTCGTGGTTGTCCCGTAAGGTGACTGAGGTGCTGTCGTCCAGCTGCTACAACTCGCATTAGCCGGGACCACAAAGGATAGTTGCTGCATTTTAGCTTGATTATGATGTTTATGGTTTCTGAGTTTTGCTGACTTTTACTCACGGTGGTTGTCGTGCCGTGTTGATATAGAGATTAAACCCCGCTATATCTGACAATATATAAACTGTCTATAAATACGATGATTCTATTGTCTTATAATTGTCCATAATTGTTTCTTAAATTTTCTCGACGGTATTTGACTAATAGAATGTTTTGGTTTCCGGAATGGAAATTTCGAATGAAATGAAATTGGGACTGAAGAAACAAATATTGTGATTAGGAAGAAGATTTGTTTAAAAAAATCGTCTGTTTTAGTTTAAAGAAGTGGAAGAGAAATGGAACGTGCGAGGGATCATTCAATTTCTCTTTGAAATATAGGAAATGGAATGGAATGAAAAGAAAAGAATAAAATAAAAAGGAAAGAAAAGAGAAATAATAAGATTATTAGTCTTACTTATAGTTCATCGCGTCAAATCCTTAAACCCCAATACACACAGTAAAGTAAACAAGAGACCTACGCGGTTTTTTTCATCGGTGGCGACTTGACGTTGTGCTTGCGTTTCACCAAATATTACAAAACATTGACAGACTTGGTCCATTATTAGTCGAGTCGCACAACGTTTAGGACTAAAATAATTACGTGCTATTCTGGCATTTTCCACGCTCCCATCATCGCAGCCATTTAATAGCAAACTCTTCAATTCTATTTTAACCAAGTTTTCAAATCACACTCCAAAAATCTTTGATCTTTCATCGTTCTGTTCGAATTACGTTCCGATATTCGGGATACCTACTCTAATAATCCGAAACTTTTAAAAATTTTGAGAATTCGAGATCGGTATTTGATATTACGAATATTTTATTAAAACAGTATCCAGAATTGGATAAATACGAAACATGATAATTTTCATTTGGTGGGCATAGTTAAAAAAAAATAATGAAGTTTAATATTAACGACATTAATTTTAAAATTTTAAAACTTAATATTTTCGCGGTAACATTACTTTTGTGGGAAACTCCGCGTTAAAGAGTGAATGTCCAATGTGAAGCAGTTCCATTCCATTTCTTTTTTTCCGAAGGTAGATTTATTCTAAAAAAAAAAAAAAGGCACACTACATCTCTGCATTACTGGAAACAAAAACGCCCCGGGGGTGGGACTTTGTCAAAGACAGAAGAAGAAGAATAGCTTTGTGAGGTCATGTTTGCTCCTTGGAGCAGGTTAGTTATCTCTTTGTCCCTTCAGGTGCTCAATTGCCACGGGGGCGAGCGCTGCATATAACATCACGGCCCTGATGCCTCTACTTCCTAACCACACTCTCGTGTCTTTCTCCTGGACAGATCTTCGAGCTCGGTATTCTTCACTGCTAATGGATCCCGGGAAACCTCTACGTTGGAATCTGGTTCACAGAAACCGGCGCCTTCCAGGGTTGTCTGGGTGGCCAATAGGGATGAAACCGATTTAACACTTCGGACGGATCGTCTGCGGAGTCTCAGGATCGGTGATGACGGAAACCTTGAATCTCGTTCGATGGCCGGGGGGGAACAAGGTCTGGACCACGAATGTTTCGGCCCACGAGTCAGAGTTTTGCATCGATTTCGGATGGGGGGAACTTCGCTTTACAGGACGGGAGTTCGAATGAGCTGTGGGGAAGCTTCAGAGGATCCATTGCGATACCTTTCTGCGCGGGTATTGAAATTTCGGAATTATTCAGCCAAACTGGGGCAAAACATTACTTTGACGTCGTGGAAGACTTGAAAAACGACCCTTTCTCGTGGGGCATTTGTTGCAGGTATGGACCCAAGAGGGACTCCGACCACAGATGGTCACATGGGAAGCGATCTCCTAAACTGTTACTGGCGAAGTGGGCCAATGGGATAAGGCGGCCGGCCTTCATTGGAATACATGGCATGAACCAGAACTACCTGAACGGCATCAACAATCCACGCAAGACATTAATCAGGGATCGGTATACTTAACCTATCAGCCATATGACAGCTCCTTCCAACCATTCATGTACATATCCCCACCTGGAGAATTGTACGACCACCCCATTGGGACAAGGGTGGAGGCGGATGATTTGGACAATGTTGGTAGACGCAACGAGGAATAGGTGCGACGTTTATGGGAATTTGTGGGCCTTTCGGTGTCTGTAACATGATGAAATCCCACGCGTAGGCAGTTGCATGGAAGGGTTTTGCTGCCAAATTTCATTTGTTGAATGGAACCACTGGCAACTGGTCTAAAGGGTGCATCGGGCTAACAGAAATCAACTGTCAGAAACCAAGTGAATGTAATCAGAAATCAGCGAAAAAGTCGAAAACAGATGCTTTCCTCCATTTGAGCAACATGAAGCTTCCCGATTCGGCCTACTTGCTGGTGCGGAATACAGGATGCAGGTACTATTGTCAAGAATCAGTGCCGTCATTAATTTGCTCATGTCTGGCTTACTCTTACGTGAACTCGATCGGGTTGTTATGACATGGAGCGGATAGAGTTGATGGATGTACAAGGATTTTGGGTTTGAACTACGGATAAGATATTCTATGTTCGCCTCACATCCGTAGGTTTGATACGGACCTATATCCTCCTGTTATTGGTCTGATATTTCGTCAGTCTCTAAATGTGATATCTGATGCAGGGGGATCTAAGCAACAGAAAATGTTAGTTCATAAGCCTGACAAGCATTTTTTCCACCATCGTATTCGGAGAGCTGTCTGGTGTTGCATTGTGGTGGAAGACGAGACTGAAACAAAGAGGTATTATCGAGTTCATTGAGGAAGGACTAATTTGTATAGCAAGGACAGGACTAAATATATCTCCAAGATAACCACAACCTTCTATGCATGATATCGTCATTGCGTTTTTTCAGGAAAACAGAGAAAGAATCCTACACCTCTGAGATTCAATTACCAGATCAGATTTATGCGCTATAAACAAGGGAGACACAGTCGAGTTGCCTGCCTTCAGTTCTATTAGTATTGCCCAGTCTACAAAAAAAACTTTGATAACACCAACAAGCTCGGCCAAGGGGGGGGTTTTGGCTCTGTTTATAAGGTAGGCACTGATTTATTCCTGTGCTTTTCGAACTAGATTTGATTTCAACTGAAGGTTTCTCGCCTTCCCTTGTAATAGGGGAAGCTGGAGTGACGGTAGAGAGGTGGCGGTGAAAAGACTTGCCAGTTAGCTCGAGTCAAGGCAATGAGGAATTCAAGAATGAGGTCATCCTCATCTCAAAGCTCCGGCATCGGAACCTTGTCAGACTTGTTGGGTTGTGCAGCCGAGAGGGAGGAGAAGATTATCTTGTACGAATACTTGACGAACAAGAGCTTGGGACACTTCCTTTTCGGTATTGTATAAACTCTATATATCTCTCCCCATTGCACCAAATTAAGTTAGCAAGCTGACGCTCTGATCGGCTGCCTTCAGATGAGGAGAGGAAGGCTCAGCTTGATTTGGGCAAACGTTTTAGCATAATTCCTAGGAGTTGCTAGGGGGCTTCATCTATCTCCACAAGGACTCGAGCCTGAGGATCATCCATCGTGACCTGAAGGTCAGCAACATTCTCTTGGATGACAAAACATGAATCCCAAGATATCGAGATTTCGGCTTGGCAAGAATGTTTGAAGGGACGCAAGATTTGGGTGAGCGACGAGTAGAGTCGTCGGCACTCTGTAATGACCAAACCGCGTAACCATAGTCATCTGCAAATTTATTTGGAACCGTGAAAAAATTTAGCACATAATTGCTTAAATTATGATGGGGCAGGGGATCTTATGTCGCCAGAGTACGCCCTGGGTGGGGTTGTTTTCGGAGAGATCCGACCGTCTTCAGTTTCGGGGTTCTCCTTTTAGAGAATCGTTAGTGGATAAGAGGAACAACGAGGGAATATGCTTGGTTGAAGATCACGTCAACCTCCCATCCTACGTAAGTGTCAACTTCTACACCCAGATTGTAGTTTGACTGACATTATAACACGAGCAACCATGGGATGGTACAGGCTTGGATGCTGTGGTCCGAAGCCAGAGGGATGGACCTCATCGTTGATGAACTCTGTGAATTTTCTGCAGTTGAAACGATGAGATGCATTCAAGTCGGCCTGCACTTTTGTGTTCAAGACGATGGCAATTGGATAGGCCCGACATGACGGGCCGTGGGTCCTGATGTATGAGCGGGTGAATCCGGAGCTTCCACAGCCCTAAAACGGAACCTTGCTCTTAGTGTTTCGACGCATCAATGTGCATGTAACAAACCGAAGCAGCACCAG